>JAJJMB010008334.1:770439-793922 GCA_023531105.1 Papaver atlanticum
CCATAATCGGTAGTAAATTTAACTTCCGAATGTATATTGGCCCCAAATGAGAACCACCATGAGCCTTGGCATATAGAGCTTTGAAACCACCATGAGCCTTGGCACTACTATATTTGGAGGTTTATATTGTTACTCGAACCTCCGAATATAAAGTGGCCCAAAATTCAAATTTTGGAAAAAAACTCAAATTTTCGAGTTTTGTACTAGTCATAATCGGAATACCAAGTAATTCATTTTACTTCCGAATATGTGTTGGCATATCGAGCCTTGGCACAGTGTTATATATTCGGAAGAAAACCTAAAATTATTTCTTCCGAATATAGCTGATGTTCTTCATTTCTAATGAACACGACCATATTCGGAAGTTTATTAGCAAACAAATCTTCCGAATCTGGGTAAATAACCGAAAACCTTAGTTTTTTTTCATCAATTCATCAAATTAGAGTGATAGAAACCCAAAATATGATTGAATCTTACCTAATTTGAGCTATTTGGAGTTGCCTGAGAGTTTGACTATCAGATTCACCGCCTCCAAAATTTTGGTTGAAAAGGAAAAAAATTGGTTGAAACGGAAAAAAATTGGTATTTTTTTTTTACTGGAAGGGCATATAGGTAACTTCAATGTCCTATAGGGTGTCCCTTAGCTAGTGCCCTTGGCTGAGCATAAATTGTTGGCCCCTAATTCCTTTTGAGTGGCCCCTAAAAATGCTAGGGTATAAATCTCGATCCAAGTTTTACCAACTCTATTAATGGAGATTTTTTAACCCTACTTTCTCAGATCTGTTATCTTTTTTCATTGGATTACTTTACTTTTTTTAATTTCTTCTTCAAATTCGGTTTTTTGTGGTTCAATCTTTATGTAAGAAATCTTATCATACAATTGCTATTTTAACTTTTTTTTTTTGAAACTTCCTCTTAATTAATGATTTTTGTTAGAGGGAGAGCAAAAATGGATCCGAGGAGAGCGCAAATCGTAGTTGATTCACAAATCGGCAGCGATTTAGTATATTACCCTAACTCAGACCAAACTACCCAACTTAATACACCCAATGGTCACAGAAAATTTACACCCATTCCTCAAAGTCTCAAACAACTCCACCACCAGCAGACCGTCGTCAACTCCACCTGGGAATTTTGTCAAATGACTCGGACACAACCGCAACTCAAAAACATAGAACAAATAAAAAAATCCATTTCAGAGATTGTTTCAAAACCTTAAAAAAAAAACCTAAAATTAGATCAAGAATAAAAAAAGATCAAGCACAAGAGCACCACCACCAACACGTTCAGTGTGCTTACCGTCCTTAAGAAACCTAGCGATTCTGCCACCGGGGAATTATAATACAACATTTCATGACTATCTTTATAACCCCTCGTGTGATTTCTTGAATCTCTTCTGAAGACAAAGAAGAGCTGTGAACAACCCATTTCTTTAACAGAAATTATAACTAGCAAAATAACGATCAATCCCTAAAAGGCTAAATCAACCGGGGAAAGAAAGAAACATTAAAAAACTATGTGTTCTTGAAGGTTGAATTACAAAGACCTAAATTATTTGGTTTTGATTAGATCACAACAAAACAGTATACTTGGTGATTTACTGATCCCCATTGTTTGTATCACAATGAAAGTAGTTTAGACTCTTAATTACATCACAACAAAACAATATACTTGGTGATTTACATACTCATTGGTAATTAGATCATAATGAAAGTAGTTTAGACTTTGAATAAAACAAGAGTACTGTTAGATTCGTAACTTGTGTTCTTGAATGAACTAAGTTATTAAACATTAGAAAAAAGCTTCCTGTTGTCATGGCTCGGTGGTGGAGGTGATGATAGCGGTAGAGTTGTCTACGGATGGTTTTAACTTTGTGTGGTTTTAGGTGTATTTAGTTAGGGTAATTTGGTCTGAGTATTAAGAAAATACTGGACAGGTCAGAATTTGTGAGTCGACTACGATTTATGCTCTCCTCGGATCCATTATTGCTCTCCCTCTAACAAAAATCTTAATTAATTAATCAAGAACCCACAATTGGGGATACTCTCACAAATTGGGGATACTCAAAAACAAAAAAAAAAGAAAACATTATGAAGTAATTTAAGGAACCCCTATCCAAAAAAATTTGTAATGCCTGAGTGACCCATTTCTGTCGGTATTGCCTTTACTTTTAATCTATGCCGACTAACATAATCGGTCTTGACAGTCGGTATTGTCTTCAAATTTATACCAGTGCCGACTGCACTGTGTGAACTTTAATTTTTAACCATTCAATCACCATCTCCCTGAAGCATCATGAATCATGATGCAATAATTGTGTATCTGTTAAAGAAATTGTTAGGGTTTTGTTCCGTATACAAAGCTATATGGCTGAAATTGAACTTATGGTGACAATTTTTGAAGAAGAAACAGTGATCTAATGCTGTCAAAACCATGGCTAAAGGATAATTTCGGGTTTGGAATGTCTACATGATTTGTTTGGATTAGGAAACTTGTATGACGGTTTGTATGAGTGTTTTTCAAGTTTAGGGTTTCCTAATTAAGGTGTGAGTCTATTTTTAGGAGTTTTAAAACTTGGGGAGCAAGGATATGTCTACTATATAAGAGGGCTTATATTGTGAGTAGAAATCCATTCTCTTGTAGAATCCTCTCAAGAATGAGAGTGATCAAGGGTCACAACCGTTGTGTCCTACGATGGTTGGTGATGGGGAAAAATCAATGTGAGAAGAGAGACTTGTAGTGAGAACGGGTATGGAGAAATTTAGGGTTTCTAGGGTTCATATGGGAGAAGCTAGAATTCATGATGTTCTTCATGTTCTTGTCTAAATTCGAAGCAACCATGGCGGTGGAGGTTTATGGAAGAAGAAGAACAAAGGAGGAGGTAAACTCTTCGTAATACGTCTTGTTGTTTCTAACGTTTAGCGCTAGTGGGTTACATAACCAGTTGAATATATGATGTGTGTCGATGTAATAACTTGTTATGGTAATGAAAGATTCTCGGGGTGATTTTGGCCGTGGATGTAGCCTACAAAGGTGAACCACGTAATCTTTGTGTCATGTGTGATTGTCTATTATCGTATTGATCATATATTCATGCTAGTATTATTCGATCATGCTAATATAAAGATGTAAGAGACGGATTTGATCTAAGTTATCTAAAGTAGGATGTTTCATGGAATTGACTTCTATGGAAGCATGTCGGTTCGAGATGAACGTAACCTCGGTCTCCCGACAGAAATAAGTGTACAATCTCTGAAGCAGTCAATTTAACACCTATTATAATCCGTTCACAACAACTAACACTCAATTTAAATTCCATCAATAATATCACAAGTCAACTTTATTTTTGTTCTTTTGACATCTTCTTGCGATAACGTATTTGGCTAAGTTTTCCTATTTCAACACCACTTGTTCTAACTCAAATCATTACCTCCGATAACAGGATAGAACTTTTGAATATGTTTCCCAATTATGTTATAAATTAATATCAGTGAAACACTTGAACAATAATCATGGGCAGTTTGTATTTATGCAATTCATATCTTTCATCAATATCACTGATTGATTGACTATCATGGAACTTACGGTTTTCCTATCCATATAACTTAGAGATTACCCCCCCCCCCCCTCCCCCTTTCTTCCGGTCTTTTCTACTGTCTGTGTGCCTTCGATTAGGACTTGTGTTTTTCTTATAAGACAATTCGATTATAGAATTTTTATTACTGGTTTTGTGGTTAATTAGGTTAAGGGTAATACTGGTATTTCATCTCCAAAAAAAATAATCCTTAGCTAAATACATATAACCATGAGTATCCCCCAATTTATGAAAGTATCCCCCAATTGTGGGTTCTTAATCAATATCATCCAATTAAAGCTTTTCGAGAGGACAATTATCTCACCTGAAGATGTTTGATTCTTGCTTTGTTCACCAAATTTCGTATTATTGGTTATTTGATAAAGGTTTGACATGTTAAATATATAACACGACCAAATGAAAAAAATAATGTTGTTAATCCGGCATAAATCAATTGGCAGGATAAAGATTCAACCATCATTCTTCTATTCAATTACGTTTTTTCATATTCGGTGGATCCATATATGGTTGGTGTATCTTCTGCTCAATAACTCTGGAATGATATCAATACGAGGTTTTCTTGGGCTTCTCCTACTTACATCATTCAATTGAGGACTGAACTTCAGTCACTTAGACTTGGTAATGATTCCATCACCACTTACTTGAATTCAATTAGAAAAATCAGCGACGCATCGGTTGTTTCTGGATCTGTTGTGAATGATAGTGAATTTTTTTTGCCACTCTTTTGGTTTATCATCTTCTTATGTCGAATTTCAAAATTTGTTGTTAAGTGAGAAAATTGTACTTAATGCTGGATCTAGTTATATTGTTGTTGATCTGAGAAAAAAGGCTTTCTTTACTCAACCTAGAACTCCTTTGTCAAATCATAATTGTCGTTTTTCTTCACCAATGCCAAAAAGAGTTTATAGTCCTAATTATAAAGGTAGAAGACCTTATTCTCCACATTCAGATTTGGCTACACAATTACTTTTCATAGACCTATTGGTGTTATTTCTACAGTTGGTGGTGAATGATTCTGAGGAGAGATAGATAAGTATACTGATTAAATCAACGTTTGGTAACGGCGAATGACTCCTTAATCATATTTTCTTCATATTTATGTTCATTATTCTCTTAGTAGTTAATCAACCTATCCCGGCCAAAAATAACCGAAATCCTACTAAAAAATCTCCAATTAGTAAATGCACATTACCAATTTTTATTTTCCAGAGATATGCATTTTAATTGCTGGTAATTAAAAGCATATAAAATTAACAACCTTAATTAAAAGATTCTCAACTTATTTCGGTCCGGGATCTCCTTTAGTTATTAAGGAATATCTTTGAACAATAAAAGATAAGAGTTACTGAACATGTTCAAAGTATATCGACATCTTATTTCTTTATAAATCCCTTTTCATATTTACAATCTTGGAACCGATTATACCAAACTTCCAAACAAGTTTAGAACTGGTTCATCTGATTTCCAAGAACTATGTGATTTATCAAATATCAAACACTAATCATGGGTTTACGGTTCTACCTTAATATGGTTACTGGGACCGATTACATCAGTTACCAGGATCGGTTACATCAATTACCAGGACCGGTTACCATATTCTCATGGTATTACTTGTGATCGGTCACACCAGTTACCAAGATCGATTACACCAATTACCAGGACCGGTTACACCAATTACAAGAATCGATTACACACTCTTTTGTGATCGGTCACACCAATTACTAGGATCGATTACACCAATTACTAGGATCGGTCACACCAATTACAAATATCGATCATACCATCTTAGGTGATTACTTAGGATCGGTTACACTAATAAAAGTCATACCAATACATAAGTCAGGCATTTTGACTAGTTTTACCAAGATACATAACAAGTTATAATCAGTTCTACTAACTCACACATATTGGTAATCCAAAGATATGCAATGAATAACAATACCAATAAGCCTAGCGATTTCCCTTTCGATTCATAAAACAAGTTCATGAATTTACTTCCTTTAAACGAATGTAAACATTGTTTCCTAGGACGAAATCTTCACCCATACCCATACATATAATCACAATAGCATTCATACGATTATGTCGATGTCTTATATACGAAGTTCAAAAGATAAGCGTTATACTTCGTATTCTAATTTCTTAACACTATGTCTACTAGAGTATAATTATTCACAGCTTTGCAGTTATGTTTTCAATATAGCACGACTTGAAAGATACGTTGGGAATGAAACAGTTCAATTCAAAATATTACTAACCTCAAGAGGAAGGATTAGTTATTTTCCTTTTTTTCTAGTTTTGCTAATCCAGACAACATATCAATAACACAAATCTTTATGGGAATGATCCTTCCTACCACTATATTATAGTTAATTAGTGGAAAATATTTTGAGTAATTTGTTGCACTTACTACACGCATCACTAGTACCCCTCTTACGAGTGGCATCCTAGAAAACCATTGGCAACTGGCCAACGGTTCTTGCATCCGACTGCTCTGGCATATTAAAATTTGGTCGTCACAATACTGCGCTAAGATTTTTCTTGTCATTTTGATGACCCTTGCCAACCTGTGAACTTTAGAGATTCTTGGGTGTTGTGGTGGTACGTACACTTAGGATTCTGAGCTAAGATATCCTTATGGCACTCCTGAGTATTTGGTATGGGACACATGCTTATGAGATTCAAATCGATATTCTCGGTAATGTTGTGTGTTAGAGTATTGCTCGGTTGAACCCACCAAGCGTTGGTATGTCAAGTTTGGTTGTCATATTTTAGTTCCAAAAATTGAGTCGCTTGATTAGACTACTAGAGTCAACTTCGTTAGGTTAGACTAGGAAGTCCTAGAAATGTTGAGACAAACTCGTGTTACTCTGAAGAACCTGAAGATGTATCAACATCAACGAACACATCATACTTCTGTTTGATGTTAGTAACACAAGACTTGACTTGTTTCCATTTCTATCTACGTTGTTTTCAAGTCGTTTATATTAAAAGCATATCATGCGAAGTTATATATATGTGAATCTCTAGTATTGGAGACTTGATCATTTCATTATGATCAAAGTGTCAAGGAGGAATATACAAGTTGTATTATAATTTTTGTATATTGAATAACGAAGCAAAATGTCTATCTTTTGAACTTCGTAATTGCGACATAAACACTATCCTTGTAACTTGTTACTAGATTGTGTATTGAACTTCAGGTTGATTCCGTTGCCTAAAAAACTATGTTTAACTAAATGAGTTTAAGGAAGTAAACTTGCGAAACTTTTGTCGTAGTTGAAAGGAATCAAAGATCTACTCTAGCATTAATCCCTTAAACAAGCATTTGTACTAGTTTTTAGTCTTAGAGATCTACATCAGGACCGATCCTTTCCTTGGGGATCTACAACATGACCGATCTCTATTGGGGATCTCTTGCAGGACCGGTCTCTAATAACAAAACATATTTCTGGTTTCATATACACTTTAGGGTTTATGTAAATATTTGAATATGGTTTACTATTTAGGAAAGTTCAAGATGTCGACATAATGAGTAATTTGAACATGTGCTAAAATATTATTTATTTATTGTTCAAAGATATTCCTTGATACTCGAGGCGGATCCCAAACAGAAATATTTGAGAATCTTTTTTTAGGTTTTCGAATTTATATGTATTTACTTTCCCAGTAAGTAAAACATATTTTTGGAGAATATATTAGTACACTATATTGTATGCTAGCTAATGTTGAGTTGTCATCCATGGGAGATTTCGGTATACAGTAAAAACATCATATATTAATAAACTCTATATATTAATAAAAAATCTCAGTCCCAACTTGGGCCAGTTGTGAATAGTAATAACCTCCATATTTTAATATTAATAGATTGTTCTAGTCCCACCATAAGGAATTTACCTCCATATATTAATATAATCGACATTAGCGAAAACTTATAGATCTTGTTACATCAAAAATTAAGATGAAATAAAATACTTATTTATAGATGCAAGTATTTTTGTATTGGAACAATAAATATGTGTATACATTATCCAATATCCTTTACATACATATTGAATTGGATAGAAAAACATTAAAAGGCTATTAATGGTATTTTAAGTTCATAAATAAATACATGTATTTGCGTATTGGAACTACAAATATGTATGTACATTATCCAATATCATTTACATACTTCGAATTAGTAAAAAAAAAAAATCAATTTTTGGTACACCTCCCTATATTAATAAACTCCATATAATAATAATTTTGTGAAGTCCCAAGGATATTAATATATGGAGTTTTTATTGTATTAGTTGGAATTAGACAAAACCGAAACTTGGTATTTATTGCATATCTTTTGATATTTTCGGTTATGGAAATTCCTTGGCATCCAAACTACCTTGGTCTATAAATAGTGAAGTTTGTTCTTTTTACAAACTTATCCCGACACACGCACTTCATTTTGTAGTCAGTGTGATACTTGACTGTTAGTATTATTCATAATACTATCCCAAAAAAAAGTTTCCTAGTAAGGCAAAATCTCTTACCTCCGCTCTTTGAAAACTTCCGTGGGATGAAGAAGCGTATAGAAGTACCATTGGTGGGAACTATAATCGTATTGTTATTTTAGTTTTAGATTATTGATTTGATTGGCTAACGGCAGTTGAACCTTGATAATCACTAGTTTGTTTATTTCGTGATCCTTCTCTTCTAATATAAGGTCACCGAACTAAACCAAGGATCGAAAAAGTTCAGATCTGGATTTAGATTTGACGATAGACTTGTGATCATTCAATATTGACAGACTCTGTTCTGTGCGTGATTGATCATAAGGGAATCAAGATATTTGTGCAGGTATCTTAAAGACCGTAGATTTGAAGACAAGAAGATTTCTGATTGGTTTCTGATCTTCGTGATATACTTCGTGCTCACTTGATTGGTTGCGATCCGACATAGCTTTTTTATCTCGATAGATATCTTATAGCTTATCGTATAGATCGATGATCTGTCATTTGGTGGTTCTCTTCATGATCCGAATCTGATAGGTTTAAATATCTCGATAATCTAGATTTTGGTTGATCTGAACAGATACGAAGGAGTTTATTAGTTTAAATGGAAGAGCCTTTGTATAACTCAACATGTATCTCTGATTCAGTTTTTGAGATTGATAGAGCGGTTACCGAATATAGATTAGTTTTTTACTGTTTCAGTACGATCCAAAGGAGTTGAGTGGTAGAAGTATTCACAACGGCTGAAGTAACTTAAGATAGTAGACTCTATCTAAGGATTCACAAGCGTTGACCAGATTAGTAGTAGGCGCATGTATACTGAAAGAACTAGGTAACTTGGAGTTAGTTTAGTTGGTCTTAAAAATACAAAGTTGGTAGTAGTCTTTGTATAACAGCTTAATTTTGAGAGTACTCAAAACTGGACTAGGTCCCGGGTTTTTATGCATTTGAGGTTTTCTCGTTAAAAAAATATTGTTGTATGCTTTTATTTTACTTTCCGCATTATAATTATTGTTTTAGTTATAATAAAGTAATTGCATTGTAGGTTAATCAAACGCTTGATTTGATCCCATATTTGGTTTGGTCAAACTTATACTATAAACCAAGTGTACATCTTGTGGTTGATATCTTCATGACAGTCTTTGTCTACAGTAGATCACGCAAGATGTGTCTTATATATGTTGATATAAAAAGATTGTGGTATACTTGGCACCCTCGTCATTTCATCGTGGACTCTCTCAGGATTCATGGGTACACGGTAAGGGACAGATGCTCAAAAGGTCTTAATTGTTTTTCACGACAATCTGAAGAGACTTACGTGATTTATGAGCATCATGGTATGAGACTTGCGCTCAGGAAATCTAAGTCGATAAATCTTGTCCATAATAGTTTTTGTTTTGAATTTCGGGGAAAAAATTCTTTAAAGGGGGTGATAGTATAACACCCACGCTTTTCACATGGCGCATGCTCAAAGAAGCATCATTTGCATGAGATGAATCTTCATCTCAAACTTGTGTTGTGCGTTTAGGACAAGCTAGACCAAAACTGGAATGCACCATCATGGTGAGTCACGCCAGTAGCTAGTTGGCTGAGAGAGATATTGCACTATCATGGTGCAATATTCAAGTTAGGCAACGAGCCAGAACTGAATAACACACCATCATGAGGCATTATGAAAGGTGCATAACAAACGACCATAAATAGTGAATCATTCATGTTAAAGAGATCCCCCATAAGGAGGGGTAGTTGGTTGATGGTGCATTGCGCGAGGATGCACAATTAAGCTTCAAAGCTTAGTCGGTAAAGCCTATATGATGTTATAGCATCATTATGGCGTGTTGCTTACTCTATAGAACTTCACGATGCTTAGGCATCATCATTAATCATCGCGAAACTAAGAACGGATCACCGTGGTGCAAAACGACGGAAAGGCCAATGATGTACACTCTTGCGCATCATTTGCAAAAGACTCTTTGGCCTATACGGACTAGGCTATTGGTTGGTTTTGGCCTTGCAACATAAATTGACTTTAGTTGCTTTTCCTGATATTGATGAACAACGGTCGGTGCTTGATACCTTCGATCCATACAGGAGGGTACGTAAGTAGGCGCAATGACTTGCAGCTTTAATGGTCCAATATCTTGTCGTTTATATCATCTAATTGCGAAGTGACTGTGAGGATAGCTCATATCATGTGGATCAGAAATGAGAGGAAAGAGATAATTGTTGCCCTACTTGATAGGATAAGTTGCATTTCATTCCTTGGATGCTCATAATTCTTGTCAAGTCATTCGAAATAGGCATGCACCAATTGCGCATTGGGCATGGCCAGAAAAGGAAGATAATTGGTATGCAAGTTAGGTGGGCATTCATAAGCCATTGGCACTATAAGGATGGTGCAAATCAAGTATGACATGAGCCTGGATGATGCAACCTTGGCACAAGCAAGATCACTACATGCTTTCAGCAATACTGAAGTGAAGCAAGGACATGAGAATAGGATTGCAATGGCCTATGTGCGATTCTAAAGCATGTCTTATGCCTGAACAAGACTCGAAAGCCCGTGACGCATGTAAGAATGCATGGATATTAGCCTTTATGGCTTTATAACCTTTGCAAAACAAGGGTAAGTTGAAACGAACAAGAAGCTAAACTTAAGGCATCATGCTTGCTAAGCATGCTTGAAAAGGAAACTGAACGTGCATTTGCGATGTTAAAGTTGAAGTTTTAAGGCCCGGTTACTAGCATCAGAGTGGCATATCGAGGAGTTATGTCCTGTATGGCCGCAGGCGTAATGTTCTGATGCGTGTCGTAGGTGCACAAATTAATTCACTTATGTTCTACTCTACTAATAAATAATATAACAGTAAATAAGATTCGTTCCCACGAAGAGCATGGAGTTTTAGTTGTCAAAAGTGTCAGAAAGGGGGTTTTGTTTTAGATTTTGAAGCTAAAGAAATAGTAAAGTAATTAAAAGTAAATAAGATTGCAAGCAATGGAGAGAGATATGATAGAGGAATCCTTCTTCGTTACTAAGCCATCATCAAGTTATTATATTCATCCATTAATACAACTAATCACAAATTAATACTAATCGTGGAATAGCAGCTAGCTCAGTGTAATCCTCTAAATTCCTTATATCACTGAGTACGGAAGCTCTCCAATGCCAGATTCTATTCGTCTAAACCACCTAGTAGTAGCTCACTCAAGGTGTAATTTTGTCGAATGCTTTATCTTTTGTGAATTATTGATTGATCCTAGTAGTTAAACTCTTAGCTCAAGGTCCACTTTCTAGTGTTGTTTATACACACGATCGCTACACAGAATCCCTCTGCAAGGTCTTGTGTTCTCTACTTGTGTAAGAATTATTCGACTATTCCTTATCTCCTAACCCAATACTAGCATTAGATTGAATTAACAAATTAATTTAGTTGACCACCTAAACAATCTACCAATCAAACTTACACATTTTAAATAGTATAAACAATCAATAATCATGTGAAGAACTTCAAAATAGATTCAATATAATAACTCAAATCATGTCTAGAACTTAGAATTCATCTCCAATCACTAAGAAGTATAGCTACTCATGGGATTAGTCAAACCCATGAGATATATATGATAAAATGGAAAAGAAATAGTTACGGTGATGAAATCGCTCCAAAACCCTAACTTTTCTTCTCTTGTGTTCTTATCTCCAAAGGCTTGATTAAATATTAAACGATATAATTAAAAAAGTCTCTTATATAGTACCCAAGTGATGATGCGCCCGTGCTAGAAATCCCGGTCGAAGTAGCTTGCCAAAACTTGCCAAAACCTTGTTAAACTCGTAAGAAACAATATATACCACGTTCAAACAATCTTCATGGGTCCAAACATGAACCGTTAAGCCCAGCCTAAGTCATTAAAGGCTTGTCAGTTCTGTAGAACTGACAACTTATCCTCCTAGCTAACTGTCGGTCATTGCTAACTGACAGCCTATTCTTCATTCTTTATCCACGGACAGACGTGTATCAGTGAGCTATTTTTTTCTCTGACTTTTCATTTTCTCCCGTCAGAATCACGGACAGATCAACCCCGGGATTTTCAGTTTTCTTTCCAGAACTTCCAAGGATACTCTCACCTCCGTGAGAATATTTTTTCCCTGGATTTTTCTGTTTTCCGGTTATCTCACGTACACTCTGGTCACCGTAAGTTTTCTGAACTTCGTCGGAATATCAGCACCACATCACTGCCAACTCCATCTTCATCGCTGATATCAACTGCCATACTCGAGTCCTTCTCAGTTGAACTCGAACTCTTCATAGCTCTGAGACTCCATCAACAACAGCCTCCATCTCTTCCAGCTCATTCCATCAGCTTGTCGTCATTATTAATGCCAGCATCAATGATCACTAATGGCTGCACCACGTCCCTCCTACAAGTAAACTCATTCTCTCTGCAGTCAACTTATCACCAAGCTCGAGTTCTCCTCCATTTTTCATCACAGACTCGAGTCGCTATTCTCTACAGTCACCATTTCTATCGATCACAGCTCGACTGCATCATTCTCCTGCAACAACAACTATGTCTTCACTATCCATCAAGGCAGCATCAGCAGCAGTCAAACCTCCATCATCATCTTTGTTATTCGAATCTCACTAGAACCAAGCCATTTCTTTCTCTGCAAACTACAGACTCCTTCACTAGATTTATCAGCACCGTATAACAACACCTCCTTCCATCTCTGCCAAACTCGAGTATCACAAATTTTTCTAATTTCTCGAGCAGCAATCACTCAAACTCCCGCAGCTCTACCATCACATCGATCTTCATCATTACATTGAAACTGGCACCATTGATGGCAAAAAAACACGAACTGCTGGTGTTGTTATATAGAGAGTCTGCCCTGAGTAATCCGCATAGCTTAGCCGAGTGCCCTTTAGTAATTCGTCATTCAACTGTCAGTCTTGCAAGGCTGACAAGCTTAACTTTTCGTCTCTCCCATAACTAATTCATACGACGTCGGATTAACCTTATTCTTTCGCCGTTGGCTTCGTATTTCGCCCCCTTCAAGATGATAGCAAGAACTCCTAAAGTTGAAAGAGTTCCACTTAGTCTTTGGCCCTTCTCCTCTTGTAGCTAACTTCTTTCTTTGCACAATTAAGTTCAAACCCACTTCTTTTGGATAATTCACCTAATGAAACACAAATAAGACAAAACAAACGTAATATACAATAATTTGCAAGAATAAAAGCAATTACTAGCATGGAATTGACACTAAATATATGTGAAATTTGCATTTATCAAATTCCCTCACACTTGGCATTTGCTTGTCCTCGAGCAAACTATCTGACTTAAAATACAACAATTCCCTTTCGTTGAGGAGGCGGTTGCACTTAGCATATGCAACAATCCTTTAAACCCATAAGTGTCCCTAGTGGACGAGTTATAGTCTCGTGAGGGTTTACACGAGGTATACCCACAAAATCTGCCCCAACTTCAAAGTGTTCCAGCGTCCCAAGCATCCAAAGAGCTATGAGGACATAAGGGTTCTCAACCTATTGTCAAGAAGTCAGAAGTAAAAGAGAAAATTAACATGTAAAGTGCGATTGATCGAATAAAGTGTGACCGGTCAACCTATGCCATATTGAAAACAATGCATGTTTGAGTTTGATCAAATGTTTCGACTTCTGCCGCACCAATTGGGTTTTATGATAATTGCACTCAAAAGACCACTTTTCTAGTCTCGCACATTTGCACAGGCGGGAATGAAGAGAGAAATCCTGCACACGTTGAATGGTAGGAAAGAAACCTTCCGAATTATTTCTGGAGACCCCACAAGATCGTGGGAAAATAAAATATTTTCTAGATGATCTCTAAGAAAGGAAATCAACCACCATTACATGGATGGGAGTGCTTACTCACCTTCACATCCGATCGGAAGTAATGATAGCACCACTCTCACAACATCTAATAGAAACGTCTTCGGCTCGTCTTCTTTATCTTCTCAGTCTTCATCTTCGGCTTCAATTGTTGATGATAAACTTTTGAACTTCATAAACTTTGAAAATTGTACCCTTTCTCTTCAATTTCCTTGTTGTTTGAAACTTCCTTATAGATTTTCTTTCCTCGTGGCTTTATTGATGAAATAACAACCTAACAACAAAATTTAAATGCAATTTTTTTGTATTTTCTTTTTCTTTTTCTAGTTTTTCTATTTAAGTACTCCAATGATTCCAAATGTGTTCAATTCCGCATCACTGTTGTTGAAGATCCGTAGCTATAACAATGAGAAAACAATAGCTCTCAATCATTGTTATACAGTGTCATAGTATTATTACACATCATCAAAGTTCAATCGTATCACAACTTTGACAACAATACTATGGTGATATGTATCACTCCCCCTTAGTCAATACTTCATCTCACATGAAAACCACTCCCCCTTACATAATGATCCGAAAACCATATGTATTTGTAGTATAACTACACATTAATTCTCCCCCCTTTTGTCAATAAAATTGGCAAAGGTACGAAAACTAGTGGGATCCTAATGAAATTTCCATAGAGATACTTCATGACCAAAAGAAAAGCACATATCAACTTTTTTAGATGCAATCATATAGCCAAAACTAAATGCATTCATCAAGGAGTTTATAAAGATACAAGATAACCCCTATAATATTCCACAGCCGGACTCCCCACAAAGATTTGGCAATTAAGCATAAGTTCAATTAAGAACTCTCCCCCATAAAATGTCATTCCCGAAAGAACAACAAGAGCGACCTTACTTTTACAAGGAAAGAAGGATTTCCTTGGACATTAACAAATCACATGAAACACGAATTTGTATCCAAAAATCTCAATTAAATTAACCACAAGAGAACCCATGATTAATTTAATTGGAAATGCTCACATAAGAGAACTTACGGAGCCGCACAGTATTTACATAAAGATATGGATCAGGGAAGATCAATACTGCGGAATAAACAAAGATTCATTCTATTTTTCATCACTATTTGCACAATGACATATAATAGACTTAATCTTTGTAAACAAAAGTTCATCATATCTTCCATCAATATTTGCATAATGACATAATAGGCTTAACTTTTGTTTGTCAAAAGTTCATTCAATTATTTTATCAATACTTGCATACCGACATATGAAAGACTTAACTTTTGACCACCTATGGGACAATCATAGTTCACGGACGCAAACACACATATCCCATAACAAGTTGCAATATATAAAACCATAAGGATTAATACTGCAAAATCATCTTCCAAATAAACTTTAGAATTTAAATAAATAAATCTAAAAACATTGCAAGATGAAAATCGTTGGACATAGCTATTGGTCGGTTGTCAGCCAAGCAAAAATAATTTAAGTTCTTCCACTTCACAATTATAAATAATAGTATAGCTATAAGAACAGATTCGTTCCACAAAGAGATATGGGTTGTTATTCGTAATTGAAAACTTAAGTAACCTGGGGGGGATTTTTGATTTAGGTTTAAAATAATTAAACTAATAATAATAGCAAAGAATGAATAAAAAGAATCAATAAGTTGAGAATACTGGTTAAGGGTTCATCATCAATCATAATACATGCACTTCGACTAATAACTGCTGTTGTCACTCAATCATTCATTATCAAGAGTCCTAAAGTACCCCATCGAGAGCATACTCCGGTAAATTCCTTATATCATCACATACCATAACGATGAATATGTGAATACTACTCAGTGAACAACCTAATGCAACGTGCTATTAGGTTTAATCCTCCAAGAGCCTTAAGTTCTATTAATTAGACTAATCCATGCAATAGAAATACTACGAGTAAACTATTTAACATAGGTCAAGCTTCTACTTGCAATCACACAAAGGTTTTGAATACAATTGGTAATCACAATATGCTACTTATGACAAGGTTTATCAACAATTACATATCTCAAAACCCTAGTCTAGCTATAGATATGCATTCATGGTCATTTAGTAGCGCTCCTAAACAAACAATCATACAATCATACGCGATAATAAATCGTAGAACAAGACAATAATAATTTGATTGAGATAACAAAACCAATATATTAATTTAGTAGCATGCTTATGATATCCGACTACATCCTTAACCAATATGGAGTGTTTAGCTACTCATGGATTTCTTAAAATTCATGCAAAATAATAAGAAGAAAAAGAAAGCAAACCCTAAGTTCAATCGTGATGATTAAATCCAAAATCGCCAAGCCCTAGCTCTTTTCTTCTCTTCCCAAAAGTATGATAAAAGATAATAGAAATGCCTCTTATATAGGTCTCCAAGTTGGAGTCGCAACTTCCTTTCTATAGTCACGTCCCAAAGTCTGGCCGTGTGAAATTATGCACAACGGACTCGCACAAAACTGGAAAGTCTAGCCCAAAAATAATCTTGGCTTGTCAGTTTTATGAAACTGACAGCTCATACTTTTAATCACGGCAGAATTTACTCGGAGAAAGAAGTTTCTCCTGAGTTTTCCTACGGTGGGAAAACCAATCCGTATCTTCACCTGGAGTTGCTTACGGTGGTAAAACCAGTCCGTAGCTTCTTATGTTATTTCCTCCGGTTGGGAAACCAATCCGTAGTTTCAACTGACTTTTCCATTCTTCTCATGTTTTCCATCACCAGCTCAAACTCTCATTTGCTGCCATCAACCACAGTCGACCACCACTGACTCGAGCTCAACCGCCAACAACCAAACAAACTCAGCTCCATTACTGGTTCTATCTCGAGCATCTCCATTCTCTTCTCGAACTCTCAACTGAAACCCATGCAGCAGCTGCACGCTCTTTTCGACCTTCTCTGCATAAGTAAGAAGCCACAAACCTCTTCTTTTCAGCATCTCAATCATTGCCAGCAGCGAACCACAGCTCCACTGCCATCAACTGATCCACCACAGGCTCGAGAAACCTTCACCGAAAATCAATATTGCCATGATCGAGTATCATGGTTTGTCATCATCTCTACTGTGTTTAAAACTCCACGACACTCCATCAATTCTCGGAACTTCTCCATTAATCAACCATTACAGACTCGAGCCATCTCTGAATACCACCATCGATCACTGCCTTCGCACTCGAGAATCAATCATCGAATCACAATGCTTCTCCACCTTCCCGTCAATGTCATCTAGCAACAAGCTCCGACACCGATAATGGCCACAGCTTCCTGAACTTATATCTCTGCTGCAATATGTAGCCATGAAAGAAACCACAGCCACACCCATCAATCACCGGCAACAATCAACAGCACCACAACACTTCGAATTCAACTGCCAAAGACCAACTCGACCTCAACTTCAGTTCGCCATCATTGTCGTCAACTCCGTCGATCACCAGCAGTCTATCGCGAATTCAACAGCACCAGTGATTATCTTCTGTACGTAACTTGAAGTGAGAAAGATGATAGAGACCCTGATACAAATTGTAGGTGTCTTGAGCACTTATCAAGAATGAAACAGTGGCATCCCCTAACATAAACAAGGCTGCCTTCACAAATTCTGTGCTTCACCACTTTGCACAACTTTACTTGCTTCTAACTTCTTCATATGACATCGGAATAACCTCATTCTTTCTCCATTGCCTTCGTATTTTCATCCTCTTCAAGGTGATACAAATAAATTCCGGATTTGAGCAAATTCCACTTCCTTTTGGTTAAGATAGCCTCAAATACCTGAGAAACTCAAAAACAAACCAAATCAAAGCATAATGATACAAAACTATCAAGAAAGCAAAGCATTTGAGCACCTAACTAGTGCAAATACTGCACCTATCAGCTATGTGTACTCACAATAATTGCTATTCCAAACCCTAGTTATCCTTCTTAAAAACACAATAATAAATTCTCATAAGAAGATTCCTAGACATTAACACCTTTGAAAAATTCTTTATCGTCCCCGAACTCCTTGTCGTCAACATCCATAGGGACATAAGGTTCATGAAGATGTGAGTTGATATCAACGTACCTTCTTGACTGATGCCGAACCAGGGCCTTCTGAATTTCAAGAGTCCTAAACACAAAAGCCTTTATTTGCTGCACTTCCTTTCTTAATTCCTTCAATTCTTCAAGAACACCAGAAATTTTCTGAAGATTTGAAGGGACAACCCTTGGTTTTCTCACATTCCTCCTTTTTCTTTTCAAATTTGAGTGAACAGGAGGAATGTCTTTTTCCTTCATGATTGATGGCTTAACAATCATATTAACATCTTTTCCATTAGAAGTTATGATGCTTGAAGTCTCCATAACAATATGGGTTTGTGAGAGGAATTTCTCAGAGCAAGCTCTACAAGCAAACTTGTGATAAAAGAGTTTCTTAGGAAGGAAAAAAGGAATGTCGGGTTACGGAACCTTTTCACAGAAGAGTGCAACATTTGATTTTTCGTCTTCATCAGAATCATAATGGTCAGACATTTCATCAAGAGTTGAAGCAAGACCTTTGTTTCCAGTGTACTTTCTATTTGGACACTCATTTGCAAAATGACCAAATCCTTTACACTTGAAGCACTGTGGCATATCCTCGTCATCAGTATCGTAAGTATCCCTATTTTTAGGAGGAACACGATTGTGAGGTTTAACTGATGACTTAGGTTTGTCTCTAGTGAACCGTTTACTTCTCTTCAAAAGAAGATCTCTAAACTGTCTTGTGATCAACGAGACTGAGTTGTCAAGATCTTCGTCTGAAGAATCAGTCTCAGAAGGATCATCATCAGAGATGCCAACACTTTTACTTTTATCAAGTAATTTAGTGTTCTTTTGTGCCTTGAAAGCAATATCCTTTCCAGATTTGGATATATGCTCGAAGATCTTTAACTTCCCAACAAGAGTATTTCTGGAAAGCACATCAAGGTTATTTCCTTCAACGATGGCGTGTTTCTTAGAATCGTATCTAGATGGCAGAGATCTGAGAATCTTCATCACAATGTCCTTTTGAGGAATAGTCTTACCCAATGCAAAAGATGCATTAACAATTTCAGACACTTTGTGATTAAACTCATCAAACGAATCTTCATCTGCCATACGAAGGTTTTCCCAATCAGAATTTAGATTTTGAAGCCTAGCTTCTTTTCACAGGTATTTCCTTCAAATATGGTTTCTAAGATATCCCAATCTTCTTTAGACCGAGTGCACGTAGTCACATGGTGCTGAAGATCTGAGGTAATGGCATGGATGATTGAATTCAATCCATCATAATTTTGCTTTGCAGCAAGAATCTCGGCAGCATCATAATCACAAATATCCTTTAGAACAGTTACAGTGCCTATTGTAACAACCGGAGGACTATATCCATTAACAACGTAAACCCATGATTGAAAATCACGCGCTTGAAGAAAGGCACGCATCGCAATTTTCCACCAAAGGTAATTCGATCCATCGAAGACTGGTGGTACGTTTATTGAGATAGCACTTCTGTCCATAGAGTCAGATCGCTACAAACACGGACTTATGAGGTCTTAAACGTGTTTGCTTGCTCTGATACCAATTGAAAAAGCGGGGGTCTAACAACCTCACCCAATATTTCGCTTAGCAATCTGTATGGACTAACTCCAATATACTTTCAAGAGAATCAACTAGACAGTCAGACTCAATCTTAATAAAAAGTATATCAAAGAGTTATATCTCAATTTCTCAATTCAATCCGCAATCAAACAAATAAGGATTTGCGAGACTGATTGAATATGAGAGAAATAACTTGAACGGTACCAAAGACCAATGTTCAAGGATCAATCAATTTCAATCAACAACCAAAGGTTAGATTTACCAATTGATCGATTCAACGCATAACCTGTGATATTTTAATTATATAACAAAATATGATGCGGAAAAGAAATAACACATACACCAGAAGTTTTGTTAACGAGGAAACCGCAAATGCAGAAAAACCCCGGGACCTAGTCCAGATTTGAACACCACATTGTATTAAGCCACTATAGACACTAGCCTACTACAAAGCTAACTTCGGTCTGGAATGTAGTTGAACCCTAATCAATCTCACACTATTTAAAGGTACAGTCGCGTTCCTTACGTCTCTGATCCCAGCAAGATACTACGCACTTGATTCCCTTAGCTGATCTCACCCGCAACTAAGAGTTGCTACGACCAAAAGTCGAAGACTTGATAAACAAATCTGTATTACACAGAAAAGTCTATTAAATAGATAAATCTGTCTCCCACAGATATACCTACGAGTTTTTGTTCCGTCTTTTGATAAATCAAGGTGAACAGGAACCAATTGATAACCCGGACTTATATTCCCGAATAACAGCCTAGTATTACCAATCACCTCACAATAATCTTAATCGATTAACGAAACAAGATATTGTGGAATCACAAACGATGAGACGAAGGTTTTTGTGACTACTGTTCTATCTTGCCTATCGGAGATATAAATCTCAAGCCAATCTTACGATTATACTCAATCACGATAGAAAACAATAAGATCAGATCACGCAACTACAGAGAAAATAGTTGGGTCTGGCTTCACAATCCCAATGAAGTCTTTAAGTCGTTAACCTACAGGGTTTCGTGAAAAACCTAAGGTTAAAGGAGAATCGATTATAGCTTATACAATTAGTATCACACCGGGGGTGTGGGGATTAGGCTTCCCAGTTGCTAGAGTTCTCCTTTATATAGTCTCCAAATCAGGGTTTGCAATCTAAGTTACCTTGGTAACAAAGCATTCAATATTCACCGTTAGATGAAAACCTGATTAGATTCAAGCTAATATCTTTCAAACGTTAGATCGAACTTAGCTTGTTATACCCAAATGGAATGTACCTTCATTTAGGTTTGAGTAACCATACCTAAACATGTACACCTAGTCGGTTCAACAATAGTTAACCAATGGTTAGCCATATGAGCACTTTCACATCAACCTTATTCATCTTCACCATAACTAGTTCAAATGACTCAAATGAACTAGTTAGAGAGTTGTTCAATTGCTTAGATCTCATAGAAGTATACAAGACACAATCGAAGCAAAAACGATTTTGATTCACTCGAATCAATTCATGAACATTATAGCCACAGTTTGCAAAGATTGCATTCCTTATTATATAAATGTTTTAGTTCATGAACAAACCGATTTTAGAAAGTAACCTACTTAAGTATGCAAACGGGTACGCATACCTAAGTAGCTGGACCGAGTTTGGTTACGCCAGTACGCATACCAATTCACACTTCCAAACTCCAGCAAAAATTCATGGACGTGCAACTTCCGCCAGTATGCGTACGGGTACGCATACTTGCCCGAGTTTCCAACAACCGCCAGTACGCGTACGGGTACACATACTTTAGGTTCCCGTTTTTGGACTTTTACACAAATGTGAGAACACACTATGTTTATATCCAAACATGGTTACTTGTTCTATACTCTCATTTCAATCAGTGAAACTTTCTTAGAGGATGTTAAAATAGTTGTTATCCACAAACTATTTTCATCAAAGCGATTTTCAAGTTATTGAAATAATCAACATGACTTTCGTCACGAGTAAAGATGAACTTGGCCAAAGCGAAAGCTTACCAACACATATTTCGAGAAATAGATAAGCGAGATAAACTCGGCTCGAAATAGCAAATGTGTATAATTGATGTCTATATAGCAATACGACTTTTGTCTCAAAATAAGAGATAGAATAGATAGACTTTTGGGTGATAGATAAGTTCAAGTCTCCACATACCTTTTGTTGATGAAGTTCCACAAGTTCCCTTGAGTAGTTCTTCGTCTTCATTCGATGAACGCCGTGGAGTCTAATGCTCAACTACACTTATTATCCTAATCCGAGACTTAGCTATAAGTAGACTAGAAATCAAGACTTATAGTTTTGGCAACTAAACTTGACAAACAAGCTTGAGATAGCAACGTGATAGACGCATTTATGTGTCTATTTTCATCTCTATTGTGTATATTGTTAGTACCCATTTTTGTACTAATTTTGGTATTTTATCCCTTTGTAGGTGTTTTTGGAGAAATAGGCTTTTGCGGCGAAATTGGCTCGAAAAGTTGTTAAAGGCACCTGGAAGGACATTTGCTATTCGGACTCTCATTTTGGATAAGGGGTAACCCATTTCCAGGCAGCTGCTAAGCACAGACCAGCCACGGATAAGGGGAGGTCATCCTCTTCGTTTTTATAATTTGTGAAAGTGGCGGGAAAATTTTGTTATACGCCTGCAGATTTGGGGTCTGGCTTTTGAGCGAGTTTGAAGGAGATTTAATCACATAAAACAATTGGGATGAACGTGATTAAGCTAAACAGGCCTAGTATGGTGTTTTTATTCGACTAACTTGGGCTGGATAATCGGGACTCGTTAAAACAGGGAAGAGTTCTCGGGTATGTTAGTTTTGGTTATTTGGGGAAGTTACGCGTAGAAAAGGAAGATATATCCTATGGGATTATTTTATGCTCAACTGAGAGGAGTTTGGAGAGAATCATACGCGTACAGAGGTGAGAAAAAGGGAAATAATCCCGTGTCTTGGGTTGGAAGTAAAACAGAGATAAAAGGAAGTTATTCTCGAGTTTTCTTGGCCCTGCTATGTATAAAAGAGTTGGTTCGAGTCCTAGGAAAAAAAGGAAGACTTTAGGGGTAGTTTAGAACACCACAGAGCCGAAAAAAATCAACTTGCAGGAAACCGAGTTCTGCTGCTGCTGCTGCCGGAGAAGAAGAAGAAGAAGAACATACGACCCTCACTGAACCGTCGCAGACGAATATCGTAGTTCAACAGCAGCAGCTGAGTATCGTTTATAAGCAGTTTCCTGAAGTCACAGAAGACCTTTACCAACGATTCTGTCTTTTGTTTTAGACCTTCAGTGACTACAGTGTATTCTTTTACTCTTTTAATCAACTTTTGAGCTATAAATATGTACTTTGAGCAAGTGATTAATATGAGGAGCTAAACCCCTTAGCCGAG
Organism: Papaver atlanticum; assembly: GCA_023531105.1. Lineage (NCBI taxonomy): Eukaryota > Viridiplantae > Streptophyta > Magnoliopsida > Ranunculales > Papaveraceae > Papaver > Papaver atlanticum. Next base: position 793,448 of record JAJJMB010008334.1, read on the forward strand.
GCGACGGAGGAAGCCATTGTTCCATGAAAAGTGGTATAATTCTATTTTAATTATTTTTGCAATTTCTTATATGATTATTTGCTTTGATTGAGAATTGATTGAATGATTTTTCTTAAACAATTGTGATTTCTCTTGATAGATTATGCTTAGACTTATGTTTTTGATATTCTATGCTTTCGAAATACACTTGTTATTCCAAAAATCTACTTTTGCAAAATATTAGAATCACATTAAAAGTAAAGAGTTGCATGAATATTGATTAGATTATATCACTTAATTGGTTAATGGTGGAATCTAGAGTCTCAGTGTTTTTTTTATATTTTTGATACAATTTTAGTTAATTGTTGAGTTTAATTTGAATCTAAAAAAATCCTTCACAAGTCTTAGAGTTCGAATCATTTTTACTACAATTACAAATCACATCAATTTTTGGCGCCGCCGACGCGGACTTGTTTTTAGGGTTTTAGATTTATTT
>JAJJMB010008334.1:793932-1105901 GCA_023531105.1 Papaver atlanticum
ATATATCCTATGGGATTATTTTATGCTCAACTGAGAGGAGTTTGGAGTGAATCATACGCATACAGAGGTGAGAAAAAGGGAAATAATCCCGTGTCTTGGGTTGGAAGTAAAACAGAGATAAAAGGAAGTTATTCTCGAGTTTTCTTGGCCCTGCTATGTATAAAAGAGTTGGTTCGAGTCCTAGGAAAAAAAGGAAGACTTTAGGGGTAGTTTAGAACACCACAGAGCCGAAAAAATCAACTTGCAGGAAACCGAGTTCTGCTGCTGCCGGAGAAGAAGAAGAAGAACATACGACCCTCACTGAACCGTCGCAGATGAATATCGTAGTTCAACAGCAGCAGTTGAGTATCGTTTATAAGCAGTTTCCTGAAGTCGCAGAAGACCTTTACCAACGATTCTGTCTTTTGTTTTAGACCTTCAGCGACTACAGTGTATTCTTTTACTCTTTTAATCAACTTTTGAGCTATAAATATGTACTTTGAGCAAGTGATTAATATGAGGAGCTAAACCCCTTAGCCGAGGCGATGGGGGAAGCCATTGTTCCATGAAAAGTGGTATAATTCTATTTTAATTATTTTTGCAATTTCTTATATGATTATTTGCTTTGATTGAGAATTGATTGAATGATTTTTCTTAAACAATTGTGATTTCTCTTGATAGAATATGCTTAGACTTATGTTTTTGATATTCTATGCTTTCGAAATACACTTGTTATTCCAAAAATCTACTTTTGCAAAATATTAGAATCACTTTAAACGTAAAGAGTTGCATGAATATTGATTAGATTATATCACTTAATTGGTTAATGGTTGAATCCAGAGTCTCGGTGTTTTCTTTATATTTTTGATACAATTTTATTTAATTGTTGAGTTTAATTCTAGTCTAAAAAAATCCTTCACAAGTCTTAGAGTTCGAATCATTTATACTATAATTACAAATCACATCACAACGCTTGCGAGTTCGACCGAGCAATGCTCTAACAAACTTGGATATAGAATTCCGCTCTTTATATGTAAGTCTTCAACATGTATTTAAAAATATGTTCATTGTATGTTGCTTTACTTGGATATGAAATTTTCTCTTCCTTGTAGTGTTGCTTTTAAACCTTAAACGTCTTCAACTTTCTTCATATATTTTGATGTCGCTCCGCTTGTTGATGATGATGGTGTGTTTCTATAGACCTGTTTTTGACGAGAGAGAGAATAGTGCTAACTGCAAATTAAACTACAAGAAGGTGTTTTTCATCTGCAGACGTCACCCTCATGATTGGCAAAATTAGCACTCAAGAGATCACAAATAGTGCTGAAAATGGTATGAAGTTAGGTAGCTCACCATTCTACCCGGAATTAATGTACGATGACACACACCCGAAAAATATTTTTTAGTCATCTACAAAAAAATAAAAGTATGGTGCCTCTATTGATGTGAAAATAGGTAGTCTCCACTAAGGTTGATCAACTTTCTAATAATGCATTTCCCCCAGCACCTATTTCGCCATTGACATGGTTAAGTTGAGCCACAAACAGTAAATGACTTCTCTCAAAGATTAGTAACACCTAATGTATAGTATTCTCTAGCAATTCCCATTTCCATTATTTCAGTGAGAATTTCGTATGTAAACATGGATGGAAGTATACTAGTGACTCTAAAATCTCTACAAGTTATAGGTTTTATGCAAATATTTACAAAAATTTTGAAAAATTCCACTCAAAAAGACTAAAAAATCTATATGCAAAATACTCCCCCCACACTTAAACTTCACATTGTCCCCAATGTGCAAAATCGAAAATTCTGAACTCTGACGTAACAGCAGATAAAACGCAAAAACTGTACAAATTGTTAAGGAATTTGGAAAAACACCATTTCACAAAAGTTGTTCGCCTACGTATTTTCTACAAGGTGTCAAAAGGGAACAATTTTTCGATAAACGCTTTGACAGTTATGGTCTCTGGACTGAACTACGTGCATTCTAAATTTTTCTAACGAAAAGGTATTCTTCAAAAATAGATTTCGGACTCTATGAAATTAAACACGGGGATGCAAATATGATATGAGAACTATAAAAAGTAAAAATAAAATAGATTAAGATACAAAACCTATGATTTTCCTCCCATTTAGCGCTTGGTTTAAAGTCGTCATCCTGGCTATCTTCTCGTCTGTATTACTCCTCCAGAGGGAGCAAATCTCGAAACTCAATGGAGTATACATCCACCTTGTCGCGTTGAACCTCCCCATATACCAATAATCTAAAAATTTGAGAATCCACCCAGAAAATAATATGCAATGCAAATAATAGCTTCACACCGATGTTAGCACAAAATAATAATAATAATAATAATGCTATCACTCGATAAAAGTTTCCCCCAAACTTAATCCTTTATACACCTGAAATTGTATAGAGACATAGAATTCGGGAAATTATATGGGATTTCTCTTGGTGAACCTGCACAATGTGAGAATCAAGTATTTCCAATGGTGGATATTTAGAAGCAAAGTAATCTAATAAAACTTCTGAAGCACATATATCCAAGCCTAATTGAGGTAAAGGAGAAGAATCAATATGCAAAGGATCAGTCAAACGTTACAAAAACTCTTGTATTACGGAATCCTCTTCATCCTTAGAGAATTCAACTGAATTACTTACCTCTCGTACCTCGTGGTCCCATATCAAACCTTGCGACCATTTTCATCATTTTTTGCCTCATCCACAGTCTCAGCATCATTATAATCATTGGCATGCTTAATTGGGTCTTCCACGAATTTATTCAACTTGATTTCAATATCGAGCATCACCTCTTCAACATTCTCATCATCAAAATAGGATCATTCTCCAAGAAAGTCCTCTTCGGTACAAATCCTAAGATCTTCTTGTGAGTATGTTACATCGTTTATAACCAAAAATAAGTTATACCAAGTATCCTCCTTTTGAAAATGCGAAGGATCCTTATCATGGTCCGGAGTTAGAATAACTTCCTCATTGTTGCAAGGGATTTGCAAAGGTTCCTCATTTTCATCAGAATCTTCGTCAACCTCAAAATCTCCAACAACACAATGACGTTCGAATTCCATGTGTATGGCCTTACTAATTTCTTCAAGAGTCTCTTCTGATGCACCAGTTTCTTCTAGCTGATAGTATTGCTTAGAAAGTTTTCTGACATTAACATGTTTTCTGTCATCTCTTACAATAGATGATATCTCTTCTCTTGACATAAATGGAGAAAGAACATAATAAAGAGAAGTATGTCTAAATTTGCTATCATAAGAATAATCAAACATCTTCTCATTGTACGCTAACAATTCATATGAACACCAAGATTGGTACCTGAAATAAAAATTATAGAAAAGAAAATTAGATAAAATCTAAAAACAAAACTAAAAGAAACAACTAAAGCTACCGAATGCTCGCCGGCAGGGGCGCCAAATTTTGATACGTTTCGTAAGTGCACAAATTAATTCACTTATCTTCTACTCTATTAATGAATAATATAACAGTAAATAGGATTCGTTCCCACGAAGAGCAGAGAGTTTTGTGTTTCGTATTAGATTTTGAAGCTAAACAAATAGTAAAGCAATTAAAAGTAATTAACATTGCAAGCAATGGAGAGATATGATAAAGGAATCCTTCTTCGTTACTAAACCGTCATCAAGTTATTATATTCATCCATTTATATAACTAATCACAGATTATTACCAACCGTGGAATAGCAGCTAGCTCAGTGATATCCTCTAAATTCCTTATATCACTGAGTACGGAAGCTCTTCAATTCCAGATTTTATTCGTCTAAACCATCTAGTAGTAGCTCACTCAAGGTGTAATTTGGTCGAATGCTTTATATTTTGTGATTTATAGATTGATCCTAGTAGTTAGACTCTTAGCTCAGGGTCCACTTACTAGTGTTGTTTATACACACGATCGCTACACAAAAGTTCTTGTGTTCTCTACTTGTGTAACATTGTGATTTACAAATCAATCTTACACATTCTAAATAGTATAAACAATCAATAATCATGTGAAGAACTTCACAATACATTCAATATAATAACTCAAATCATGTCTAGAACTTAGAATTCATCCCCAATCACTAAGAAGTTTAGCTACTCATGGGGTTAGTCAAACCCATGAGATACATATGATAAAATGGAAAAGAAATAGTTACGGTGATGAAATCGCTCTAAAACCCTAACTTTTATTCTCTTCTGTTCTTCTCTCCAAAGGCTTGATTAAATATTAAAAGATATAATTAGAAAAGTCTCTTATATAGTACCCAAGTGATGCTGCGCCCGTGCTCGAAATCTCGGTCGAAGTAGCTTGCCAAAACTTGCCAAAACCTTGTTAAACTCGTAAGAAACAATATATCCCACGTTCAAACAATCTTCATGGGTCCAAACATGAAGAGTAGAACCCAACCCAAATTATCAATGGTTTGTCAGTTCTGTAGAACTGACAACTTATCCTCCTAGCTTAATTGTCGGTCATTGCAAACTGACAGCCTATTCTTCATTCTTTATTCACGGACAGACGTGTATCAGTGAGTTATTTTTTTCCCTGACTTTTCATTTTTCTCCCGTCAGAATCACGGACAGATCAACCTCCATGAGTTACCAAAATCTCGGGATATTCAGTTTTCTTCCCGGATTTTCCGTGGATACTCTCACCTCCATGAGAATATTTTTCTTCTGGATTTTTATGTTTTCTGGCTATCTCACGTACACTCTGGTCACCGTGAGTTTTCTGAACTTCTAAGTTTTCTAAAAATCGTCAGAACATCAGCACCACATCACTGCCAACTCCATCTTTGCCGCAGATATCAACTGACATACTCGAGTCCTTCTCAACTGAACACGAACTCTAACTCTTTACCGCTCTAAGACTCTATCAACAATAGCCTCCATTTGTACCAGCTCCTTCCATCAGCTTGCCGCCATTATTATTACTAGAATCAATGATTACTAATAGCTGCATCACGTCCCTCCTGCCAGTAAATTCATTCTCTCTGCGGTCAACTCATCACCAAGCTCGAGTTCTCCTCCATTTTTCATCACAGACTCGAGTCGCTCTTCTCTACAGTCACCACTTCCATCAATCACAACTCGACTGCACCGTTTTCATGCAACAACAACTATGTCATCATTATACATCATGGCAGCATTAACAACAGTCAAACCTCCATCATATTCTCTGTTATTCGAATCTCACTAGAAACCAAGCTATTTTTTTCTCTGCCAAACTACAGACTCATTCACGAGGTTTATCATCACCTGTTAGAGCACTGCTCGGTCGAATTCGCAAGCGTTGCTATCTCAAGCTTATTTGTCAAATTTAGGTGATCAAAACTATAAGTCTTGATTTCTAGTCTACTTATAACTATGTCTCGGATTAGGATAGAATGTGTAGTTGATCTTTAGAATTTACGACGTTTATCGATTGAAGACGAAGATCTACTGAGGAGAGCTTGGAAGAACTTCATCAACAAAAGGTATGCGGAGACTAAAACTTATCTATCACTAAGAAGTCTATTCTATTCTATCTCCTAATGAGACTAAGTCGTATTGCTATATAGACTTTTACATTATACATATTTGATATTCGAGCTGAGTTTAACTCGCTTATATCTTTCTCGAAATATGTATTGGAAGCCTTTTGCTTTTGCTACGTTCATCATTATTCTTAACGGGTTTAGTTAGAAACAAATTATTTGTTGGAAACTAAATAATAAGTCAAAAGATGATCATGTGAAAATTTCCTTGAAACATCTTACAAGATTTGTGTGACAGTCATTTGATGTAAACTCGAAATGTTTCGTATTGATCATTCGATCACTTGAAAATTACTTATAAGCTAATAGTTTGTGTGAGACAGCTATTGTCGTCTTCTAAGGATGTTTCAATGATTGAAATGGGAGTTTAGAAAAATTAACCATTGTCTAGATATAACACAGTATGCATACCAGTATGCAAACTGTTGTGGTATGATTCAGGTCCGGGAACCAATTTGGATACCAGTATGCGAACGGTTTTAACTGTTAAAGTCCGGGAACCAAGTTTGCATACCAATATGCGAACGGTTTCACCTGAGTTAGGTCCAGGGCGACAGTATGCATACAGGTTTCCAAACTGTCGGACATGACCAAATTTTGGAACTTAAGTTTGTGTACCCGTTTGCAAACTGAGTTGGTTAAAGTTCTAAATTCGGTTAAATATGATTTCATACTCATGAACAAATACATATATTTATAAATTAAGGAATGCAATCTTTGAGAACCGTGGCTAAATGTTCATGAATTGATTCTCTTGAATCAATCTGATTTTGTTTCAATTGTGTCTTGTATATTATGAGAATATAAACAATTGAACAACTCTATGAGTAACACAATTAGATTCATTTGATTATCATTTGATCTAGAAGTGTTAGATGAATGTGGTTAATACAAAAGTGTTCATATGGCTAACTTCGGTTAAGTTGAGCTAACTCAACATACACGTTTAGGAACGGTTACCCATATCTAAATGAAGGTATATTTCATTTGTGTGTAACAAGCTAAGACCATCTAATGGTGGAGAGATATTGCTTTGGTTTTAAGCAAAATTATCTTGAATCTTAAATAAGCTTTTCATCTAACGGTGAATATTGATTGCTTTGTTTCTAAGCTATCAAACCCTGATTTGAAGACTATATAAGTGAGAACTCTAGCAACTGGAAAACCTAATTTCCACACCTCCTGTGTGATACTAGTTACGACTAGAGTCGATTCTCCTTTAACCTGGGTTTTTCCTAAAACCATTATAGGTTAACGACTTAAAGACTTCATTGGGATTCTGAAGCCAGACCCAATTATTTTCTCTGTAGTTGCGTGTTCTGATCTTACTTGTTCTATCGTATTGAGTACTATCTTCTCTAAGATTTGCTCGAGATTTATCTCTGATAGGTAAGATATAAAAAGTAATCACAAAACTCTTCGCCTCATTCTTTGTGATTCTACAATAACTTGTTCTACTACCATATAGTTAAGTTATTGTGAGGTGATTGATATTTCTAGGCTGTTCTTCGGGAATATAAGACCGGATTATCAATCGGTTCCTGTTCACCTTGATTTATCAAAAGACGGAACAAAATTGATAGGTAATTCTGTGGGAGACATATTTATATATCAGAATATACTTTTCTGTGGGAGACAGATTTGTTTATAAAGTCTTCGACTTTGGGTCGTAGAAACTCTTAGTTGTGGGTGAGATCAGCTAAGAGAATCAAGTGCGTATAGTCCTGCTGGGATTCAGAGGCTTAAGGAACACGACTATACCTTAATCGGTGTGAGACTTGGTTAGGGCTCAACTACATTCCGGTCCGAAGTTAACTTGTTGTAGGCTAGTGTCTGTAGCGGCTTAATACAGTGTGGTGTTCAAATCTGGACTAGGACTTGGGGAATTTCTGCATTTGCGGTTTCCTCGTTAACAAAACTTATGGTGTCTGTGTTATTTCTTTTCCGCATTATATTTGTTTATATAATTTAAATATCACAGGTTGTGCATAGTTCAATCAATTGTTAAATCCAACCTTTAGTTGTTGATTGAAATTGATTGACACTTGAATATTGGTTTTTGGTACCGTTCAAGTTGTTTCTCATAATAATCAGGCTCACGAATTCCTATCTGTTTGATTTGCTGATTACATTGAGAAACAAAGATATAACTCTTGGATATATTTCCTTGATTGAGTCTGACTGTCTAGTTGATTATCTTGGAATTTTATTGGAGTTAGTCCATACAGATTGTCGAACGAAATATTGGGTGTGGTTGTTAGACCCCCGCTTTTTCAGCACCGGTATAACCACACCTCCTTCTATATCTACCAAACTTGAGTAACACCCAGTTTACTAATTTCTCGAGCAGCAACCATTCAAACTCCCGCAGCTCTACCATCACATCGATCTTCATCATTACATTGAAACTGGCACCATTGACGGCAAAGAAACATGAACTGTTGGTGTTGTTATATAGAGAGTCTTCCCTGACTAATCCGCATATCTTATCCGGGTGCCTTTAGTAATTTGATATTCAACTATCAGTCTTGTAAGGCTGACAGGCTTAACTTTTTGTTTCGCCCATAACTAATTTATACGATGTCGGATTAACCTCATTCTTTCGCCGTTGGCTTCGTATTTTCACCCCCTTCAAGATGATAGCAAGAACTCCTAGAGTTGAACGAGTTGCACTTGGTGTTTGGCCCTTCTCCTCATATAGCTAACTCATTTCCTTACACAATTAAGTGCAAACCCACTTCTTTTGGATGATTCACCTAATGAAACACAAATACGACAAAACAAACGTAATATAAAATAATTTGCAATAATAAAAACAATTACTAGCATGGAATTGACAATAAATATATGTGAAATATGCACTTATCATGTTCTGGCCCATCACATACTTGCATCCACCTCACTCAATTATACCAGGTTTAACAATCCTTTAAGTGTTGTTAAGAAGTTCTGCAAAGTACCAAAATCTGGATTAGTTGATCAATGATATCAACTTTATATCTCCTAAAGAGTCCTTAAAAACACTAAAATGCATGTTTAAGCAACATAAGTTTTTATGTTTTTTTTGATCTGCGGTTTCAAAATTATGCTTGCGTAAAACTTCTCTATTAAATAGACTATACATTCTGTTTTGATGCTTGTTTTTTGTAATACTCATCAGTTGAGTTAGTATCCATAAATACGTTAAAAGTTGTAGTGTTATTTTCCTTCGTTTCAGGTTTTATCCCATGTGGTCGTCTCGACAAGGTTTTAACGAGGCAGCATCTCATTGACATTGGATATTTTCATTAAAAATGTAAGCTATAATTTAACAGTGGCCCACCATGAAAAAAATTACAATGTATATGTGTCGTGTTTTGGTACTATTATGGATGAAATAAATACAGTAATCTTTTAGAGATTCTATCATATAAGCTATATAAGTTTTGGCCGCACTGCATGCTAAAACATAACATATGTGTAATATTTTGGTACCATTGTAAATGGTCTAAATACAATACTCTTTTAAGAGACTTTGTAAAAAAACTAATTGTCATTTCAAGTTTCCAAATTTGGTATTCCAATATACCATATACACTATATATTAACTTTGGTCGCACTGTGCTCAAAATTATAATATATGCGTTATATTTTTGTACCATAGTCAATAATTCAATACAATAAACTTTTTAGAGATTCTGTAAAAAAAAAAAAAACTGATTTCCATTTTTTTTTCCTGCAATAAATTAGGAGCTATGCCAAGCATTCCAGAAAAGATCTACCTCGTGATCCTTTTATGGGTACTAATGAAATCAGTATTTGTATGTAATGTGTTTGCAAGTCTTGGTTTGAAAAACTTTCAGACCCTAATTTTGTTAAAATGCATCTTAATATTATTACCAAAAGAAGTAACTATTGTCGCTTGAAAGTAAATTCGAGTATGATTTTTATTCCACAAGTTCTGATTTATTGTCATATCAAGTGAATCTAATATTGCTGTTATTGTTGTTTAAATGTATTTCCCTTACAAATCTTCAAAACATGAAATTAAATTGTTTGGTTCATGTAATGGCTTTATATATGGATGGAATTATCAGTTGCATTTATTTTTTCTATGGAATCTGGGTATAAAAGAATATAAGGAATTATTCATATCAGAATTCATATAACGACTGTGGTAGATTGCATGGTTTTGGTTATGATGGCAAGACAGACGACTACAAGTTGGTAAACATTATTCGAAACAACGATTATAAGTCGATAAATATTTTCCAAAATAGAGAGAAATTTATCTAATCCAAGTGTATTCCTTAAAATCAAACTCATAGAAAAACATGTAATCCATCTGGCATGTATTTGATATTTATGATGAACAGTCTGGAGTACTTTTGAATGGAGCTCTTTATTGGTTAGGGACGATTGTCAAATTTCCATTTGGTAAAGCCTCTTCCAAGGTGATAGCTTCTCAGTAGATATTAGTGAAGAGAGATTCGAAGAACTACAACTACCGATGACACTACCAACTTGTTAGAGCACTGCTTGGTCGAACTCGCAAGTTTTGTTATCTTAAGCTTTTTTCAATGTTAGATGTACAAAACCATATCTTGATTTTTAGTCTACTAAAGTCAATTCTCGGACTAAGATTAGATTATGATATTTGAGTATCATACATCACTGAATAACCCTCGAAGAGTGAAGATTGAAGAACAATCGAAGAAATTTGGAAAACTTCATCAACAAAGAGGTATGTGAAAACTAGACCATCCTATATACTCATGGCATTTATCATTTTATCTTATGATACAATGTTGTATAATATTAGTTGATTTAATATTACAAAGAAGAAATTCCAAGTCAAGCTTGTCCTGATAAATCTGTCGAAATATTCAAGCAATGAGTGTTGATAGATCCTTAAAAATCTTGGTTAAGAACAATTTATTGTTCATGAACTATTTTTGTTTCAAGTTGATTATTTGGAAATTTCCCAAGCAATGAAATTATTATTTATGGCGATTGGGAATGTTTCGAATTTCTTAAAGAGAGTTTTAAGAACAAATGAGTTCTAGCTAGACACATGGTAGGTATGCACACCCAGTACACGTATCCTTGTAGTCAGAATTCTGAAATTAAGATATGTACGCATACCCAGTACGTGTACCCCTGGGATCTGAGTTCGTGAATGGCTAAGGGTACACATACCCGGTACGCATAACCCAACAACACGAGTTCACGAACTGACCCGTAGGTATGTGTACCCCTATGCATAGCTACCCAGTACTGAACTAAGCAGATGCTCATAAACTATTTCCACAAATATGTTTTGCATTGCTACAACTCTCATAAACACTTCTAAGACAATTTTGTTCACTAAATCACTTTGTGTTTGTGAATCATGGATTAAGTATTGAGTGTTAATGAACACGACTTACGCTTGAAAGTTCAAAATGCATATTTGCCAATACAAAGTATCATTATACACGATTCCAGAACCCTGGACCATAGTGTATTCTTTTGTGTCATTTCAAGGCGGACTTCTCACCTGCTTATATAAATTCCTAATAAAAATTTCATCTAAACTGAGAAAGTATTTGCTTGGATTTCAAGTTATCTTTGCTTGAATCCAAAGCTACGTAGAGTCTTTGAAAATCTATAAATAGAGATACTCACGCAACATGATTTCTTAGTCCCTGATACTTTTGTGTCCTAGTTGCTTGATAGAGTCGTCCTCTAAAACCTAGGTTTCCGTTGAGAAGCATAATTAGGTTAAGACTTACAGACTTCACTTAGGGATTCGTGAAGCTCAGTATGACTATCTTTTTACCTGATAGTCCGTGTCTCTGGATCCTGTTCTTATTGATCATCGATATTCTTGTTTCCTCAGTTCAGAAATGAGATAGATAGAAATCGCAATGTTTTCTTCGTCTTAGAATTTGTGATTCCTCAAGATAGATACCTAAACTCTTCTTTGATTTGTTTGGATTGTTCTTGAGAGGTGGTTAGTAATCCAGGATTTTTAGCTAACCGAGTCTAAGTGTTCCAGATCCCTGAGGTTTGCTGGACTTTGTCTATTGCAAACAGATTTCCAAACCTAGATCGAATGATCAAAAAGGAAATCAAACAGGCTTATCTGTTAGAAGCAGATTGATATCAAAAGTCTTCACTTAGTTTGAAGCAACTCTTAGGATGTAAAGGATGTCAGTTAAGGAAATCAACCGCGTAGAATCTTGTGAGGTTCAAGAGACGTAAAGAGCACGACTGCAGCTGAATTGCTTGGAGGGTTGATTCGGTCTCAACTATATTCCAGTCCAAGTACGGTAATAGGCTAATGTCTGTACTGGCTTAATAGTTTGATATTCAAAGCTAGATGAGGTCCCGGGGGGTCTCAACTATATTCCAGTCCAAGTACGGTAATAGGATAATGTCTGTAGCGGCTTAATAGTTCGGTGTTCAAAGCTAGACGAGGTCCCAAGATTTTTCTGTAGGTATAGTTTTTTCATGGATAAAACTTTTGGTGTCTTGTGCTTTTTTCCCATTCCTGCATTCTATTGTTTTATCTTTATAAAAGTAGTACGTAATCAATCTAGGTAAATTAAGTCCTTATTATTTGAGATCAATTACGAGACTTGTTCTTATAGAATTCGAATCTTAAAAGATAGATAACAAGTTTCATACTTGGCATAATTCGAATCTTCTTTATTTGGACACGACTACATTGATCCCGGATATTGATTTGTGAAATTGTCCAAATACTCTTCTATACAATCAGTTTCACATAGTTTATCGTCTCAAACATTTTGATCTTTTACTTGTCTATGGTTGTGGCTCTCGTTCCTATCCCAAAATTTGCTTTCAAAGGGATTTAAAAACAGAAATGCTATTCAGTTCCCTCTTTTTCACCTCCTTACAATCTAAACCACACATCTAGATTTAGATTCACATTCAGGTACATGTGAGGTTCACCATTCCCCATAAGTTTTTTTTTTTTTTTTTGGATGCCCTAGACTAGTGTTCACCAAACTCCTTAAATTGGAGTGGATTTCAACAATTACAGAGTTCGAACCCATACCTCTGCAGTGGGAGGGATCATAACAACCACCAGACCACTTGGTGTTTAGATTTTAGGGAAGTAAATATGTGGATGAAAAAATAGGAGTTGAATACCATTGCCGTTTAAAAATATGAAAATAAATACAAAATATTATTCATCTTTCACAGTCATACAATATACAAAAATGATACACACACCGAAGCCATGTCCAGTGATGTGCACCAAGCGCACGTGGCATAACAGCTGGCATTGCCAGTGTAGGATACATACTATTGCGGGTCAAAGATGTCAGCAGTTTTAATTTTAATAATAGTTGTTTTCTCTCTCCATATCATATCGTTTAATATTCTCGAGATGTGAACTTAAAAAGATCTAAACCAAACACTATCATCTATCTTAACCTCATCTTTCTAGATCCCCCAATTCCATTTTTTTCAGTCGAGAGATGAAAGAAAAAGCGAGAAAAAACATCATGCTAAATTTTCTTGTTTTTTTCTTCTTTCTTTCTTGAAGAAGTTTTGAAATTAGAGAATTAATTTGATAAAGAGTTACCATTAAATCTCACAGTTTGGATCTATTTTTTGAAAGTCTAGCTACTATATAAATTACACAGTAAGGAATCTATAGGTGCATTTATTGTATCTCTTGTTACATACTTTACTTTGTTACTTTGTTTAAATACTTCTTAATATTGATCTTGCATGTTCATTTTTATAATTTGTGTAAGATTGATGTGTTTTTCTGCTGAATAGAAATTATAGGTTGATGAAGCTTCAATTTTCCGAAAGATTGATTCTTTTAGTTTTTATTCGAATTGAAGTCGGTGGCAGCGATTTGAGTCAGTATGAGTTGTTTTAACTTGCAGGAATTCCTCTTGTTTTGTAATTCATTGACTTGAAACAGTGTGCTAATTCAACATGAAGCTCTATGGTGCGTAATTGATGGGTTAACTATCTTACAAACTAGACGAATTTGGGTTTCCTTCAGATGATGTTGATATCCTTTAACATTTTGCTGCCAAACTTGGTCCCTAGCTTAAATATGCCCACTCAGTAAATTCGGCATGATATAAGTCATATGCTCCAGACTCTTATATCCCAGAAATACCATTAACATAGGTCATCTAAAATGTATATGAGATCTCTGCTATGATAATATTGAGTAATAGTTATTTTCTATTAGGGAAGGAATATGAATGCTTACAAAGTGTGCACTATCCACAACATCACTAATCAAATTCACTATTTCTGTAGAATAGTTCAAGTGATATCTATTATTGATTTTGTAACTGTCATGTGCAGATATGGATGTAACTGTGTGCAAAGTAACCGAATGTTCGAAAGCTGAAGTGAAGGATGGAGTGGAATCTGATAAGGTCAACTTGACATTACGGCTAAAAAGAAGCTCGTATTGAATCAGAAAGTGGAAATTAGAACTAGCAAAAGCTTTCATGCCTTGACAATTCAAGAAGTTGGATATGAAAAGCTTGCATTTGATGAGCAAGATGTTAGATATATGCTCTAGGAAGATGTGAAACCTCAGTTCAGTTGTTTGTTTACTTTGTGAAGTAATATGATTGTTACTAACAATCAAGACATGTTTACAGGTTCCGTTATTGTAAACTTTGCATTTTTTCTAATGTAATTGTGAATCGTAACCTTTTACATTTGTTTTGAATGCAATTATGAATTATAGAAACTTTGCTACAGCTTTTTTTATTCAAATGCAAAGATTTTGTTTGGTTTTTTCTATGTTTGTGTGTAATTATGGGAATATTGGCAGAACAGTGGAGGAAAGAAATCAGTTTTGCTGAAGGGACATGATAATCAAGTTATCTGAATTCTGTAAACTTGTTGAAAGCTTTGCAGGGACATGCTCATAGAAGCAGCTTTATCACCAACTGTCAACTACATTATGGAGCAATGTTTCTAAAATAGCCATAACAATATCAATATAATCCATGATAAAAGCTAAAATAAAGTGATGCACAAAAAAGAATTTCATTGAGATGGAAACAAGACAAAACTAGTCCCACTGCTACTGAATCCATTTAACGATCCAAAAGAAAGTGATGTGCATAGAAGCATCTACAGTTTGCCTACCAAATAAAAAAACATACTGCACACTGCTACTGCTGAATTATATTAACCATCCAAAAGAAAGTGATATGCAGAGGTATATTTACAGTTTTCCTCCCAAAAAAAACATACTGCACAATGTGGAAACATGTCGAAAATTATAGCTTCAACTCTGCCTTTCATATAAACCTCCCCCCAAGCTATGTGGTTGCACTCCATACCCTGGTCCTCCATATCCAAAGAAAGGTGTCACATTCGCATATCGGCTGTCAGTCTGTTGTTGCTGAATTCCCCCATACATAGGTGTCAAACTCGTAGAATATATGGTTGGTTCACGTCGATGAGTTACGCCATATGCGGATGTATTGTTGACTGCAATACCAGGTCCTTGGAAATGATTTGGAGAAAATTGCTGGACATACAACACATGTAAACATATTAATACCAATTCACACATAGAAACAGAACGCATCAACAAAATTTGCAATTTATATATGCTTACCAACGCTTGGAGGTATTGATCGTAAGTAAGATTAGTCACCAATTGGTTAACTTGTGATAATGCAACAGTATGAACTACACTTTGTTGAGTAGGAATTTGGATGTTTACCTATGAAATAAGTATAAGAGATACATATATGTCAGTTAAAAATATAAAATGAAAAATTAATAATTTCACTAATAGTTTTGAGCTTTACCTCTGCATTTTCTTTTCCTTTTCTTGGTTTTTTAGTATACACTTTAGCTTTAGGTGTGTTTTCTTTAGGAAACCTTTTTTTGGTGCTGCGGGTGGATTACGGATCTTTTTACTTTCAATCGGTGGAGAGTTAGTAGTTTCCACAGTGGCATTCAACTTGCAAGTAGACTCCTCATTGAAATTACTGACCTCCAATTGCGCTTGTATCCATTTATTAATATCTGCAAACTTGACATCATTTGAAGACGCTGCATCTGCAAGCACAACAAAGGAATTGCATAACTCGTTGTATCGCTTCTGTTTGGGAGTTAATTTCCAAGCATCAGAACTGTATTGCATATCTGTGTGTATTCGTTTCACATCTTTTTGCCATCTCTGTAGAAGGTATTTTTCTGGAAGCACAAATATATCATTACGATGTAACACCATAATCACATGGCTGCAAACAATTCCCCGAAACTCAAAATTATGACAACTACACTCAAATTTACAATTATCTTTTTGAAATGACACCTTGTAGATAACTCTTATCATAATTTTTCTTTTTCATCTTCAGGTGGAGATTCAGGAATACTTTCAAGAACAGTACTTTCAAGACAAGCATTTTCAGGAGTACTTTCAAGATCAATACTTTTAAGACAAGCATTTTCCTTCTCCTTTGGCTTTGGTATCCGTTTTTGTTCTTGTATGTGATACGTTAACACCGGGGAATCACCAATAACATCAATCACTTCACAATATGTCTTCTTTGTTAACTCCATTTGAAACTCGAGGAACTTTTCGTTAGTGTAAATGCTTCGAACCTGTTTTTCCATTTCATAATGAGTTTTGGTTGGGATGATAGTAAAAAATGACTTTGCATCTGCCTTAAGCTCATTTTCTATTTTATCTCTTAATGCAAGTTCGAATTTCTCGACAAATTCTTTCAACGATGTCTTTGATGTAACATATTTATCAAAAAATGCATTCATACTTTCCGAACGTTGAGTAGTCGACATTCCTGCCCAAAAATAGGTCTTCACGAAACAAGGAACCCATCGTTTTTTGTCTTTATACAGGTCTTTCAACCATTAACTCTTTCCCAAACTTTTATACCTCTGAAACATTTCACCCCAACCCTTTTCAAAATCGACTGGACTTTGTGCATCGTAGACGACCCTTTTAAACTTAGATTTTATTTCCTGTAATTTTGATGGCTTCTTAGTTTTTCAGGAATTTTTTTCATGATATGCCATAAGCACCATCGGTGTTTAGCACGTGGAAAAACAATTTCAACCGCAGCCTTCATGCCACTGTCTTGGTCAGTGATAATACCCTTTGGAGCAGATCCTCCCATGCAATTAAGCCAAGTTTTAAACAACCAAACAAAAGTTGGAATTGTCTCTTTTGCGAGCAATCCACATCCAAGTAGAATTGACTAACCATGATGGTTTACCCCAACAAAAGGAGCAAATGGCATACCATATGTATTTTTCAAATAGGTTGTGTCAAATGTAATGACTTCACCAAATTCCTTGTAAGCTTGTATGCATCTTTCATTTGCCTAGAAAACATTCCTCAAACGTCCGTCATCGTCGAAATCTATGCTATAAAAGAAACCTGGGCATTGTTTTTGCATCTTATCAAAATAATCTTGAAGTGCTACTGCATCTCCTTCACCTAGTTCCATACGTTTCTCACTCATAAGCATATTTCTAGCATCTCATTCACTAAATGCAAGGTTCTCATATCCACCTGCTTCAATTACTAATGAATGCTAGCTTTGTTGGTTCTAATTCCTTCCTTCGGATTTAGTAAGAGCTTATTCTTAGACGCAACGTCAATTTTTTTGTTGCATCTCAAATGTCGAGTACTACTTGGGCATAGCTCATGGTTGTGATCATCAACCAAAACAGAAATTCTCCATTTAGCATCTCGTTCAAGTCTTGCTGATACATGAGCTTTACAACCAATCTTTGAAGTCGGTCCAGCATTCAATGGTGTGCTTGATAGGGTTCTATGGTTGCCTCCTCGAACACAAGCGTAACATACATGTCTAAGTATTCCATTATCCTTTCTTGAAGATCGTTTTACAACACCAAACCCCCGTTGCATACCAAAAATTCTATAGCATTCATACATTTCTTCTGCCGTATCAAATTCCATTCCTATCTTTAATTCAATTTTCTTACTTTCATCTTTGGCATCCAAAATCTCAACATTTGGATATTCAGGAACATCACACTCTTCAAATTCCATTCCTATCTTTAATTCAATTGTCTCACTTTGATCTTTGGCATTCAAAATCTCAACATCTGGATATTCAGCAACATCACACTCTTCTACATCCATATCTACACATTGAGACTGATAATTTATACAGGGAAGAAAAACTGATAACTTTTTTTTTATATAATTTGGTGGATTAGGGTTTATAAAATATAAATTCTACCAAAATAACCAACGAAAAACGAATGTATAAATCAATTGAAACAGAAATCAGGGAAGAAAAAAAGTTACTTACCGAAGTTGAGCAAGCTTCCCTAATTAATAGAAATTGTGAAGACCCTATTTTCGCCCCCTTTTTTTTTCTCTTTCTCAGTCATGGAAGGAAAAAAAATCCGAACTTCACTCTGGTTTTAGTTATCTTTCTACTAATATCTAATCTCAATTTTGGCGGAAAAAAAGAGAGAGAAATGTTAATTATGGCGGAAAAAAAGAGAGAGAAAAAACCATATTCAAATTAAAGTGGAGTAGTTGACTGTGAACAGTGCTAATCCAACACTGGCACACCAGCTGTCTCGCCACATAAGCACGGTGCAGACCACAGGACATGGCTTCGGTGTGTGTATCATTTCTGTACAATATAATACACACTTGTCTGTCATGTGTGAATTAGTAATCCCTGCTGGACGTCGCCCTGGATTGTCTATCCAGTTGAGAAATAATAGAACTCTCCATCTCCTCTTCGGCTCTGCCTTATCTTTATATAAACGGATAGAAAATACAAACCTCAAAACCCTCTCTAGAGTCCGGATTTCTGTCTGTCTCTCAATTCGAACATGGCATCTTCATTTTCTTCTCCAACACTAACTTATGCCTCTTCTGCAGTTGTTTTATCTTCTTCTTCTTACTCGGAGATAACCTCATCACTTTCTTTCTTAAAATCAGAACCAGTTTTCTTATCTTCTTATCTAAAGAGTTTCGCTATCTGTAATAATTACAATTGCCCTTCAGTTGCAAAGAAGAATGGGATTATTAGAAAAACATCATGTAATTGGATTCAAAATCCATGTTCAATCATAAGACAAGCCAAAACTTCATCAAATTTTGTAGCTGCAGCTGTTGCTGAAGCTGATGCAGAATTAGCTGAGGATAATGTTGAGGAAGAGGAGGAGGATGTGGAAGGGTCTCCAAAGTTTGCTGTTTCTGCAACTCCTTCCAAGCCTAAGAAAGGAAAAGCGGCATTACCTCTCAAGAGAGATAGAGTAAGTCAAAACCTAAATTCTACTTCTATTTAGGTCACCTTAATAATTTCATGGTTTATTCTTTGAATTTTCTTCTTTCTAGCAGTAGAAATTGTTCAGTCATTTTCCTCGCCCAAACTCAGAAATGAGATTCTTATATTTGTGCATTTGGATTCTGTTTAGTTTTTGGCTTGTTAGGGTTTCAGCTTTGTATACTTTGATTTCTGGGTTTTAGTTGAGTTTGCTGCCATTCGGTCTCTTTACCTCTTTAGACATTGTTAGTGATGTATTTCTTATGCAGTAAGTGTAATCATTTCATATAATTTAAAAAGGAAAAACTTGAAACCAACACAGATTAGTTAGAATCCCAACTAGTTATTATTAGGGAGCTCGGAAGCCATACCCTTAGAAATCAAGCTACTAGAGACAGGAGAATTATCTACAACAGAGCTAAGCTAACTCACCTAGTCTGTGTTGTACTTCAAATACACCAATTTTTTCTAGAACCATAGATGAACACAGGTGCTATTCAATTTGGCTTTCTTTGGAGGCTATGTTCTATCATCCTTTGAGCATTCCGATGGTGTTCTTAAAGCGGCATTTATCATTGTAGTAGATTTTTAATTCTTAAAGTGAATGGTTATATAAACAAGTTCGTCTTTCGTTTGTTTTTTACTAATATTCACTTAGTTTCCTAGGCAATTCTAATGTTTACGGGTTTAATTTACTCACTAAATTTGATGCTTTCCGTTTTTTCTACAGGCATTTTGTAGTTCTTTTGTATTTATTAGACAGCTCTCTCAGTATTTTTCCATGTATTTTAGTTCAACGTAACATAACTTGAATTCAGCTGTTAGTAATCCGAGTCTTCTAACTTTTATATTTCTGTATTAACTTTCAGACAAGGTCCAAGAGATTTTTGGAAATTCAAAAGCTAAGGGATGACAAAAAGGAGTATGACTTGCCTGCTGCGATATCTCTGCTGAAGCAAATGGCTCAAACTAAATACATAGAGACCGCAGAAGCCCATTTTCGTCTGAACATTGACCCAAAATACAATGATCAGCAGCTGAGGGCAACGGTATGCCTTTTGGAGCATCTTGATTTTTAGGAAATTAGCAACCTCTGAGTTTTATCTGGGTTTTTACTGAATCTGCTTGATCATTTTCGATGTAGGTAAGTTTGCCCAAGGGAACTGGTCAGACTGTTAAAATTGCTGTTCTCACTCAAGGTGTGTACTTAACTTGCTAGTTTCTTGCATTTAAGTTTGAAAATATCATGTGGTTTCTTGAATTTGAGTTTGAAAGACAAGATTAGGGCTGAGCCTTTTCAAGTAGCAAAATCTTGAACAATGATCGAAAGTAAATAGTTGGAAGGAAACAAAACAAATACACAGATAACGCATCTTAGGATCTGACCATATCATATGGCTTAATTGTTCTTTCTTATATAGTGCAATTTCTCAATTACCTCCTTACAGCAGCAGTAATCTAGAGGTTAGGCCTGTCTCATGACTAGCTAAAGAAGTAGTACAAAAAGTATTATATGAGTTAATAGTGGACAGTACTCAAGTAATGTACGTTATCCAGGAGATTCGCCGGTAAGGATGAACTGTTCTAGCAGTCTAGCAGCTGTCTATTCAGATTATATTTGTTAATGTTGTTGATTAGTTGTGAACTTGAATGTCGAATAGGTGAGAAGGTCGATGAAGCAAAAAGTGCAGGAGCTGATATAGTTGGTGGGGAGGACTTGATAGAACAGATCAAGGGAGGATTTATGGAGTTCGATAAGTTGATAGCTTCCCCAGATATGATGCCTAAGGTGCTGCTCTGCAAGACCTATTGATATTATTTGTCTACTGCTCTTATATCATCGACCAATTAATGAAGGTGAAGAACGGTCATCATCATTATCGCCATTATGGCGTTATCACACCTTCCCTTCCCCTAAAGCTTGGGGCTGGGTTATCACTGTTCTTCCCTTGAAACTGACTCCTGGATAAGGTTATATAATATTTTACCTTTTTCCTAGGCACACGATTTTGCTTTTCAATAGTCAAGCAGATAGATGACTACAAAATGTGTACGGAAAAGGTTTCTCCAGGGAGTTA
This sequence comes from Papaver atlanticum, assembly GCA_023531105.1. NCBI lineage: Eukaryota > Viridiplantae > Streptophyta > Magnoliopsida > Ranunculales > Papaveraceae > Papaver > Papaver atlanticum. Next base: position 814,828 of record JAJJMB010008334.1, read on the forward strand.
AATTAACCCCCTCAGTGGCAGCATATGAGCGATTCCTATACGTGTGTGTGTGTAGTTGTTACATGAAAGGTAGAAAACAGACAATTTGACCGTAGTTTGACATTTGTATGTAGGTTTGGTCGTGCTAAAAACTCGAGCTCAGGCTATTTCATTAGAATCATTCAAGTATTCCCTACTTCTAAATAATCTTCACAAGAATGCAGTTAGATGTAAATTTGTCAGCCTTGATAATCCAAAGCTCTGGAAATAAGAAGAAATTATGAAAATAAATAGTATATCGTTGTTGATAATTTTCTGAAGCTATTGATCATTTTGTGAAGATAAATATCTGGATTTGTGTGGATATTAGGTCTAAGTATTTTTTGTCGGTGACAGAAAAGTTGTTTGCTTATATCTTGATGTTTTTTTCCGATTTGTTTCAGGTTGCTGCCCTTGGAAAGATATTGGGACCAAGGGGGCTGATGCCAAATCCCAAAGCTGGTACTGTGACAGCTGATATACCTCAGGTACGGACTTTAGTACTCCACAAACTATGTAAATTTAAAGGCACATTCTGATAAGATGTGTCTTAATCCTAACAGAGTCATAACATCCTTAACAGTTATATATAATATTTACTGCAAGAAAAAATTGGGAACCAATGATCAAGAATAGAGGGGGGCTAGTGCTTGTGTATGGTTGGTGGGGGATTAAGAGTAAGTGACAAATAATGCCTGCACATACTGAAGTTGGCGAAAAATTATTTTTTCAGGCTATATCGGAGTTCAAGAAAGGGAAGGTTGAATTCAGAGCTGATAAAACTGGAATAGTTCATATACCTTTTGGAAAGGCAGACTTTTCTGAAGAAGATCTTCTCATAAACTTGCTTGCTACAGTGGTAATGTTACATTCAAATCCCTGTCTCTTTCTATGATTTTACACCAGTATACCCAATGAGTGGATACTCGACCTGGATGTACTATACTTAGCTTGCTTATGGCTTTTCTGTAACATGGCAGAAATCTGTGGAAGTAAACAAGCCAACAGGTGCTAAAGGAGTGTACTGGAAAAGTGCGTTTATTTGCTCCTCAATGGGCCCTTCTCTTCGGCTTAATATTAGGGAAATGCTCGATTTCAAGCTTTCCAGTGCATAAGGAGTTGAGTCATGGTTAGAAAGTATGTATCCTCATCTGTAATGTAGTTTAGGGTCACCTCTGTCAATGTCAATGTTAGAGCTTGATGTTGTGCACAAGTAAATATAAGCTAGGAGCTTCTTGTATTTAGAGAAACTAGGATCGGCAAAAAGGGAGACATGAACACGTAATCTGGTCCAATATTTTGCTGCAGTGGACCTCCTTGCTAGGAGCTTCTTGTATTTAGGCTGATCAATATTGTTGTCATCATTATTTAACTTGTAAGACTGCTTTTCTTCTTGGTGCCGAAAATAAGCTTTCATTTTATTTATTTTATGTTATTACCAGGAAATTTCTAAACTCTAATTGCCGTGTACAACAGAACATAAGCAAAAGACTATTCCGTAGAGGCAGTGCCGTTGGGGAACAATGGTTTACAGCTTTACAAGTCGCATAAAATTCACATTAAAAACTGAACCACTTTCTTCATTATAATAGTAGCTCTTACAAGAAAAACTTACGGAACTTTCAAATACAATCAAATTTCTTATTATAGCTCCACAACGAATCTCCATCCTCACTTTGAAAACCGGCAGTACAAATTTCATAAATATTACCTGCAACTCTCACTTGAGATCTAAGAGCATCATCATCTTTCGCTCCCCATTTATCCAACCATATCTGTGGATACAAAATATCGCTCAACCAATAGGAGTGCGAGAAAATCATTTAGCAACATGATTCCAAAAGCGAAGAGTACAAATCCATTACGTCACTACCGACGAACGCGATGACGTCACGGGAGTCACACTTAACATGTGAAGGCAAGTGCAATGATTACAAGATAATGCTATGATATCGCCCTCCCAGATCCGACATAAGGGGCTTTATTAACTGTCCTCCGCTATGTAACCCCCTACAAAAGGGACTAGAAGCCATTGTAGAGGAGAGAGAGATCTTTTTGAGAGTTTGTGTGAGGAATTTAAGAGAGAGAAAAGTTATTTGCTCTCCAAGTTAGGGTTTATCTATATTGTATTTGTGATAGTTCATGTTCTTAATAACAATGCTTTAGAGTTTTCTTCATGATGTCTTAGATTTGTCTCATAATATAACTTGTGTATAGCTTGTAGGATTTCCTGCAACTACATTTTGGCGCATAGAAACAGCTCGGATGAGTAAGAGGACTGTTCCTCACCTGTGACGTTTTCAAAATGTTTGAAATCGTTTGTCTTGATTTTTCCATTGTTTGTCTTGGTTTTTTTTCCAAGAACCAAAAGCTTGTTTTAACACCAATAACTAATTAAGTAAGCTTTTTCCAAAGGATTTGACAATTTTGAAGATCTCTGCTATCATAAAACTTAGATCTACAAAATAGTTTGAGTTTCCTTGCATTTTCGAGTTTTCCACAAGTTTTTATAAGTATTCAACAACGCTTGTTATTTTCACAGTCGTTCTTTTAGATTTCGAAAGGATTTACTACACTGTATCAGAATATAATTACAGGAGCTGAAATGGTGAGAATAGCGTCAAGAGCAGAACATATCATAGCAACAAGGAGGAGTAGGCGAGTCGCAAACAGAAAAAGAAGCGAAATCGGTGAGACATTAGGCATGGGCGAAAGACGTAACCGAAACGTACAGCCCCAGATCCAACATATACAGGCAAACGATAACACCCCCAGGAACAACTATGACGAAGTAAGTGTACATACAACTGACACAGACACAGAAGAAGAGAACAAAGAAATGATTCCTGAAGAAGGACTAATTCCAGGAGATGAAGAAAACATGACCATCGGGGAACTAAGGCGAAGGCTAATTGAAGAAAGACAAAGAGAAGCAGAGGAAAGAGCGAATCTAACACGACAAAACGAGGAATTAAGGGAGGAGAACAATAGACTCAACGAGGAAAGATCGCACACAACATCAAGAACAACCCATGCAGCCTCAGAGTAGAAGCAAAACAAGAAGAAGAACAACAAGAAGAAGCCGATCGCGCCATAGAGAGGATCACAGGGAACATCGACAGAACAACAATTGCATGGAGGATCAACGCGATAGACAGAACGAAAATTGCATTGAGCACCATCACATGGGCGATAACATGGAGGAGCAACGCGATAGACAGAACGACAATCGCATTGAGCGTCAGCACATAGGCGGTAACATGGAGGATCAACGCGGTCGATAGAATGATAACCGTATTGAGCACCAACACATGTGGAATAACGTGGAGGACTAACGCGATATAAATCGCTTCGTGCAGCATCATAGAGATAACCATCCTGAACAGAGAAATGGATATGAACGCGCCCTACAACCATCGAGAGAGAGAGAGAGGGGAGAAGAGAGCGACGTCGTAACCAACTTCATCGCACTGAGAGAAATGAAGAAAATGGTCATGCGCAAGATTTGACAAGGAATGACACGAGAGACGAAATGTGAAGACGTAGAAGGGATGATGCGAAAGAGCAAGAATTACAAAGAGCGCTACATCTAAGTAGACAAGATCTAAGAGCAAGATAGAAAAGACTCAAAAAACCAATGCAACCAGCTGAGGACGAAAACACAAATTGAACGATATTAAAAGAGCTAGAAGAGATGAGGGCGATAATGAACAATACGCGAAACGATGGAGGAAGGAGACAGCTAGCAGAGGCGATAAAAGAGGATGGCAGATCGCCATTCGTGCGAGAAATTCAATATGCGGGAATACCCACAAAATGCACTTTGCCAACATTTACCAGTATCTTTGACGGAACTACCTGCGATATTCAACACATCAAAGCGTACAACTTATCTCTATTGCAGTGGGAGCACAATGATGCGGTATTATGCAAATACTTTCCGGCAAGCCTTGTAGGAGAAGCTTTGAAGTGGTTTGATGGTTTAACTGTGGGAACCATCTCGTCATTTAGCCAGTTGCAGAGTATATTCTTAGGAGCGTACATCAGTAATAACATGTTGTGACCTGGAATCGAGATGGTATTCCGCTTGAGGCGAGCAAATGAAAGTCTGTGTAACTTAACAACGCGATGGAGGACCATGTGTAGTGAAATGGCAAGAAGGGTAGAAGAAAGAATCCTGATCCTCGCTTTCATCAATGCCTTCTTTCCAACAGACCTATTATACACGCAGATATTTAGGCTGAAAGATACCATAGAGATGAAGGAGTTGCGTGAGTATCAGGAAGAGTATATCGCCCTTGAAGAAAAGCAAAAGGAAATGGAATCATACCCAGTTGCGACCACTAGCGTGAAGGAAGGGAACTCAAGGCTCCTACCACGTACAGCAAACGTGATTGCAAGTACCTCTCAAGAGAGTCAAGAGAAAATCATTACTGAGGACAGCCAAAAACAAATGGCCATGAATAGCAGGGATCAAGAGATGTTTGACAGGGAATACAGAGAAAGACAATATAATAGTCAAAGAGGAAACAACCATATTGGAAGGTTCGATAACCAAGGAGGAGGATATTACAATCCGAGAAGAAATAACAATCAAAAACCCGGCGCGAATGCGAAAGTGTGGGAAGAAATCAAGTTGCCACACCTGAACACCACAATCAAGAAGATCTGGGAGGCAATCATATTAATGGAATAAATTCTAGTACCACCTAACTTGGGGGTAGAACAATTCCAGGAAAGCGCAGCCAAGAATTATGTGCATATCATCTGTTTCACGGCCATACTACAAATGATTGGAGGAATGTGCAGAGGATAATACTGAGAATGATTGGACAGGGGAAGGTAGATCATTTCCTGGGTCCAAGACAGGCGATGTTATCACCACCACCCCAAAGACCAGCGCAACAAGCTACATCTACAGGGTAGACGTTCCTAATTGAAATAAGAACAAATGCAAGACGTTTGCACTGCAACTCGATCATCCACTCGTTCAAAAGTATTGAAGATTTCCATGACAATGTGTTGAGCCGAGTACACACACGAGATAATGAGGGGAAAGAAATACAAAGCGTCACAAAAATCTCTCCCCTGCAAGAATGGCAGAAACAACCCATCTCGTTTAGTGTAGAGGATGCCCCAGGAGGTGGAGAATCACATGCAAAGCCATTGGTTTTTAGCCTGGAAATTGAGCCACACTCAAGTTGGGAGAAAGAAGATGATGAAGAAAAATCAAGGTGGTCGATAAACAGGATTCTATTTGATTCCGGAAGTTTAGTCGATATCCTATTCTACCACGCATTCAAACGATGGGCGGAAGCGACCCAGAACTTATCCCCTCAACTTACAAGATTTATGGATTCAATGGCACGGCATACAAGCCAAAAGGAGAAATCACGATGCACATTCCGCTGGGAAAGATAACTACTGAGGAGACATTTTGTGTAGTAGACGTTGAGTCACCTTACATTTCTTTGATTAGCAGGCCTTGGTTGCACGGGATATTAGGTGTAGCATCTACTTTCCACCAGTGCATCAAATTCCCATGCCAATGGGCATTGGGATGATAAAGGGAGATATATCATAGGCAAAAACGTGCAGCGAAATAGACATCGAGCAGTGTGAAGGGCGCATACATAAAAATAGAAATTGGAAAGAAAAGATTAATGAAGAAAAACGAAAAGAGAGATTGCTGGTTGACATGATAAGCAAGAGCGAGGAAATGGAACAGTCAAGCCACATCAAAACAATAACGTCAGAACTACCTACAAATGCTTGGACAACAATTAAGGAAGGAGTAGACAGAGAAGACTCGCGCACCTTAGATGAAGATTATTTTACAAAGTGGGCGATACAATTGCATAGTGGACAGCGCAGAACTCAGACTTTCAAAGTGGGTGATGAAGTACTATGCAGTTTTAAACCAAACCAGAAAGGATCGCACAACACAAAGAAACAAATTTGGGAAGGACCCTACACTGTGAAGAAGGTCATGAAGAATGGTGCGTGCGAACTAATTGGAAAATAAGGGAAGAGTTTCAGCCATCTTCGGAACCAAGTTTATCTTAAGAAGTACTATCCCTAGGAAAAGCAATGATGATGTAAGCGAATAAAATGAGGAAGAGAAATTTCTACAATGCAATGATCAGAGCTATGAATGAAAGATAAAAAAATTCTTCTTCAAATCTGTCGAACAAGCAACAAACGAAAGAAAAACAAAGAAAACAAAACCTCATTAGGAGGAAAAGAATATTAAAACCTCTAACTAGGGAGGCTAGACATCCAATGATGGCGTGCACCCTAGTTCGCATAAAATGCAAGAGGCAAATACTTAAGACCTAACGCGCGTCACATTTGGGAAAACCTGGAAAAACATGACTCAGGGGAAAGAAACCTTGAGGCATAGAATTAGGGGCGAAAGAAAAGCCTATTTGGCAGAGGCTCCTTGGCCAAAAACTCAGGGTAATAAGTTCTCTGTCAAGAGGTGTAGAAATACGATCAGGGCGCCGGGGTACATGGTTGAGCTAAGGGTGCCTGGGGCGTTTAGAGCATTTCCGACCAACCTTAGCAAGTTTTAGCTACGATACACTTGGTCCTCAAGAAACCCCAATTAGGGTGCGATCTCGTAACCAAAAGCCATTTCGGTGGAGGGAAAAGAGATCGCGAAAAAAACTGATTGTTGGTAAGGCTGGATGGGAAGAGCCCAACCTAACCCGTTAGGGGTACGCTTCCTTGAAGGGGCAATAAGGGGGTACATAAGGGACGACACCCTCCACTAGGGAGATGAATTATGTCAATAATAAAGCCTATCGGATTGTCGCGTGAATATATCTTACAGAGGCAATAATACGAAAGATGATAAGGCGAAACAAATGGATCACTACTTGAAAAGGTAATGATCGCCTGCGATTTCGTCGCCCGACCATAAATAATACCCTGAGGAAAACATAAGACCTACTAAACATGGCGAGGCCTCATAAGACCTCTACATAGGGAGGCGCATTAAGACCTCAAAAGAAACACTTAACAGACCTATACACTGACCGCTATTTTGCAGGTGAATGTCTCATAGAGGCAACATAAAGTTGTGAAGGAAAAATTCTGATGAAGAAGCGAGCTAACATATGAATACAAAGGCAAATAGATCGTATACAAAGAAAAGAACGAAAAATATATAAGTTAAATGCGACTAGGTCAGTGCAAAAGGATCAAAATGACTGAGGCAAGTATGAATTTGACTTTCCATTTACTGCTATAATATTAGTCAAAAGAACGAGTATATCGCCCTATTCTATTACTTACTCGAATATATTCGCATTAGGATAAACACAATTAGTTTCTTTCTTCAAAGGCGAAGAACAGAGGCAAGTATGGGAATACAAATTTAGGATACAAATGTTATTCGCCTTTTCAGTCAGAAGTATAAACGCATTAAGAATTATAACACGATTAGTAATATCGAATTAAACATTGCATCAATTGATTATACTATTTAAGATAAGATATAGTGGTATTTTGTTTCTACTTATAATCAAATGCAGGATGAAAAAATGCATAATGCAAGACCAGAAAAGAAAAAGCATATCGATAGAAGAATAAATCCCCCCAAGCTTGGGAGCACCCAGATAATTATCCAACATAAGCTGTTATATACATGATTAAAGAAGAGGCGAAAACAAAGAATCAAAGGCTAATCCTATAATTAGAGTGAGCTTAAGAAGACAAAGGGCGAACAGGATCATCAACCTCCAATTGCGATATAACCTGAATAGTATTAACATCACGAGAAGTTTCGCCCTCAGTATTAGTAGTATCACCACCCAGAATCTCTTCAGAGATCCCCTTTCGCCCGTACAAACTTTCATCCTCAGACTGAGCTTCCTCTACTTCTTCCTTTAATTCTTCTTCTTCTTCTTGATCGTCTTCCATTTCATCCTCCTCATATTCCTCCTCATCACTACTAGAGATATCTTCTACCTCATCATTGTGTGGAACAACAGTAAGACCAATATCAAGTGGAGGTTGCCCAAATTTGGTGCAAATCATATCAGCAACAGACTGAACATGCATGTTCCGCTCGCGCAACACATTTCTCTTTATATTGGCGACAAAAGCTATTATGAATCGCTAGAGCTTGGAGTATTTGGAGTTCATGGAAGAAAGCTTTATTTTCAACGACTCTAGCTCCATGGAGATATCCTCAATCTTCAGGAGTTGTTCCTTCTTAGTGTCTGCAAAAGGAAGTGCAAAGGGTTGGCATCATATGAGATTAAAACAAGGGGAAATATTACAATTGTTCGCAGAGGCAATCTGGCAAAACAACCTTCTTTTCAAGAAATGATCTCCTTAAGGGTTTCAGCATGATCAGTCTCCAAACTATCGCATTTATCTATTTCTACCCTAGCATTCTCAACAACACTCAAGGCCCATTCAAAATCATCACCACTCTCAATAAGCAGGCGAGAACGAATCAAATTCTCTCGGGCAACCAAAACTTCATTCTCGCCTCTAATCCAATCACTTTCTGCATAAGCGTGAAGAATATTCTCCTGAAATTGTTCTAAAGCTTGGGCACCCTTAATAATTGCTTAGTCATTCTCATTGATTAGAGAATCTCTTTTCTCTTTCAAATCCCTAATTTCACTTTCTGCGTGTGAAGTCGATTTTTAAGATCATGAAAAAGCAGGGGTCTAACAACCACACTCAATATTTCGTTAGGCAATCTGAATGGACTAACTCCAATATAATTCCAAGAGAATCAACTAGACAGTCAGACTCAATCAAGGAAATATATCCAAGAGTTATATCTTTGTTTCTCAATGTAATCAACAAATCAAACAGATAGAAGCCTGATTATTATGAGAAACAACTTGAACAGTGCAAAAGACCAATGTTCAAGTGTCAATAAATTTCAATCAACAACCAAAGGTTGGATTTACCAATTGATTGAACTACGCACAACCTGTGATATTTCAATTATATAAACAAATATAATGTGGAAAAGAAATAACACAGACACCAGAAGTTTTGTTAACGAGGAAACCGAAAATGCAGAAAAACCTCGGGACCTAGTCCAGATTTGAACTCCACACTGTATTAAGCCGCTACAGACACTAGCCTACTACAAGTTAACTTCGGACTGAAATGTAATTGAGCCCTAACCAAGTATCACACCGATTAAGATACAGGCGTGTTCCTTACGCCTCTGAATCCCAGCAGGACTCTACGCACTTGATTCCCTTAGCTGATCTCACACACAACTAAGAGTTGCTATGACCCAAAGTCGAAAAATTTATAAACAAATCTGTCTCCCACAGAAAAGTCTATTCTGATAGATAAATCTGTCTCCCATAGAAATACCTACGAATTTTTTGTTTTTCTTTGATAATCCGGTCTTATATTCAAGAAGAACAGCCTAGAAATATCAATCACCTCACAATAACTTTATTATATGGTAGTAGAACAAGTTATTATTAGATCACAAAGAATGAGACGAAGAGCTTTGTGATTACTTTTTATATCTTACCGATCGGAGATAAATCTCGAGTAAATCTTAGAGAAGATAGTACTCAATACGATAGAACAAGTAAGATCAGAACACGCAACTACTGAGAAAATAGTTGGGTCTGGCTTCAGAATCCCAATGAAGTCTTTAAGTCGTTAACCTATAATAGTTTTAGGAAAAACCCAGGTTAAAGGAGAATCGACTCTAGTCGCAACTAGTATCACACAGGAGGTGTGGGGATTAGGTTTTCCAGTTGCTTGAGTCCTCCCTTATATAGTCTTCAAATCAGGGTTTGATAGCTTTGAAACAAAGCATTCAAAATTCACCGTTAGATGGTCTTAGCTTGTTACACACAAATGAAATATACCTTCATTTAGATATGGGTAACCGTACCTAAACGTGTATATTGAGTTGGCTCAACAATAGTTAACCGAAGTTAGCCATATGAACACTTTTGTATTAACCACATTCATCTAACCCCTCTAGATCAAATGATAATCAAATGAATCTAATTGTGTTACTCATAGAGTTGTTTAATTGTTTATATTCTCATAGAAGTATACAAGACAATTAAAACAAAATCGGATTTGATTCAAGAGAATCAATTCATGAACATTTAGCCATGGTTTGCAAAGATTACATTCCTTAATTTATAAATGTGTTTGGACATGAGTATGAAATCATACTTAACCGATTTTAGAACTTACACCAACCCAGTTTGCAAACAGGCACGCAAACTTAAGTTCCGGACTTTGGTCACGTCCGACAGTTCGCAAACCGGTATGCATACTGTCATCCCATACCTAACTCATGTGAAACCGTTTGCATACTGGTGTGCAGACTTGGTTCCCGGACTTAGACAGTTAAAACCGTTCGCATACTGGTATGAAAACTTGGTTCCCGGACCTGAATCATACTACAATAGTTTGCATAATGGTATGCATACCGTGCTATATCCAGACAATGGTTATTTGTTCTAAACTCCCATTTAAATCATTGAAACATCCTTAGAAGACGACAATAACTTTCTCACTATTAGCTTCTAAGTAATTTTCAAGTGATTGAATGATCAATACGAAACATTCTGAGTCTACATCAAATGGCTGTCTCACACAAATCATGTAAGATGTTTCGAAGCAATTTTCACATGATCATCTTTTGACTCATTATTTAGTTTCCAACAAATAAATTCTTTCGAACTAAACTCGTCAAGAATAATGATGAACGTAGCTAAAGCAAAAAACTTTCCAACACATATTTCGAGAAAGATATAAGCGAGTTAAACTCAGCTCGAAATATCAAATGTGTATAATGTAAAAGTCTATATATGATGGGCGTTGTTTACACAACAAATTAATTAACTTCTTCCCACACAATCAACTGGTAATATAATGGAAAGGAGTTCGTTCCCATGAAGAGCAGTGAGTTTTTAGTTGTTAAATAGTAACCGAAAAGGGGGTTTTTAGATTTTAATCAAAGTAATTGACAAAAGAAAATATAAAAGATTTGTTGTAAACAATAAGAAGAAAGATGACTAGGGAATCCTTCGCCATCACTGAACTGAAACTTAACTAAATACAAGTTTATCTATTGTTGAATTTTATTGTTACCAACCGTAGAATAGCAATAAGCTCTGCTATCCCCCGGATTCCTGTTGTCACTGGATACGGAAGCGCTCGACTACCAGTTTCTATCCAACTAACCACCAAGAATAAGCTCTCAAGGAGTAAATTAATCGAATGCTTTACACTCTATGAATCAGGTTGATCCTAGCATCAGACGCATAGGCTCGGCCCGCTTACTAGTGTTATCTTTATACACAATTGCTTAACAGAATCCCTCTGCCAGTTCTTGCAATTTACTACTTGTGTAAAGAGCTGATGTGACAATTACACGTATCACACAACCCTAAACTAGTTAAAGAAATATTGATTGGTTAATTTAATTGATCACTTTAAATAACCCCTCAATATTCTTAAACATTAAAAATAATAAAGATACTCAACAATAAAAATAAAACTTAAATAAACTTGATTAAAAAAATTAATGCTTCATAAATCAGGATTTTGAAATCATTCCTAATCAATAAAAAAATTAGTTATTTATAGCTAAAAAGCACTTAAGAAACACAAAAAAAAAAAAAAAAAACTCACACGAAAAGGCATAAACTTTATTTCTCTATCTATGTTTCTGTCTTGTAGCTACAAAGGAAAATAATAGTGGAAGAAGTTGTTTTCTCCCTCTCACTCGACCCCTACATACCCAGCCGATCCACAAAAATCGTACGAGATAAAGATGTGAAGTCGGTTAAATTATCACAACTTCTGATTCGGTGTGTGAGAGTTACTCTAATAAAATGCAGGCGTGGCTTCCAATTGGCTATCACTTCAGCAAGATCTGTGTATCGTCATCTTCACCGTTTATCTGTTTAGATTCTATGCTCCGTAGTACACCGAATTACCACTTTTCTCCAAAAATGAGTCAAACCTGTGTTTCCTGTTCTGAGAATTACTACAACCTGGCCCCACCACACTTCTTCTTTCGCATTTCGTTTTGCAACACGTGCTGGGTGGGTCCCTCCAATGACGTCATAACAGCCAATGACGGGTCTCTGTATCGATCCACCATCTTCACAGCAACATCGCCTCTTTTCCGAACTCCAACAGCTGATCTTCATTAACAAAAACAACTTTGTTTTCTCGTTATAACCTCCATTCAAACATGATCTTCTCCCTCGGTCCTCTCAGTGTTCTTCCAACGTGAGCTGAGATTCATCACCATTATCGACTGCAGCTTCATCTCTGACTCGACCACCATCACTGCCAAGGCTCATTCTAGGTAGCAGAACCATCAATCTTCACCGTATCTTCCTGGCCTTCCTTCTCGAGATCCATGACAGCAACAGCTCCCTTATTCCGTCGATGGCAGCAGCATTACTTCTCCGTCTCGTCTCCGGCATCATCATCACGAGCTCTTCACCACTTCCCTGTCTTGGTTCATCTCGAGCTTTTCTCCACAGCGCCATCGTGATCACTGTATGGACCACAGCTTCCTCCATCTGCTCTGCTATGCCAGCAGCTCCAGCAATCACCGAGATTTTGATCATCAGCAACGAAACCGTTTCTTGTTGAAAACTCGAAATCAGGCAACAACCCATGTTTTGTTTCGCCTTCAATTACCCAATGATGTCTATAAGAGCCCAAAATATCTTTTTTTCTGAAATCCATCGAAATCGTGATCATCATGATGACCACCATTAAGAACAGCTCATGTTCTTCATGTTCATATTAAAGAAGAAGAAGAGGTGCCCTGAGTAATTCGGCGTCTGCCTTAATATCATTTAAATTCCTGCCTTCCCTTTTGTAAAAGAGTAAAAGACCGAACTTCCTTTAGCAGTTGCCTTGAACTTGACTGCCCCTTAACAAGAAGTTTCCCCTTAACACACGGTGCTGGTGCCATTAGCACTTGGTCCTATAAAATGACCATTTTGCTCTTCTAGTCTTTCGGGTTCTTGTTTTGCTCATATTTCTTCATACGAACTCAGAATGACTCCGTTCTTTCGCCATTATACTTGAACAAGTTCCAATTAGTAATTGGCCCTTCTCCACTTGTAGCTAGCTTCTTTTATTGCACAATTAAGTACCAATTCACTTCTTTTAGATAATTCACCTAATAAAACACAAATAAGAGAAAACAAGCATAATATACAATAATTTGCAAGAAAACCAACAAATACTAGCATGGAATTGACACCAAATATATGTGAAATATGCACTTATCAATATAGCTATACGACTTAGTCTCAATAGGAGATAGAATATAATAGACTTCTGAGTGATAGATAAGTTTTAGTCTCCACATACCTTTTGTTGATGAAGTTCCTCCAAGCTCTCCTCAGATGAACGCCGTGAAGTCTTAAGCTCAACTACACATTCTATCCTAGTCCGAGACATAGCTATAAGTAGACTAGAAATCAAGACTTATAGTTTTGATCACCTAAACTTGAAAAACAAGCTTGAGATAGCAACGCCTGCGAGTTCGACCGAGCAGTGCTCTAACAAATCATTATTAATAGGAAGAAAAAAAATTATGCTAAAATTTAAGTGCCTCACATCTTGATCTGAGTTCATTCATGTTACACGTTCCTAAGTCAACAGTATCGGGTTAATCCAGTACAGAATTGAGATGCTCTAAGAGAACGGAATCTTTAACAGGATAATTGATCGCTTGGTTGGTTAGATTGTTAACCTCTGCAAACAAGTATTATTAAAGAAAATAAAAACACAAGATAGTGCGATATTATTCAAGTGCGAAAATATTCCAAGACTTACCCACAAGTTAGAGCGTTCATGTCGCGAAGATCAATTACTTTATTTGAATAAACAGATAGCTCCCCTTTGATTTTGAAATTCTCGTCCTCAAGACTGCGGATTCTTTCGCGCTGATCTTGAATCAGAGCCTCAGATCATCGAGAATTTTAAACCAACATGGAGAAGTTAATAATACAAGCTATGATAAATGTCGAAAGCAGGCAGGACAATAAAAAGTCTTACAGAAAACTCATAGGCATAATGAAGTTCAGGACTTGGAACAGAAACGACTCCAAGAAAAGCATCACGATACAAAGAAGGCTCCATACAAAGCTTCATCATCGCACTACACATCTGAACAAGTGCGGGATCATTGACATTCGGCAAGGAAGAGCTGAAGATCTTTAAAGGAGTCCAATATTCGCGCGGCCAGTGTTGGATACATGAGCTCCACCTCGAGATGAAGATGGACCTACTCCTGAATGAGGCAATTCACCAAGAGATCTGTTGGGAAGCTCAATCATGTTACCATCAGGATGAGAAGACGAGAGAAGTTCCTCAGGCGATAATAACGCGTCATCAGCAGAAGAAGTATTTGGACAAAAGTTCTGAGCGGTTGGAGGATTTAGGTGAAGACCTCTAGACTTTGGAGCCTTCTTTCTCTTTTTAGAAGCACCTTCTTTGTCAGGATTAGAGGGAAAACTTTTATCCCTACCCTTCTCCTTTGAAGTAAGGAGAGCCTTCTTGGATATAGGGAATCTATCCTCAGAGCATGCAGACTCGTCTTCAGACTCGCCCTACGCACACCAAGATAGGTAAGAAACAGAGGCAACAATATTGGTTTAAAGCAAGGAATAATATTATTTCTTACTTTCTTGGAGCGTGAGGACTTCTCTTTGCGAGCTTCTCTCTTCTTCCTCTTCTTCATCTGAAAACAAACAGAATTACTAAATAAAGATTGAAGATAAAAAAAAGTGGAAGGCGAAAATAAGAACAAATACCTCTTCAGCCTCTTCAGGCCAGTTGAACACACAAGGATTATAATCAGGAAATTCAAAACCTTCAGGAGGACCCGTGCGATCAGATCCATCTGCATCCCTACCCTAAGGGGAAATTTCATCCAATGAGGATCACTAGAAAAGCGAGCGGAATCATTGGAGTTGCTATGAAAATCAATATCCCTCATAATTCTATCATAATCAGTTATTTCATTATGTCGCTTGAAGCGGATTCCCCAGCGCATATCTTCATGAGCGACAAGTTTAACACAATAGTGTTTGAAGAAATTTTCCATAGTATATTCTTCACAATTGTAAGACTTAGCGTATTTTGGATAAACAAAATCTAAGCCAGTAGCACGACGTGAATACTCCACCAAAATTATGATAGCATCGCCACACAACTGATAGATTGCGCGAGGATCTACCAAATGCGATAGAATTTCGTAGAAAAGGGGAAGTTCTGGATTAAAGAGGGGAATGTGCAAGACAGCGCAAAGTTTTCAAGTGAAACAATAACCTTTCTATCGTTCCACTGCTCAAGAGCTATCCACTCAAGATCAAACTCAGTAATATGAGTCGAGGTGGGAAGAACTATCAGTGTAATCCCTTTTGGCTCCAATTCGTCTTTAAGCCTCTGGACTTCTACATTTTGTTTCTTACCTGCTCTGGGAGCCATTTCTAGTATGGGAATAGGGAATAAGGAATGAAGAAAACCCAATCAGAAAAAACAAGTATATCATGAGCTTTGATCAAGATGATCAAGATTTTGATCAGAACAACAAGGAAACTCAAGCGACAGGAAGAAACAAAATAGAATCGAAATCGTAAAAGAAAGCAGATTGATAATCTTGATTAGGGATCTAGTAAGAAAGGAAGAAAAGTTAGCAGTAGCAGAAGAATAAAATTGCAGAGGATGAAAGAGAAGGAGGAGTAAAAAAGAAAACTGGGAAACGTGAAAAAACAGTCAAAAGATTTTATTCCTCTTCCCAAAGAATTTATCTTTCATTCGATTTATTAGAAAACCAACAGGCGAAGGCGGTTACCGGTAAAAAAAATGAGAGAAATTAAGGACGTGTCAATCAGTGAAGAACAAAGTCAACACGTGTAGACGGTTACGCAGAAAACCCGGAATAATGTCGGTAGATCTGAAGAATACGAAAGGATAAGGTTGACGCGATGGGATAGAATTCTCTCACCATCCTTTATTCAAAAATATTAGTGCGAGAAGAGGCAAAATGTGGATACAAAATATCGCTCAACCAATAGGAGTGCAAGAAAATCATTTAGCAACATGATTCCAAAGGTGAAGAGTACAAATCATTTACGTCACTACTGACGAATACGATGACGTTACAGGAGTCACACTTAACATGTGAAGGCAAGTGCGATTATTACAAGATAATGCGATGATATCGCCCTCCCAGATCCGAAATAAGGGGATTTATTAGCTGTCCTCCACTATGTAACCTCCTATAAAAGGGACTACAAGCCATTGTAGAGGAGAGAGATCTTTTTGAGAGTTTGTGTGAGGAATTTAAGAGAGAGAAAAGTTATTTGTTCTTCAAGTTAGGGTTTCTCTATATTGTATTTGTGATAGTTCATATTCTTAATAACAATGCTTAGAGTTTTCTTCATGATGTCTTAGATTTGTCTCAAATATAACTTGGGTGTAGCTTGTAGGATTTCCTACAACTACAATATCCTCAACTAATGAGATTTATTTGGAACGTAAATTTGTTCATCATTATCTGTGTCACTATCTTGATCATTGGGGAGGCGCTCTTTAAGTTTCTTCTTCACTTAGCTATCAGGATCCAACTCTTTCTTCTTAGTTATACGTATAATATCTGGATGTCCGCGGAACCGTATTTCTTTAAGTGTGCGCTTCGTGCTGTATTCGTGTGCTAATTCGTCATCTTCTTGTGGTTGTTTTTGCTGGGGATGGATGCTCTGTGAAAGTCCCCGCCTCATTGTACGTTCTGGTGAAAATCCTGTTGGTATATGGTCCCAATATATTTGGTTGTGGTGAACTATTCCCACTAATACCGATAGGAATTAGAGATCCTAATACACTTTGATAATAAATCCTTTGATTATTATATGAATAAATCCTAGAACAAACTGTGTATTTATAGAGTTTCACATAATCAAATAAGGAAACATGGACTAATTCCTAGAAATAACTAGACTCCTAATTGATGTCGGTATCCCAAGTACTCACCTAATACTCTACAAGTGGGAAAAAATATGCTTTTCTTATAACCAAATGGAGGGACTCGTGTATGTCAGTATGTTAGATCACTAATAAGAAATCTTCCTTAAAGTTAAAGTCATGTCATTATTAGAGAAATGAGCGAATAGGAATGATCAAATCACATTAGTTACAGAGATATGATGTATTATCCAGCTGTATTAGACTGACAGGAGTTAAAGAACTGTATGAATACTAACTGTTTTGTTAACTAGAGATGGAAAAGCTAACAGCACATACAGAAAGGGCTTTAAGCAGACACAAATGAAATAATACTCTTGTATTATCCCCCCTCAAGCTGAAGTGATTGAACTTCCAGCTTGTTGCTCAAGAACTCAAATCTGGCATCTGAAAGTCCCTTGGTGAATACATTTGAAACAAGAGTGTCAGTAGAAACATGGTGAAGACACAACACCTTGGATTGAATTAATTCATGAATGAAGTGAAAATCAATTGCAACATGTTTCATCCTGCCATGAAGAGTTGGATTGGAAGCCACGGAGACGGAGCTTTTGTTATCACAACCTAGTGTAGGAGAAGAAGAAACAAACACATTGAGATCTTTTAGAGTCTGGCACACCCATAACACCTCATCTGCAGTATGAGCTAAAGAACAATACTCGACCTCTGTGGATCTCCTTGCTACAGTTGGTTGTTTCTTGGAAGACCAAGAAACATGATTGGGCCCAAAAAATACACAATATCCACTGGTGGATCGACGGTCATCTGGATTTCCAACCCAATCTGAGTCAGAGAAGGATGAGATGGCTTGCAATCCTTGTTGAAGAATAATCCCATAGTCCAGAGTACTCTTTGAATACCTCAAAATCCTCTTAGCAATAACTAAATGAACATCAGTAGGACTGCTCATGTGTTGACAAACTTGATTGACTGCATAACATACATCAGGTCTTGTCCATGTAACATATTGAAGAGCACCAACTAATGATCTATAATCTGTAGCATCTGGGAGTAACTACCCATCTAGTTTACTCATTTTAGAGTCTGCAATAGCTGGAGTTTTACAGGGTTTGGCATCCAACATATTGGTTTTCTTGAGTAAGTCTAAAATGTACTTAGTCTTAGAGAGATGCATAGCATTGTCATTTCTTTTAATCTCAAATCCCAAGAAATAATGAATGGGACCTAAGTCCTTAACTGGAAAAGAAAGAGACAGTTGAGAAATAACCTTATCAAAAGCGGAGAGAGAAGATCCAGTGATAAGTATATCATCCACATAGATGAGACTAATGATAACAAGAGATCCATGTTTGAAAGTGAATAAAGAAGTATCATCTTGAGATGTCTCTGAAAAAGTGGGGGTACAACAACCTCACCCAATAATTCGCTTAGAAATATGTATGGACTATCTCCAATATACTTTTAAGAGAATCAACTAGACAGTCGGACTCAATCTTAATAAAAAGTATATTAAAGAGTTATATCTCAATTTTTCGATTCAATCCTTACTCAAGCAAATAGAAATCTGCGAGTCTAATTGAATACAAGAGAAATTAACTTGAACGGTACCAACAACCAAAGGTCGGATTTCCAAATTGATTGATTTAACGCACAACCTGTGATATTTCAATTATATAACAAAATATAATACGGAAAAGAAATAACACAGACACCAGAAGTTTTGTTAACGAGGAAACCGCAAATGCAGAAAAACCCTGGGACCTAGTCGAGATTGAACACATACTGTATTAAGCCGCTACAGACACTAGCCTACTACAAACTAACTTCGATCTGGACTGTAGTTGAACCCCAATCAATCTCACACTGATCCAAGGTACAGTTGTGCCCCTTACGTCTCTGATCCCAGTAGGATACTACGCACTTGATTCCCTTAGTTGATCTAACCCACAACTAAGAGTTGCTACGACCCAAAGTCGAAGACTTTAATAAACAAATCTGTCTCACACAGAAAATTCTACAATAATAGATAAATCTGTCTCCCACAGAAATACCTACAAGTTTTTGTTCCGTCTTTTGATAAATCAAGGCGAACAGGAACCAATCGATAACCCGGACTTATATTCCCGAAGAACAACCTAGAATTATCAATCACCTCATAATAATCTAAATCGTATGATGGCGAAACTAGATATTGTGGAATCACAAACGATGAGACGAAGATGTTTGTGATTACTTTTATCTTGCCTATCAGAGAAATTAATCTCGAGTCAATTATTTGAATTGTACTCGATACAATAGAATTGGACAAGATCAGATCACGCAACTACAAAGAAAATAGTTGGGTCTGGCTTCACAATCCCAATGAAGTCTTCAAGTCGTTAACCTACAGGGTCTCGGTAGAAACCTAAGGTTAAAGGAGAATCGACTCTAGATTATACAACTAGTATCACACATGAGGTGTGGGGATTACCTTTCCCAGTTGCTAGAGTTCTCCTTTATATAGTCTCCAAATTAGGGTTTGCAATCTAAGTTACCTTGGTAACAAAGCATTCAATATTCACCGTTAGATGAAAACCTGATTAGATTCAAGCTAATATCTTTTAACCGTTAGATCGAACTTAGCTTGTTATACACAAATGAACTATATTTCATTTAGGTTTGTGTAACCGTACCTAAACGTGTACAAGTCGTTGGTTCAACAGTAGTTAACCAAATGGTTAGCCATATGAGCACTTTCATATCAACCTTATTCATCTTCACCATAACTAGTTCAAATGACTCAAATGAACTAGTTCAAGAGTTGTTCAATTGCTTAGATCTCATAGAAGTATACAAGACACAATCGAAGCAAATTTGATTCACTCGAATCGATTCATGAACTTTATAGCCATGGTTTGCAAATATGCATTCCTTAGTTTATATAAATTTAAGTTCATGAATAAACCAATTTTAGAAAGTAACACACTTAAGTATGCGTACGGGTATGCGTACTTAAGTAACAGGTTTTGAGTTTGATTTGGTTTTCAAACTCAGCAGAAATTCACGGACGTGAACTTTGCGCCAGTATACGTACGGGTACGCGTACTTAGGTAACCATATTGAGTTGGTTTTGAAATCCAAACTCAGCAGAAATTCACGGACGTGAACTTCCGCCAGTATGCGTATGGGTACGCATACTTACCCAGTCTCCATCAACCATTTTGTATACACACAAGTATGCATACATTTGGTTCCCGGTTTTGGACTTATACACTAATGTGCGAACACACTATATATGCTTATATCCAAAGATGGTTACATATTCTAAACTCTTTATTTCAATCATTGAAACATTCTTAGAGGATGTTAAATAGAGGTTATTCACACATTATTTTTCATCAAAGCAATTTTCAAGATATTGAAATAATCAACATGACTTTCGTCACGAGTAAAGATGAACTTGGCCAAAGCGAAAGCTTACCAACACATATTTCGAGAGCGAGATGAACTCGACTTGAAATAGCAAATGTGTATAATCATTTATATAGTAATACGACTTTTGTCTCAAGATAGGAGATAGAGTAGATAGACTTTTTGAGTGATAGATAAGTTCAAGTCTCCACATACCTTTTAGTCGATGAAGTTCCACCAGTTCCTTGAGTAGTTCTTCATCTTTGTATGATGAACGCCGTGGAGTCTAAAGCTCAACTACACTTTCTATCCTAGTCCGAGACTTAGCTATAAGTAGACTAGAAATCAAGACTTATAGTTTTGGCAACTAAACTTGACAACAAGCTTGAGATAGCAACGCTTGCGAGTTCGATCGAGCAGTGCTCTAACAGTCTCAAACCCCAAAGCATGTAGAGACTCCATAAGCTTTTCATACCATGCTCTAGGAGCTTGCTTAGGACCATATATGGATTTGTGTAATCTGCAGGATCTTTGAAACCTGGAACGGTTGAGTCATGAAAACAGTTTATTGAAGGTCACCATGGAGAAAGGCATTTCTAATGTCAAGTTGCTTAACTGGCCAATTGTGATGAACAACAAGAGACAAAACTATTCTTATTGTGGCTGGTTTAGCAACAGGACTAAAAGTATCTTGATAATATATGCTTTCTTGTTGGTGATAGCCCTTTGCCACAAGTCTTGATTTAAATCTCTCAATGGCGCCATCTGGATTAGTTTAATCTTGAAGACCCATTTACACCCTACCGAATTCTGAGATGGATGAGGTGGTTCAAGTGTCCAAGTACCTGCTGTTTTGAGTGCAAAACATTCATTAACTAAAGAGTAAAGCCATTTGGGATGTTTCTTAGCTTGAGCCACTGTCTTAGGAATAATTTCTTCAATTGAGGTTAAGTGAGCTGTAGAGATAGGATATTTGGTGGTTAAAAGAGCCTTTGGTGGTTTGGGTTTAAAGATACCCATTTTACCTCTGGTTGTCATTGAGTGAGCATTAGTCACTGCAGGAGGAGAAGCAGTAGTCTCTAAGGAAGTAAATAAATCAGTTGCTGAAATTGCAACACAAGCAGGAGTCTCTGAAGAAGTAGGTAATTCAGTTAAAGTAGGTAATTCAGTTGAAGAAGTAGGTACTGCAGTTGAATTAGGTATAGAAGTAGTGAGTGACTCAGACAGTGTTGCAGTGGCTGATAAAGAATTATATGAAGACTACAACTGAGACATCTAAGATGTAGTGTTGGAGATCTTATCAAGATTAAACTGTAAAGCAGGAAATTGATCTTCATGAAAAGTAACATGTCTAGAAATGAAGACTCTGCCTGAACATGGATCAAGACATCTATAACCTTTTTGAGAAGAAGAATAACCAAGAAAAATGCACACCTTGCTTCTTGGTTCTAGCTTAGAGTGAGTGTAAGGCTTGAGCCAAGGATAACATGCACAACCAAAAACTCTAAGTGTAGAATAGATAGATGTACTTCCATATAGCTTCTCATAAGGTGACATGAAGGAAATATATGCAGCAGGTAATTTATTGACCAAATAGTTTGCAGTTTGTAAAGCATCAACCCAATAACAATCTGCTAGATTTGCCTGTATCAGTAATGTTCTACACAATCCAAGAAGTTGTTTGTGCTTACTCTCAGTTATTCCATTCTTCTCAGTAGTATAAGCACAACTATATTGATGAATAACACCATTTTCAGCTAAATTTTTTCCCAATTCGTTATTGATAAATTCTTCACCCCATCAGTTCTTATAACCTTTATTTGTAAGTCAAAATAGTTCTCAACCTGTAACTTAAAAGAGCCGAAGATTGAAATGAAGTCTGATTTTCTTATTAAAGGAAATATCCTACAATACTTACTGTAATCATCAATGATATTGCAGTAGTATGTGAATCCATTACAAGAAGTAACAAGACATGGTCCCCAAAGATCCATGTGCAAAAGTTGCAATGGTTTATTTGAAACATAACTGGAAGAGAAAAAGGAAGCTTATGAGCTCTTCCTACCTGACAATCTCCACAAGCAAATGACTTAAGAGATAACATATTCTGAAAAGAAAGTAAATAACCTAGTCTTTGCATAGAATGGTATGAAGGATGGCCAAGCCTTTTATGAAGTAAAAGTGGTGTAATAGCTGACAAAGCTGTAGAACATGAAGAAGTATCCTCTGAAGTATTTGTGGTGCAAGATGGAGTGGATAAAGACCATTATTACTCTGCCCTTGGAAAATGTTCTTCCCAAATTTTAGATCCTTCACAAAGTAATTATCACCCTCAAATGTTATACTGAAATTATTAACTCTAGTAAACTTATGAACAAAAAGTAATTTGTGAGAAGCAGTTGGAACATGTAAATCTTTTGGCAAATTAATAATATTTGTCATCAAACTTTTTGTAGAATTACCTATTTCAGATATAAGCATACCTTCTCCACTTGCAGTTGTTATCTGTTTTGTGCCAGTATTTGAGTGAAAATCTTGAAGGTCTGAAGCACCTGAAGTAATGTGAGTTGTTGCTCCTGACTCACAATACCAGGGATTTTCACCTAAAACATCAGCTGATGCTAGCATATCATGAATATGGGAGGTATTGGTCGACCTTGATATGCAAAATTCATGCGATGATTGCATTCAATGGCTGAGTGACCATATTTGAAGCAAATTTGACAAGTAGGTCTATTCGGTCTCATAGTTGAATTTGCACTGGTAGAAGTAAATGAAGGTGAATTTGTAGGTTGAGTGAAAGGATTTGTGACATAGGATTTTATAGGAAAAGTAGATGCTGATGATGTTGAAGGAAAATGTGGTTGATAGTGTGGTCGAAATGATAGTCTTGAAGGATAGTGAAAGTTAGATCTTGAATTGTTATGAGAGAATGATCTATTTGCTCTAAAAGCTGCAAAGGCCTTAGCTTCTTCAGAGTTAGCAACATGTTTAGATCTCTCAGATAATACAATATCTTCACTCAGTAGAAGATTATGTAATTCACCTAGAGTGACTAGAGGATTTCTTATTCGAATGGATGTAGAGAATGAATCAAAAGCAGATCCAAGACCATTAAGAACACTCACAATCATTTCAGATTCACAAATGGGAGATCCAACAGCAGATAAAGAATCAGATATTTTCTTGATTTCATTGAGGTAGTTAATCATAGTAGAGTTACCTTGTGTTAGAGCATAGCTTGGTTGAACTCACCAAGCGTTGGTATGTCAAGTTTGGTTGTCATGTTTTAGTATCAAAACTCATCTAGAGTTGCTTGATTAAATACTATAGTCAACTTCATTTAGGTTATACTAGAAAGTCTAGGAATGTTGCGACATACAAGTATTACTCCGAAGACCTGAAGAATGTGAAGAAGTAACGAACTACAATGATGACATCATCCTTCCACTTGAGGTTAGTAATATTGACTTAAACTGTTTCATTCCTAACGTATCTTTCAAGTCGTGTTATATTGAATACATAACTGCGAAGCTGTATATACTGTACATATTGTATAATACTCTAGTGATGTGACATGATCATAATAATATGATCATAGTATTAGGGAATTAGACTAC
Source organism: Papaver atlanticum (assembly GCA_023531105.1). Taxonomy (NCBI): domain Eukaryota; kingdom Viridiplantae; phylum Streptophyta; class Magnoliopsida; order Ranunculales; family Papaveraceae; genus Papaver; species Papaver atlanticum. The sequence continues at coordinate 838,842 of JAJJMB010008334.1, forward strand.
TAAGTATAACACCTATCTTTTGAACTTCATAGATATGACATCGACATAATCTTGTATATATTGTTATGAATATGTGTAAGTGTTATGGTGAAGATTTCATCATAGGAAACAATGTTTTACGTTTGTTTAAAGGAAGTACATTCATGAACTTGTTTTCGTGAATCGAAAGGAAAATCATTAGGCTTATTGGCCCGGCTATGTATCTTGGTATAACTAATCACAATGCCTGACTTATGATTTGGTATGACTGGTTTTTTATTAATTGGTGTAACCAATCCTAAGTAATCACCATGTGATGGTATGATCGATCCTTGTAATTGGTGTGACCGATCCTAGTAATTGGTGTGACCGATCATGAGTGTGTGTGTAATCGATCCTTGTAATTGGTGTAACCGGTCCTGATAACTGGTGTGACCGATCACAAGTAATACCATGTGTAGATGGAACCGATCCTTGTAATTGGTGTAACCGATCCTAGTGACTGGTGTGACCGATCACAAGTGTTTCCATATTTAGGTATAACCGATCCTAGTGATTGGTCTAACCGATTGAACCCATGTATGTGATTTGGTATTTGACAATCACATAGTTGTCTTGGAAAATAGGCAAACCAATTCTAAACTTGTTTGAAAGTGTGGTATAACTGATTCCAAGAATGCAAATCCATGTAAATATGAAATAAGGATTTGCAGTGAAAAGATGTCAACATACTTTGAACACGAACCGTAACTCTTATCATTTATTGTTCAAAGATATTCCTTAGTACTCAAGGTGATCTTGTGCCGAAATAAATTAAGAATCTTTTAATTAAGGTTTTTGATTTTATATACATTAATTACCAGTAATTAATATATAGCTCTAGAAAATAAAAATTAGTAATGTGCACTTACTAGTTGGAGATTTTCTATTGAGAGATTTCGAAAATATTGGACAAGCATTTATTGGAATTATGAAAACCAAATTTTGTTATTCATTGCATATCTTGAGAATATTTTCGATTTTGGAAATTCCTTGGTGTCCAAACATCCTTGGTCTATAAATACCTAAGTTTGCATTTCTAGCAAACTATCCTAAGAGCCAGGCAAACTTCATTTCTTGTTGTTTCTGGTGGAGCCGTCTATTCGGAGAGAAAAGTATCCTAATTAGGTGAAATCTCTTACGACCGTTGTTTAAAGACTTATGTGGGATCAAGAAGCTCTACTAGTACCGTTGGTGGGAAACAATATAATTGCAATGTTATTATTTTTCGATTGATTTGATTGACTAATGGTTGTTGAAACTTTGATTGCACCTAGTTTGTTTATTCTTGAGAATCTTCTCTTCTGATATAAGATTCACTCAAACTAGATCGAAGTATCGACGAGATCTTTAGAACTGTTGTCAGATCTAAAGACATCTTGTGATAATCCATTGTTAACAGACTTCGTTTTGTGCGTGATTGATCACAAGAGATTCAAGTGGTGTTGTGCAGGTTATAGAAAATTAAAGAAGATTTGAAGACGAAGAAGATTTCTTATTAGTTTTCGTATCTTGTGAATTGTGTGCACAAACCTTGATCATCTGGGATCCAACTAGAATCGAATTTATTCGATTGATTAGTTGCGTGAGATCGACATTCTCAATATATCTCTTTGAGATTTATTTTGATTGAGTGCGAATCTATACTTGATTATTTCGGTAGTTAAAGTTAGATTAATCTAACCAGACAAAGGAGTTTATTAGATTAAACGGAAGAGCCTTTGTCAACGACTCATCTAAATCTTGTAGCAAGATTGATTAGAGTGGTTACCAAACAAATTCTCCCTTTGTTGTTTGGAATACGATCCAAAGGACTTGCTATTCACGTGCATGACTCTAGAAGTCGAAGGCGCAGAGATACTGAGGAAACAAAGTAGCTAGGGGTAGGGCTGTCAACGGATGAAATTCCGTCGGATTTTCACCAATCCGATTCCGATAGGCTAAGTGTTATCGGAATTCCGAAATCCGGTAACATCCGACGAAATTTTAAAATTCGAATCCGATTCCGATAGGTTAACTTATCGGAAATCCGATAACTTCCGATAATTCCTAAAAATATGAAAAAATTGGGTAAAAGGGATTAAAAATTACTAATCCGGTTAGAAATTCCGATAATTTTCAATAATGTATGATAATTTCTAAGAATACAATTTTCGATAGTCAACATCTTTATCCTAGAGGTAGGAAATTACTAATACATTCCTATGTGTTATCGGATGTCGGAACTTAACAATCGGATGGGGTCTAATCCGATTCCGTTACGTTAAGGGGGGGAAATCCGATAAGAATTCCGATCCGATATCCGATATAACGGATAAAATCCTATAGGATCATGAATTCTCGGAAACGGATTTCGGATTTCGGACTATTATTGACAGCCCTACCTAGGGGTAGTTTGCTTGGTCTCAATTATACGAAGTTGGTTTAGATTTTGTATAACGGCTTAATTCTGAGAGTATTCAAAATTGGACTAGGTCCCGGGGTTTTTCTGCATTTGCGGTTTTGGTCCGCGAGTTATAACCCCAAAGGTGTCACTATCCATCCACAAAAAACCCATTAAAACAAAAGTAACACAAAAATCCCATCAAAACAAAAGTAACACAAAAACCCCAAAGAATTTGATGAAACCAATTTTGAAATTTGGAGTTTTTGTATCAATTTTTAAAATTTTGGGGTTTTTGTATCAATTTTATTTAAGATGGAGTTTTAATGGATCCCAACATTTGAATGGGGTTTTTGTACCATAAGTTTGGTCACCTTGGGTTTTTATGACTAGTTTTGTTGCGGTTTCCTCGTTAACAAAATCTTGTCGTGTCTTTTACTTTGATTTCCGCATTATAATTGTTTATTATAATAAAGTAAAATACACATATACATTAACTCCGCATTACTTGATAGTGATCCTATAGAGTTTGGTTATTACCGAACCTATTACAAAGTAACATACTTCGTTGTTGCATTGTCTCAATCTTGTATCCATATTCAATCACACAAATTGTCTCGATCTCGTATCCATAGACGATCACACGAAGTGTGAACCGAATTGTCGTATTGTCTCGACTCTGTCCATAGACAATCACATTTGGTAGAGGACTTATAGATTGAAACAAAAAAATTGTGGTGTATTTGGGTACCCCCGTCTTTTCACCTTGTTTTATTGATGAGAGCTTGGTTCTGAGTTAATAAAATGTGTTGAAGAGATTGCTGCAAATCTTTGTTCAATTGATGACCAGAGATCATAGGAAGTAGTTGGACCAGCTATATATGAGATAACACTCTCTGAAATTGTTGATTGAATCCACATGATAATAGTCTGATCTTCTTCATTTCATCGAATCCACTCAGGATTGATAGTTTCCTCAGGATCAACACCTCTTTGTGCATATACATACTTGTGTGGACATCTTTTTGATCCATCTAGATAACCAAGAACACTGTATCGTTTGGAAAGAGGAAGAAGCAGAGATTTCCAAGTGAGAAAGTTGTGAGCTTGGAGTTTAGAAGGAACTATACTAGCAATAGTGTGTAAAGGAACTTTAGTAATATTTGATTCCATATTGAATTGAAAGAAAAATTCAAGAAACTAGGTTTTGAGTTGCAGGTTTAATGGCGGAAGCTAAAGAAGGTGATCAGGCCCTGATCGGTTCTGATACCATAGAGAATGAGTGAATAGGAATGATCAAATCACATTACAACAAAGATAGAGAGTAGTACATGCCTTATATATCAGACAGAGTTAGTTACAGAGACAGGCTGTACTATCCAGCTGTATTAGACTGACAGAAGTTAAAGAACTGTACGGATACTAACTGTTCTGTTAACTGGAGATGGAAAAGCTAACAGCACACACATAAAGGACTTTGAGCAGACACATATGAAATAATACTCTTGTACTAAGTATGTCAGATCACTAAACGCGAGTAGTATTAGGTAAAACCTACTTACTACCCACCTAGTCATTATTACATTTAATCTCATCTCTGTGAGAAGATATATCATACATACTTGATCATTTACAAATGTTCACAACTTTAATTAATCCAGTCGAATAGGTGAAGAACTAGTAACAATGGCTGCGCCAAGATCACATAATCTCCACTTTTTCAAGGTTTTGATGCCTGGATATGATCAAAATTTGGTAACCACTCTCTCTATCTCGCTGTCTATGATCTGTGTGTTCGTCTGTCTAGCTAGATTGATCATATATACTGTAAATCTTAATTTTTTGATTTCTCTGTCTCTAATCTACAATTGTGTGTCTGTAGATGATACCAGTGGCTTCCAGTGCTGAATTAAAAGAGCTCAAACTGAGCAAAAAGGACAAGGAAACGGCTTTGCTAAGAACAAGAAGGAGCAAGGATACATTATGGAAAGTTGATGTGTGTAAAAGGGAAGAAGATGGTAAATGGTGCTTTAGCGGAGATAATTGGAGAGACTTTGTCAAATTCCATGACTTGAACGTTCATGAGTTCTTAGTATTTGAACACAAAGGCGACTTGCTTTTCAATGTTTTTATCTACGAATCCCCTACTGATGGTGTTGGTATGATCTGTGAGAAAGAATTTCCATCTCGTGGTGATCATGAACGCAGTAAGCTCATCTATTTCCTCACAGTTGAATATTTATATTTATTACATAATAATTAAGTTTTCCTGATCCATTTATAACTAGGACGCGCATCTGTTAGAGTTAATCCTCAGAGCAGATCAACAAGTAACACCAAGGCGCCGAAGAATTCTACCTGTTCCCCTTGCTTCACCACGACCATGGCAGCATCAATTAATAAATTTTTGATTATTAATAAATTTTTGTTAATAATCGTTTTAGTTCATCAATTAATACCACCTTATCGTATTAATGAATTAATTAATTATGTTCTTTACGTCCTTGTTGTTTTTGGGTAGAAAATTCCTCAACAATTTGTAAGGAGTAACAATCTGGAAGAGCACTGTGGGAGTACAATCACCCTTAGAGATCGTAAACAAAAGAAGGCGTGGCCCGTCAAACTTTGTTATCCCAAGCACATGCGTCTTCGTGATGGTTGGAGTGAATTTGCAATGTCAAATGAGTTAAAGTTGGGTGATACCTGCATAATGGAGTTAGATGAGACTACAAGAAGGAAGAAAGGCCGTATTATCTTCGATGTTCGAATTTCAAGGAATGCCAACAACAATGAATGAAAATCAATAGTATCTGGTATATGAATGATATCTGCCTCTCTCTGATTACAAGCAGATGTTTAGCATTAGTGTTCATTATTTATGAACTTGGTTATTATGTTGCTGAAGTAAGTGCGGTGCCTACTTGAGAAGAATTGATGGTACATTATTATTATATTTTTAAACTACAAAAACCTAAGCACTGTAAGATACCTGCTTATAATTTTATAACTTTTATGTATTGAATCCAATTTTCAGAATTGAACCTCATCTAATGAACCATGCATACCTTTCATTAACACTAATGTAACATCCCTAAATACAAAAATGCTCTGATTTATGCTCCAATATAAATCATGAAACCTACTGCATATACACAGTTGTGAACCAGACTAGACTCCGGCTATCTCCAGCTGGTCACCACCAAAATGTCAGCATGACATTGCCTAAATGCTCAAGCAAGCAGATGTCTGTCACTTGTTTAGTCTTTCAGCAGTCAAAAGATCTCTATAATACTATAACCACCTCTTACCCTTATGCATTGGTGGAGGTGTCACTGCATTCCTCCGTGTCTCATTTGCAACTGCGGATTTAAAAATAGACAAATTAGAGAAAACTGTTATGAGTCATGTTCTGAGCTAGTGAATAAATTGGAGGCATCAATGATTCAATTCCTAGCAAGGTTATTAATCTTACAAGAGTCATCTGACTTCCCACCAAGAGAAGATCTTCGAGACATACCTGAAATCTGGGCGCCGGTTAGTGATTGCCTCCTCAGTGGTCCGCTGCTAGCAATTGAAGGTGACTTCACATTATCAACATTGACGTTCCCATGGCTGGGTAACTGTATTTCCTTTTGATACTCTTGCTGGTTCCTGAAAATTTATAAAATTCTTCAGAAGTTAAATTGGAATAATACAATGTAAAATCAATATCAACCGACAATGCATATTTGTTGTGCTCATGCTTGAAAATCCCAGGACTTATTATCTTCGCAGTAGAAGCTTCTTTATCATAGACTACCAACAGTGCATATTGTATGTCTTACTACACAGAAAATGTAAGAGTTCAATTTTTTACCTCCTCTCAGAGCCACTGATAAACTTTCCAATGGTCTGAAGTGACTTTCTTATTTGCGATCGTTTTCTACTTGCACCACCAGCAATATTGGGAGTCTGATACTTACTGGTGGAAAAACCAAAATCGCTCGGGGTAGCAATTTGAACCACAGTTTTTCCACATGTTGCACGCTCAGGTGTCTTTAGTAGTTGTTGGACAGGATGAGTTCTTTCCTTGACGTCTTTCTTGAAAGTCCCACTGGTAAGACTCCGTGAAGCAGAAAAATTTAGGTGACAATCCTCTGTCGGGGACCTTTCATCTCTGCCGTTACTGTTTGTTTCTCTATTTTGTTGACACCGAATGGTAGCACAAACCTGCAGCTAACACGATGTTAGTTCAGCTTGATAAGAATAATATAGGAACACAAAGACATAAATACTTGAAAGATGAATATTTAAACAACTAGAAAGTACTTATGAAAGTACTTCTTTTTCATAAGTACTTGAAAAAAAAAAAAAAAAAACTATGAAAGTACTTGAATTACTGTCAGGAAGAAAAAAAAAATCTAGAAAAGATGAAGGGAAAAAATTACTTCTTTTTCTGAACTTTTAAACTGCAGGTCCTTCACATAGGCTGGCCCTTCCAAACTTAATCTTCGAAAACGCTTTGGAGTACACTCGGTTCCAGGTTTCGGTTTTGTTACTGTTTTCTCGAACCCCTTCTTGTTTTCTGAATTCGTAACTTTCTCTGTCTTCACAGCAGTACAACTCTCAATGCTTAATCGTCGAGATCGTAGCGGAGTATTTTCGGTCATTACTTTCGTTTTAGCAACTGACTTTTCCAACCTTTTTCTGTTTTCTGAATTTGAAAACTTCTCTGTCTTCACGGCAGTACAACTCTCGATGCTTAATCGTCGAGATCGTGGCGGAGTATTTTCGATCATTGCTTTTGATATCATTTGCCGTGGAGATCCCAGTTCCTTTACTTGATTATGTTTTACAGTCTGTTCTTCTTTCCTTGCTAGTGACGCCTTCAGGATCTCAACCTGGTAATTCTAATTAGATCATCAAACCTTATCTAGTCAACCAGAAAAGAAAATTAAGCACATTTTTAGTGCAAAAAAGCACATATATAGTATATTGTCATCTATGTTTTATGTAACACATAATGTTCATTCAGACCTCCGAATATTAGAAGATATAACATTTATCGCATGAAAAAACATAGCAATTGAAACACTTACTTAAATTTGTATTCAATAATTTGTTAAAGCTGTTAAATGCTTATTTACGTGAAGTGGTGAGTGTACCTGTTTTCTGAGTTCTCGAACCTCATTATCTTCTTTGTTTAAGCGAGCAGCACCAAGTTCAACGGTAGAAACCCGCTGAGCGAACTTCAGCGTACTAATAGTTTCCCCCAAAGATTCAGCTTCTGGACTCACATGGGCAAACATTAATGTCTTTGCATGTCCTCCTACATTATTGAATACAAGGGAAGGGAGTTAATTTCAATTAACTTCAATGGATGTACTAGAGATTTCCCCAAAAGAGTTAGTTTATGGACTCAAAGGAGCAAGTATTGATGTTTTTGCATTAACATAACAACCTAAAGAGCTCTGCAACAGTTGAGTGAGCTTGCTGTTCCTGTAAGGCTTGTGAGAGCTTTTTTGAGCTAGGGACATTATCACATCTCCCAAGCAGGAAAGAGACTTGTTAATATATTGTGCCTCCTTCAGTCTATCTCCTGTAACTTCTGATTTATCAACTCTCTCGCTTCCTGCAAGGTCTACCAAATGCAGGCAGCTATGAAGAAAGCTTCCTGAAGTATCTTTTCCTTGCACGTGAACTGTCAAGACACTGAGAATCACGGATGGAAATATTAAATTTTCAAACAGATAAGGATAACTGAACTGGTTAGTAAGGAAACTAGATTGAAAGACAAATATAATTGTAGCACCAGTTTTAAACGTCAAACCTGTGGGATCTGCTGCTTTGAATGTTCATACTTGTGGAACTAATGGCACGATTCTTCTCACCAAGTTTCATTAGATTAAGGATATCCTCTGTAGACAAAACAAGGTGAATGGTAGCATCTGGTAGACTCGACATTCCATTGCTGATACAGTTTCGTATCTCTAATGTGCTAATCGTTAAGAAAAGGAACTAAAATTCGTAATGGGATATATTGAGAGAACGACGACAAATATGAAAAAAAACTTTTATAGGATATTTCTTATTTGTTGAGTCTTCTGTAAGAAGGTCCCGTACTTGCTCATTGTAAATCTCCACCATCTGAACTCGCAGTTCATAATTCATCATATCTTTCCTCGAGTATGATATGTTAAATAGATCATTCAGGGCTCGATAGTTGACACCCATGTCGGTGGCAGATGAGCCACTTGGGCCACACTATAAGGGAGAAAACAATCAATAGGTGGGACTAGAACTTCGTCAAGAAGGAACATGCTAAATATATCTAAGTAAAGTTTACTGGGTTATTATGATCTTTCCAAGCATTACCATAGTATGTGTTTTTCCAGACCCCGTCTGGCCATAGGCAAAAATACAGACATTGTACCCATCCATGACCGACCGAATTAGTGGCTGGGTGTCATTATATACCTCCTCTGCCAAAATTTGATAAGCTTCAGTGACAACTTCATCAGATACTAAAGGTAAACTGTTGGCAGAAAGGAGTTACCTTGGGAAGCACTCGGACCAAATACACGGTTGAACTGAAAACCTTTTCTCCCATCATTTTGGGATTTTAATGGATCTACTACCATCAGAGATCCATCCTTTCCAATGAAGTCAATCACAGTTTTTGCTTCACTGCTAAAGGAAGGCTTAACTCGACAGTAGACTCTAATGTTTCCTGAATAAAAAATCTTAAAAATATTAGTTGCAACACATTTTATAAATATGGCAATGAAAAAATTGATGACCTGACCCAACCTTTTAAATCCTGAACTATATTATATAGATCCCTGTTTTCTTTGACAACCCTCCCGTACCCGAGAGCAGCAGATGCAAGCTCCTGTACTTGACTTCCTGTACCAAACTACGAATTAGTAGTAGTACCCTTAGAATAATGAGATTACAAAGTAACGAAAACAATGATGTATGGGAAACACTTGGATCACCGAGGGTAATATCTGCCAAAAGATAAAGTGGCTCTTGCGCATTAAAGTTATAGTGATTTCGAACATAGTGAACAAGTTAGAGTTCAAATAAGTCTCAAGCAACGGATAATATAAATCTTGAAGGCAGGCTATTAATTTAATATGTAATTATAACATACATAACTTTGGGTGCTATTTAGCGACATCCATGATGAATTACATATCCAGTTGCATATGAGAGCATTACCTATTTGTTCTAGATCACTCTGAAATTGCACCTGTAAGACTTCAACTTCCTTCTTTGTACTTGTCAACAGTTTCTTGAGATCCTACATATATTAATTAACTTCAGAAACTTTTCATAATCATTCTTAATGTCAGGATAAACTTTAATTTAAAGGGAAAACAACAAGCAGAATACAAGGGCAAGAGGTAAGAAAAAATATTTTTGCAAATCGAGACAAGCAAATAGGCCTGATGCAGCCAAACAACACTGAAAGATGTTCGCCCGAGAAATTAATAATTGGAACAAGATATTTTGGACTCATTTAAAATTAGCAAGCTATCCTAATGAGTAAGGAAAAATACAATTTGAAAGAGGGAAAAAAAATGATTCAATGCAAACCAAACATCAAACAAATCATATTTTCCTTCATATTAAGTTCATCCAAAGCATGTATAGCATGACATGTATACTAGCCATTCTATATCACACTCAATTCATTCACTACAGAGCACAATGGAAAGAGATCCAATACCAATTTTTTTATAAAAAGTATTTCAGTCCTAAAACATTAATGTAAACTTTATTCTTGTTCCTGATGGGAAACATATAGGAACTCATTCTTTCAGAACCAAACATCAAACTTACTTTACTCATCAAAGGAACAGCTTTTCTTCGAAAATAAAATATGCAAGCTTCAAAATTTAGTTCACATTTTCTTTCCAATAATTGAATACAACTTAAAATCACAGATGTTTAGGAAAGAAAATTATCTTACCATAAGCTCTCTTTCTTGTGCCTTCAGTAAAAGCTGGCGTTTGTACTTGCCCGCATTCATGCATTCCTTGCAACACGATAAAACAAAATATATTGCTTAACTCTACGAAGAACCGCTGACTTTTCATTAGACTTTGAAAGTATAAAGCTTCAGCTCATGTTTAGAATTCTAAAGATTCATCTTCCAAAAGCAACAATCTGCAATTAACTTTGGCCTAAGATTCGTCAATTAATGATGTGTTTGCAAGGTTCCCAGAATAGATATTCAATCTTTCTTTCTTTTCGGTAAGTCAAGAATAGATATTCAATCATTTACTTCAAAATATTTATTACTGAAACGAACAAATAAATGTATTTGTTGCACTTACAACATGTTGTGAACTTTTTGGGGAGAGTAAGGGGAATATCTCAGGTGGAAAGCTTAGATGCTTTCTTAGAATACCAGTGTTAATGGTTCAAGATTTTAGACCAATAACCGCTCCAAGTTGGCAAAAACAAGTTATTTTTGATGAAAGCCTAGAATTATCTTGATCCCTTTCTTTTTTTAAATTTCGCTTCATTTAACAAGCTGTAAGCTACAACTGTATAACAATAGGATGTGATAAAAACAGTACTAGTTTCTTGCTGTGGTTTTTTCTACTAGAGAATATGGCATGCATCAATATAGTTACCTCAGGTGCTTGATCGACTTGGTGTTCCTGCAAATAGTTCGGCATTATCTGGCTAAATAACTTGACAGAGTCCTGTACCAAAGATAACCAAAACCTTCATTGTTTGCCTTCAGACTATTGAATGAGAATTTTAATAATGAGGTTACTAGCAGCTAATATTACCAGATTTCCATGATGAAAGGAATTCAAAAGATTGTGATCAACATTCTCCTTCATGTTGACAAGGCACTGAGCAAGTCCCCCGACTAGTAAATCTAGAACGAACAACACAAAGTAACCAAAAGTGTCAGAAGTCTCTAAAACAACAAAGCAACTTTGACTGGACCAAAATAGACTACCCAGCATTATTTAAACTATAAATGAAAACGAAACACATGATAAAGCTTACAACACGAATATATATGTTGCAATTGGATTGTACTAATCATCTCTCTCTGTAATTTTTAAGCATTCATCAATCGTTAACACTGATACTTTTTAATTAGGGTTCACGTTTTGTAATTTGTGTACAGTATACTCCATAACATCATTCCTATAGAATAATAAAGTCCACCTATATTAGGATATATGTCAAACAATAATATATTTAAGCAAGGGCTGTGAAGTATAGTCCTCAATTTCCTTTTCAACATTACATGTTACGTATCTTGTGCAATTTTATCTGGGGGTATCGTTTTACAAAATACCAGCGGCTTAATGAGAACCCTTGCAAATAATAACTCCTGGTTAGTTGTTTGAAAGGATGGTGAAATACTGCCATGTCCTGCTCCTTCAAGGGATAGAGTCAAATGAGTTTACCATCAGTAACAAATAAACCTGACGTAAAGATCTTTTTATTAAAAAACTAAATTGGGGAAAGGAATGTTTCTAAATGAATATGAAATACCTGCATTTCCCGGCAATCTTTTATGTGTTTTTCTTATTTGTAATTGTAGGTAAACTGTTCCTAACTCAACCTGTTTAAAGGTCTCCACAACTTACATGGAGGGTTTACTGAAAAGGAACCCACAATGTCAAAAGGATTAACACTGAAAAAATCTTAATGGAGGGTTTACTGAGAAGGAACCCACCCTATAAAACTAGCAAACAGATTGATACATGGATAGCCAACCTCCCAGCGCCAGCGGATACTTAGAGTGTCATCAAACTTTATAATTTTACCTCTAAACTTGATTCATATTCATTTGATACATTCAAACACTACAATGCTTGATGGAATCCTAAGATAATAACTACTAATCTATGGACCATGAAGCAAGAAAAAGAAAAAGCGGACAGATCTCACTTTATACTTTAGAAATTAAAATCTGACCTTCATCTGTCTTGCAGTTTTGTGCTTCCGCAGATGATGTTTCATCATTGATAACAAATGACGACATGTCCAACTGCCGACGAGGGCCTGAGGGAGTTCCAGGAGCAGTGTGTGACAGGTTCTTAGCATTACCAGCTAAAAGAGCCATTGGTGATCTAGAAGAAAGAGCGGCATAAGTATGCTTATGAAATCCACTTGTGTCTCCTTTCCACTGCTTCCATTCATGATACCCTTTAAGTGCTAGAACACAATCAACAATCTTAGCACTTGATCCACCCACAAGTGAAACCTGAGAACAAAAACGAAAAAAATTACTAATAGTCTTTTAAGTAACAAAGACCAAATTAGTAGTAATCTGGGTGAGGAAGAAATTCTTGGTTTACCATTTCGAGATCTGAAGCTTCAAAAGCAGGGAGATTTAGTTCCTTTACTGCCACTAGGAAATTACGAACATTCTCAAAGTACTGATAAGCAAGCAATGGCTGAACACCACCATCTGATATTGATGCAAGTGATGTTGATGAACTGCTTTCTATTACCTAATTGAAGCAAAAATTAAAGAATGATGAAATCCAAATCCCTAATAAGAAAAATAAAATAAAATTGGGGATATGGACCTTTGAGGAGTTTACCTTGGGAACTGAACCCGGTTGAATCTTGTTAATTAGATTACAAAGAACAAGACCATTCTTCAAACATGATACAAATTCAACCTCTGATGGATGCTTTGACGATGATAATCCACTTACTGGTCCAATAAAGCTCTCTAGCCATCCTGCAGCTTGGTATCTCCTCAATGCTGTATATAATTTTTATTTGAAAAGATTATATATATGACTTAAATGGAGAAAAAAGAAGAAAAAAAAAATAAAAAAAAAATTGAAGACAGCAAACCAGTTTCTTCCGCTTTTCTTGAGGCCAAATGCATGTCATGTTGAATCGTTCTCGACGACGAGGACTGATTATCCTCCATTTTCTTCAACCTATGATCTTGATTAAAATGCCAGATTTTATACAACAGTTCTTGCTTCCTCTAATCGCAAACGGGTTAAGAAAGAAACAAGGAGTAAAAACCCTAACTACCAGGAAACCCAAATCGCCAGGGAGAAGAAATATGAAAACAAGAGCCACTGAGATGTCTGATTAATACGATTCAGTTATATTTTTTACTCTTTCTTTCAGAAGATACTGAGAGAGAGAAAGAGTGGGATGGAGCGGGATTGACAAATCAAGATGGTGTTTTTCAAATTTGGGGTTCGGTATTTCATTCAGATCGAAGCACGGAAATCGTAACGTTAACATTTAAATTTTAAAATTCAAAAAAGTTTCCGGACGCCCCTTATCATTTTGGCTAGTTTTCCTTGTGCAGTAAAAATTTTGGAAATAAATCGTGCAGTTATTTATGGGATCACTTATTTTTGCTCCAACGAGGCAAAAGCCCAAAAGGGTCCGACACAACAAAAAAAAATCAATCAAAAACTCACCAAAAAAGATGGAGAAGAAATAAATCCCTTCTAGGGAAGACGAGACAAAACACATCTGAAACAGATGGAATGATACATCATCAAACGTCTAAGCCATCAGATATTAGCCAGAACCTGAAGTCAGGTTAACAATCCATAAACAGGGATTTAAGAATCCCAAATGAGGTCAGAACTCGACAACTCGGAGCAGAAAAGACTCGATCACCAGAAATGATAAACTTGAGCAAAAAATCTTAAACCCTTAATTCATTTAAGAATTCAAAAAGGGGGAAAGGACAAATATGACAAAATAAATGCATTTGAAAGATAATTACGTCCTCCTAATAAATTAGAACAAAAAAAACACACATGTCATTAATGGATGTTTTATTAGAACAAAAAAAACACACATGCCATTAATGGATGTTTTATTAGAACAAAAAGAACACACATGCCATTAATGGATTGTTTGAGGCTTATTAAGCACACAACCTAGGGTGCCCTAGGCGATGTGGGACTATTCAACCCAAAAAAAAAAACGACTAGGGCTACACATACGGAATGGCACGGAAACCACCGACACACAAGCGGATACAGAGTGGTACAGAAACCACGGACATATGGGCGTTCACGGATAGCGTTGAGTGGGGTCTGGCTCTGATACCATGTTAGAAATCCACGGGCCTAACTAACCTTGAAAACCGTCTTGCAAGGATAGGATTGCCCGAGGCTTATTAAGCACACAACGTAGGTTGCCCTAGGCGATATGGGACTATTTAACAAACTACATCCTCATGATTTTTATCCATGTCCTAAGATGCAACCCTGCCAGCCTCATAAAAGACAACAGTTGCAGCTGTCTCAGGGGTCCCCAAAATGGATTCATTCTGGAGAACTGGAGCAGAGGATATAGACTCAAGAGTGAGGATGGTACGACCCTCTGCAATCGCCAAAGCTTTCTCGTCGTAAATCAGGCCACCCTCCAACAACTCAACCTTCTTTTGAAGAAGATCTCTCTCATTACCGAGCTGAGAAATTTGACTCTGAAGGGAGTTAGATCCGGACAAATCGTATAAAGCCAGAGGCTTCAATCTCTTAACCTCAGCTCGTTCATGCTCTAAGCTGAGCTCAAGCTTCTTTGCACTATCACCGAGCTTATTATACTTAGCCTCCAGAGGACTGAATTTGGAGTTAACTGAGTCAAACTGGCTCTTCCAGTACCTCACTCGGTGAAAGTAGGTGGCCATCTTTATTCCCACGTAACAAAAAAGAGAGGATCAAATACCGCGAAAGAACAGCTCGAAACGATAAAAATGAGAACATTAGAGAATGGAAATTACCCGACGAAGCTCAAGGGAAGATTCCTCCTCCATAGCCTGAATCGTCATGGACTCAAAAGCACTAACCTTGGTAGTGTGAGGAAAACTCAGCAATGATGCGTGTCGTAACCACAACAAATTAATTAATATTTTTCCACCTAATTAACAAGTAATATAGTGTAGTCAAGTTCGTTCCCACGAGGAGCAAGAGTTTTTAGTTGTTTAATTGTCACAAAAAGAGGGGGTTTGGTTTTAGATTTTATAAAGCAAAATAAATTGACAAAACAATTAAAAAGATAAAGTTGAAATAAATAAGAGAGATTAGATCAAGGAATCGTTCTTCGTTACAAAACAATGATTCAAGTTATGTTCTTTTCCACTTTTTATTAGTCACAGATTATCACCAACCGTAGATATAGCAACTAGATTAGTGCTAACCCCTAAATTCCTTGTATCACCGGATACGGAAGTTCTCGACTACCGGATTCTATTTACCAAACCACCTAGTAGTAGATCACTCAAGATGTAATTTAGTTAAACGCATTAAGATTCATGAATTTATTAGGTTGATATTAGTAGTTAGACTCTTAGATCAAGGTCCACTTGCTAACGTTGTTTTCACACACAATTGCTCCACGGAATCCCTCCGCAAGGTCTCGTATTTTCTACTTGTGTAAAGAGTCAAGAAACGATTACTTATCCCCTAACTTTTACTAGCTTTAGATCAAATTAACAAATCAATTTAGTGTGCACTCTAAACAACCTATCAATCAATCATAAACACTCATATTAGTAAAAACAATCGATAATCATGTGAAAACTTCGAAGTTGATTTAAAACAAAATTCAAAACATGTTAAGAACTAGGAATTCATCCTTAATCAATAATAAAATTAGCTACTCATGGTTTGGAGTTCACAAAGAATAAAGAAAAGAGAAAGCAAACAAAAACCAAAGTGTAGTGTGTGTAAAAAAGTGTATAGAGAAAAGTAGAGAACTTCTCTATTTATAGGCTTCAATTTGCTTGCAATCCTCTTAGGAATAGAATCCCTTTCCCATTCAATCTCCAAGTCCTTGTCTAGGGCTGGCAACGGATGAAAATCCGACGGATTTTAGGAAATCCGATTCCGATAGGTTAGTAGTTATCGGAATTCCGAAATCCGATAAAATCCGACAGAATTTTAAAATTCGAATCCGATTCCGATAGGTTAACTTATCGGAAATCCGATAACTTCCGATAATTCCTAAAAATATGAAAAAATTGGGTAAAAGGGATTAAAAATTACTAATCTGGTTAGAAATTCCGATAAATTCCGATAATGTATGATAATTTCTAAGAATACAATTTCCGATAGTCAACATCTTTATCCTAGAGGTAGGAAATCACTAATACATTCCTATGTGTTATCGGATGTCGGAACTTAACAATCGGATGGGGTCTAATCCGATTCCGTTACGTTAATGGGAAAAAATCCGATAAGAAATCCGATCCGATATCCGATATAACGGATAAAATCCTATAGGATCATGAATTCTCGGAAACGGATTTCGGATTTCGGACTATTATTGACAGCCCTATCCTTGTCTTTGTAAAATTCCTCCACTTCTCTTCCAAATTCAAGTTCAAGCCAAATTCCACATCCAAGTCTTTTCAAGTTCAGGCCAAATTCCACATCCAAGTCTTCACACTCACACAAAAATATGTGGAAAATTGTGTCGCCTGAATTCCCTGGGATCACCGGAATTCTGTCAGAAAGTTCCCTGCCGGTCACCTGAGATTCTTCTCTGCCAACGGAATATTCTGTTACGGCTCTGTTAAAGTTAACGGTCAGGATAACAGTCTCTAACGGTCAAGGGAGGAGAGATTCAGCTTTCTAGTCAGCATCTTACTCGGCTAACTGGTCTTACTCAGCTGAGTTGGATCGCTGGGTCGCTGGCATCACTGAGTTAATTCGTCGGTATGAAAATCCGACAAAGTTCCGTTTGTTTTCTGGACATTCCCGGCTGAATTCAGGCCTCGTTTTTCTTCAATTCCTAAACATACATCTACAATTTCAAACATTCATTCACAGCACCATTATTTCAGCTTCTACCTTGAGCAAGCATTTCAGCTGCATCACTTGCACAATTACCAGATTCACCAACTCCCATTCTTCATCTGAGGTTCATGGCAGCAATCATCACTACCCTGCTTCATCATTTTCTTCTCGATCTAATTAGAATCATAACCCTTCAAACATAACCACATACCCATGAGAATCATCAGCGACCATCTCTTTAGTTTCTGTCCATCTGAATCTCTCAACTCATCCACCAAAAGCAACAACACCTCCAGAACCCATAATTCCATTCATTCACTCTGGCTTGAACAGCAACGCCTTGAGATCGAAACCCTTTTTCTACTCGTTCTCGATCTATTTATCTTCATCTGCAGCTTCATTTCAAATCGTGGTATCACTAAACCCAAATTTCCATCCATTCTGTTGTCTAGTTTCAAACAGCAACGAGAACCCATCTGTATTCTTCTATCAATTGTAACAATAGCAGCAAAATCTCATCGATTAAACCCATCAAGATTGCACCACCAGATTCTATGAATCAACATTCATTTGACACAGATCCCCTTTGTTTCTTTGTGAAACCAATTCTTCCATCTGCAATCAACATCTCTACAGCTCAAATCTTCTATTTCTCGATTCAAAACCAACAGATCCAGTTTCTTCTCTCAATTTCTCGGTAATAACAGCAGCAGCTGCACTGCTTCTTCTTTTCTCAGTTTCAGGGAACTTGAAATGTAATAAAAATGAATGATAGAGGGAAGAGTTTCTCGATTTAGGTATAGGTTGGATTTGGGTGCTAACAGCACACCCATGACAGCGGATAGGGGCCACCCCAATGACATCCCCTTAACTTCAGCTGGGCCTGTCTTTAGTGCTTCTGTAGAACTGGTCGACCCTTAACCTTGACTGGGTTCCAGATAGTGTTCGCCCATGAAATGACAATTTTGCCTTTTCTTCTCAAATTGGGTGATTTCTTCTTCTTTTCGTCTGTATGACTCCAGAGTACCTAATAACTCAAAAACACGCGTAATATACATAATTTACAAGAAAAATAGCAAAGAAGGCATAACCAATAGATATTAAATCAAGGTGTATTCTACACCTATCAAGCACAAACTTTGCGGCCTCATCACCGTCGGTACTAGGCTCAATCCGGCTACCATACTCTACCCAATAACTAGTGTCATTGGTAGCCGGTTGGATATACTTGGCTCTCTTGATCTGAAACTCCTAACCAGAGGTCATCTTTCTCTCTAAAAAAAATAGAGCGAGAGAAGGAAAACAAGAGCATCAGACAAAAAAAAAAAAAAGAAAAAAAAAAAAAGGCTTACTTGATCTGATATGGGTCCACATGCGAGGTCGTTGGAAACAAGAGGACGGCCAAACTCCCAAAGGACGGAAATGATAAGCGGATGCGTATCGTTGTCAGTGACATAATTTCTGCCATTAAAGAAGACTTCGGTATCATAAAAAAACTCAAGGAATAATCCTACGACCAACGTAGGAAATGTGATAAGACGAGGGTACACAAATACACCACAATCTTTTTGTTTCAACCTATAAGTCCTCTACTGAATGTGATCTTCTATGGACAAAGTCGAGACTATACGACAATTCGGTTCACACTTCGTGTGATTGTCGATGGATACGAGATCGAGACAATACAACAACAAGATAACTTGTGTGATTGACTATGGATACAAGATCGAGACAATACTACAACAAAGTGTGTTACTTGATAATAGGCTCGGTAGTAACCAAACTCTATAGGATCACTATCAAGTAATGCGGAGTTAACGTATATGTGTATTTTACTTTATTATAATAAACAATTATAATGCGGAAATAAGTAAAAGACACAGCAAGATTTTGTTAACGAGGAAACCGCAAATGCAGAAAACCCCGGGACCTAGTCCAGTTTTGAATACTCTCATAATTAAGCCGCTATACAAAATCTAATACCAACTTCGTATAGTTGAAACCAAGCACACTACCCCTAGCTACTTAGTTCCCTCAGTATCCTTGCGCCTTCGACTTCTAGAGTCACGCACGTGAATAGCAAGTCCTTTGGATCGTATTACAAACAGCAAAGGAAGAATCTGTTTGGTAACCACTCTAATCAATCTTGCTACAAGATTTAGATAAGTCGTTGACAAAGGCTCTTATGTTTAATCTAATAAACTTCTTTGTCTGGTTAGATCAATCTAACTTTAACTACCGAAATAGTCAAGTATAGATTTGCACTCAATCAATATAAATCTCAAAGAAAAATATAGATAATGCCAATCTCACGCAACTAATCAATCAGATCTATCAAAGATAAACTGATTCTAGTTGGATCCCAGCCGATCAAGGTTTGTGCACACAATTCACAATATACGAAAACTAATAAGAAATCTTCTTCGTCTTCAAATTTTCTTTTATCTTCAATAATATGTACAACATCACTTGAATATCTTGTGATCAATCACGCACAGAACGGAGTCTGTTAACAATGAATTATCATAAGATGTATTTAGATCTAACAACAGTTTTAAAGATCCCGTCGATACTCTGATCTAGTTTGAATCTTATATCAGAAGAGAAGATTCTCAAGCATAAACAAACCAGGTGCAATTAAAGTTTCAACAACCATTAGTCAATCAAATCAATCGAAAACTAATAACACTGCAATTATCTGGTTTCCCACCAACGGTACTCGTAGAGCTTCTTGATCCCACGAAAGTCTTTCGTAAGAGATTTCACCTAATTAGGATACTTTCCTCTCCGAATAGATGGCTCCATTAGAAACAACAAGAAATAAAGTTTTCCTGCCTTTTAGGATAGTTTGCTAGAAATGCAAACTTAGGTATTATAGACCAAGGATGTTTGGGCACCAAGGAATTTCCAAAACCGAAGTTATTCTCGAGATATGCAATGAATATCAAAATTCGATTTTCCTAGTTCCAATAAATGCTTGTCCAATATTTCCAAAATCTCTCAATAGAAAATATCCAATTAGTAAATGCATATTACTAATTTTATTCTCTAAAGCTATGCATTAATTATTGGTAATTAAATCTTATAAAACCAAAAACCTTAATTAAAAGATTCTTAATTTATTTCGGCACAAGATCACCTTAAGTACTAAGGAATATCTTTGAACAATAAATTATAAGAGTTACTGCTCATGTTCAAAGTATGTTTACATCTTTTCACTGTCAATCCTTGTTTCATGTTTACATGGATTTGCATTCTTGGAATCGGTTATACCACACTTCCAAACAAGTTTAGAAATGGTTCGCCTGTTTTCCAAGACTTCTATGTGATTGATCAAATACCAAATCACATAAATGGTATGCGTACCCGTTTTCATACCTAGTATCGGTTTGTTCATGAACTAATACATTTATATAATACGGAATGCAATCTTTTGCAAACCGTGGCTATAATGTTCATGACTTGATTCGAGTGAATCAAAATCAATTTTTCTTCAATTGTGTCTTGTATACTTCTATGAGAATATATTGGAGTTGTCCATATAGATTGCTAAGCGAAATATTAGGTGTGGTTGTTAGACCCACGCTTTTTCAATTGGTATCAGAGCAAGCAAACATGTTTAAGACCTCACAAGTATTTGTTTGTAGCAATCTGACTCTATGGAAAGAAGTGTTATCTCTGACAAACGCATCACCAGAGACAAAAGTTATGTTTTGATAAAATCTATTAAAGAGAACTTGTCAATCTCACATATAGATGAACATTCTGTTCCTCCAAAATAGACGAGTATTGATAAGTGTTACCCCTATTACCTTTCGAACGAGTCTGACTCTGTTGAAGAAAGTGATACAGCCGAAGAGAGTGAACTGATTCTAAATCTCGTTAGAATCCAGGATGATAGAATCAATCGGTTGAGCAACAACGTCAATACTCTTATCGGTATAGTAAAAATTTGTGACTCTAAATTAAAGGCTCCTAACAAGGAAAACGCCGAAGTTTTCTCTTCACGAACCTTACTCGAGGCGAAACTCAAAAAGGATGCCTTGGAAATTGAACATCTTTTGAGTAAACTCTCTATTCAAGGATGTTCTAAAGAGTCCACTATACCAACTGTTTCTGACTCTACAATAAGAAATTTAGTTCCAGAAGCAAGGTTGAAATCCCTTCCTAGTGATAAAGAAGTGCCTGGTTCTTCCACCTATCATGGATTTACCTCGTCTCATGGAAGGAAGAATTCTTCTAACGATATTTATAATGCTACACACACTAATCACTCCGGTGATCAGAAAGTATGTCTTTTTTGTAATTCAAAAGGACATGTTCAACGGAAGAGTAAACTGAAGCCAAATGACAATTACTTTGGTCGACTTCAGCATACCTTGGATTTAATTCTCAAAGGTGTTACTGACATTCGGATGTCTAAACCTATTGGATTTAGTACTCTCCATGGGAATTCTCCTAGGAATGTCAATTCAAATTGCTCATCGAACGTTCGAACCAATTGTAGCATTAATACAAATCGTTCAAAGAGAATTAAAAAATGTCCCTCTCAACCTAATATGACGAATGATGTTCTAGATGTGAAAAGGGTTTCTAAAGATAGAAGCAATGGTGGAGATATGAAGGACAACCTTAATCTGATAATTGAAGGATACAAGGACCTTATCAACAGGCTGTCAAAATCCTCCGAACGAACTTCTTCTGGTAAGAACTCAAACTCTATCTCATATTTTCATGAAAGCATGTGTCATGATAATTTTTCACATCAAAAAGGATTCTTTCCTATAGTTGGAAGGAAAAAGAAACTCAACCGTGAACACCATTCATTTAATGAGCTTAGGGCTCATACTTGTGCTAATTAATCACAAGGTTTGAATGCTTACTCATAAAAATCCCATTGAGTAAGATTTACTAAAACTCAGGTATACTTTCGACAAAAATTGCTTTTTGTTTAGTTGAGCTATTTTCTTATCGTCCATAGCTAAAATATTTTTCACATACAGCTTTGTAAGTATTGGTTGTGTCTCAAGAATCTTGTCGATTATTTGTTGGAATTTTTTTTCTTCTGTTACAACTGTGTTACTTGCTACTCTTATGCTCTAAATTGTTTCCCTATGGAGGTATAAAATTTATTGAGCCAAAATCTTGTGAAACAAAATTCTTCACGGAGCAAAAATGTACTGTTTTTTTTTTTCAAAAAATAAATAAATAAAAATAGTACATTCGGTTTTGTCTTAGGATTGTCTTAGCAAAAAAAGTTACCTTCCCTATAAAACCATTTAAATACCAAACCTATTGAGTCACGTACGTGTACTCTAGGTTATTGTTGTTTTGTCAAGAATGTCTTCACCTTCCCGTATTGGAGGTTTTGCAAGAGGTTTTCTTGATAAAGGTATTGGTTTCGAGTCCAAAGGGAGGAAGAAAAGAACCCTAGTAGAAGATGATCAAAATCCTAATGCCTCATGCTTCTATGCCTATACTCATCAGGATGTTGAGAATGAGGATATGGTTTTTGCTGAAGTGGTTCATGATTTTCTTAAATACTTTGAGGAAGAAAAACTGCAACTCGTTGATACTATGAAGGGTCTTGATGTGTTAAGAACTGAGTTGAAAAAGGTTAATTCTGACCTTGTTCTCATGAAGACACATGCTAAAGAACTTATCAATGAGGATATCTTCTCTGAAGAAGCAGTGGATGTTGTCAATAACAAGCTCAAAGGTCTCAAGACTCGTGGGGGTTCCGCAAGTGATTCTTGATTTCCGTTCGTGATCGAATTGGTTAGTTTAGGAGTCTTTTGATTTTTTCTTATTGTCTTTATTTATGTCTAGGAAACTTTTTATGAGAATTTATTCTTGTGTTTTAAGAAGGATAACTAGGGTTTGGAATAGCCATTATTGTGAGTACACATAGCTATCTCCAACGATTTTCATCTTGCAATGTTTTTAGATTTATTTATTTAAATTCTAAAGTTTATTTGGAAGATGATTTTGCAGTATTAATCTTTATGGTTTTATATATTGCAATTTATTATGGGATATGTGTGTTTGCGTCCGTGAACTATGATTGTCCCATATTTGTCAAAAGTTAAGTCTTTCATTTGTTATTATGCAAATATTGATAAAGGATTGAATGGACTTTTGACAACAAAAGTAAAGCCTATTATGTCATTATGCAAATATTGATGGAAGATAGGATGAACTTTTGTTTACAAAGATTAAGTCTATTACATGTCTCTATGCAAATATTGATGAAAACTAGAATGAATCTTTGAATATTCCGCAGTGTTGGTCTTTCCCTGATCCACATCTTTGTGTAAGTACTATGTGGCTCCGTAAGTTCTCTTATGTTGAGCATTTCTGATTAAATTAATCAGGGGTTCTCTTGTGGTTAATTTAATTGAGTATGTTGGATACAAATTCATGTTTCATGATTATTTGTTAATGTCCAAAGAAATCCTTATTTTCTTGTGAAAGTAAGGTCGTTCTTGTTGTTCTTTCGGGAATGACATTTTATGGGGGAGAGTTCTTAATTGAACTAGTGCTTAATTGCCAAATCTTTGTGAGGAGTGCGGCTGTGGAATATAATAGGGGTTATCTTGCATCTTTATAAACTCCTTGATGAATGCATTTAGTTTCGGCTATATGATTGCATCTAAACAAAGTTGATATGTTGTTCTCTTTTGGTCATGAAGTATCTCTATGGAAATTTCATTAGGATCCGACTAGTTTTCGTACCTTTGCCAATTTTTATTGACAAAAAGGGGGGGGAATTAATGTGTAGTTCACACTACAAATACATATGGTTTACGGATCATTATGTTAGGGGGAGTGGTTTTCATGTGAGATGAAGTTTTGACTAAGGGGGAGTGATACATATCACCATAGTATTGTTGTCAAAGTTGTGATACAATTGGACTTTAATGTTGTGTAATAATACTATGACACTGTATAACAATGATTGAGAGCAACTGTTTTCTCATTGTTATAGCTACGGATCTTCAACAACTATGATGTTGAGTTGAACACATTCAAAATCATTGGAGTACTTGGAAGTGACGAAGATTTCGAGTAATGTTGAAGAACCAAGGAAATGAAGCATTTGGATTGAGAGCTACAAAGTTTATTTATTTTGTATTCCATATGTATTGATAGTTTTGTCACTAAAATTGACAAAGAGGGAGATTGTTAGAGCACTTCTCGGTCAAACTCGCAAGCGTTGCTATCTCAAGCTTGTTGTCAAGTTTAGTTGTCAAAACTATAAGTCTTGATTTGTAGTCTACTTATAGCTAAGTCTCGGATTAGGATAGAAAGTGTAGTTGGGCATTAGACTTCACGGCGTTCATCGAATGAAGACGAAGAACTACTAAGGAGAGCTTGTGGAACTTCATCAATAAAAGGTATGTGGAGACTTGAACTCATCTATCACTCAAAAGTCTATCTACTCTATCTCCTATTTGAGACAAAAGTCGTATAGCTATATAGACTTCAATTATACACATTTGATATTTCGAGCTGAGTTTAACTCGCTTACATATTTCTCGAAATATGTGTTGGTAAGCTTTCGCTTTAACCAAGTTCATCTTATATTCTTGTCGAAAGTCAAAAGATGATCATGTGAAAATCTCCTGGTAACATCTTGCATGATTTGTGTGAGACAGTCATTTGATGTAAACCCGAAATGTTTCGTATTGATCATTCGATCACTTGAAAATTGCTTTGAAGCTAATAGTTTGTGTGAGACAGCTATTGTCGTCTTCCTAGAATGTTTCAATGGTTGAAATGAGAGTTTAGAACAATTGGATATAAGCATAGTATGCGTACTTGCATATATGTAATCCAAGTCCGGGAACCATGGTATGCATACCCGTATGCGTAATGCTTGGTTTGGTGAAGTCCGGGTACCAAGTACACATACCGGTACGCGTACTGGCGTGAGGTTCAGGTCCGGGAATTTCTGCTGAGTTTGGAAGGTATGCGTACCAGTTCGCGTACCGGGGAAACCCAAACTTAGTCCGACCACTATGGTATGCGTACCCGTTTGCATACCTAGTGGGTAATGTTCTAAAATCGGTTTGTTCATGAACTAATACATTTATATAATAAAGAATGCAATCTTTTGCAAACCGTGGCTATAATGTTCATGACTTGATTCGAGTGAATCAAAATCAATTTTGTTTCAATTGTGTCTTGTATACTTCTATGAGAATATAAACAATTGAACAACTCTAGAACTAGTTTCATTTGAGTCATTTGAACTAGTTATGGTTAATATGAATAAGGTTGATATGAAAGTGTTCATATTGCTAACCTCGGTTAACTATTATTGAGCCAACAAAAGTGCACACGTTTAGGTACAGGTTCATATCTAAATGAAGTCACTTTTCATTTGTGTGTAACAAGCTAAGTTCGATCAAACGGTTGAAAGATATTAGCTTAAAACTAATCAGGTTTTCATCTAACGGTGAATATTGAATGCTTTGTTACCAAGGTAACATTGATTGCAAACCCTGATTTGAAGACTATATAAAGGAGAACTCTAGAAACTGGGAAACCTAATCCCCACACCTTCTGTGTGATACTAGTTGCAACGAGAGTCTATTCTCCTTTAACCTTAGGTTTTTCACGAAACCCTGGAGGTTAATGACTTGAAGACTTCATTGGGATTGTGAAGCCAGACCCAACTATTTTCTCTGTAGTTGCGTGTACTGATCTTGTTGTTTTCTTTCGTGATTGAGTACTATCTTCTCTAAGATTTGCTCGAGATTTATTCTCCGATAAGCAAGATAAAAAGTAGTCATAAACATCTTCGTCTCATCGTTTGTGATTCCACAATATCTTGTTTCGCTACCATACGATTAAGATTATTGTGAGGTGATTGATATTGCTAGGCTGTTCTTTGGGAATATAAGTCTGGCATATCAATTGGTTCCTGTTCACCTTGATTTATCAAAAGACAGAACAAAACTCATAGTTTTATCTATTCAATAGACTTTTCTGTGTGAGACAGATTGGTTTATCAAGTCTTCGACTTTGGGTCGTAGCAACTCTTAGTTGTGGGTGAGATCAGCTAAGGGAATCAAGTGCGTAGAGTCCTGCTGGGATTCAGAGACGTAAGGAGCGTAACTGTACCTTGATTAGTGTAAGATTGGTTAGGGCTCAACTACATTCCAGTCCGAAGTTAACTTGGAGTAGGCTAGTGTCTGTAGCGGCTTAATACAGTGCGGTGTTCAAATGTGGACTAGGTCCCGGGGGTTTTCTGCATTTGCGGTTTCCTCGTTAACAAAAATTTTGGTGTCTGTGTTATTTCTTTTCTGCATTATATTTGTTTATATAATTGAAATATCACAGGTTGTGCGTAGTTCAATCAATTAGAGAATCCAACCTTTGGTTGTTGATTATATTGATGGACACTTGAACATTGGTCTTTGGTACCGTTCAAGTTGTTTCACATAATAATCAGGCTCACGGATTTCTATCTGTTTGATTTTATGATTACATTGTGAAACAGAGATACAACTCTTGGATATATTTCTATTGATTGAGTCTTACTGTCTAGTTGATTCTCTTGGAATTATATTGGAGTTGTCCATACAGATTGCTAAACAAAATATTGGGTGTGGTTGTTAGACCCCCGCTTTTTTCACCAGTTACTAGGATCGGTTACATCAGTTATAAGGATCGGTTCTATCTACACATGGTATTACTTGTGATCGGTCATACCAGTTACTAGGACCGGTTGCACCAATTACAAGGATTGGTCACACAACACTCATGATCGGTCACACCAATTACAAGGATCGATCATACTATCACATGGTGATTACTTAGGATCGGTTACACCAATTATCAAAACCGGTCATACCAAATCATAAGTCTAGGCATTGTGATTAGTTATACCAAGATACATAACCTGAGTTAATATCAGTTCTACTAACTCACACATATTGGTCATCAAAAGATATGCAATGAATATCCAGACCAATAATCCTATTGATTTCCATTTCGATTCACGAAATAAGTTCATGAATGTACTTCCTTTAAACAAATGTAAAACATTGTTTCCTAAGATGAAATCTCTACCATAACCCATTCACGTAATCATAACAATATATACAAGATAATGTCGATGTCATATCTACGAATTCAAAAAATAATCGTTATACTTCATAGTCTAATTCCTTAATACTATGATCATACTATTATGATCATGTCACATCACCAGAGTATTATACAATATGTACAATATATACAGCTTCACAGTTACGTTTTCAATATAGTACTACTTGAAAGATATGTTAGGAATGAAACAGTTCAAGTCAATATTATTAACCTCAAGTGGAAGGATGATGTCGTCGTTGTAGTTCTTTACTTCTTCACATTCTTCAGGTCTTCGGAGTAATACTTGTATGTCTTAACATTCCTAGACTTTCTAGTCTAACCTAAACAAAGTTGATTCTAGTATTTAATCAAGTGACTCTCGATGAGTTTTGATACTAAAATATGACAACCAAACTTGACATACCAACGCTTGGTGAGTTCAACCGAGCTATGCTCTAACAAAACATTCCTCAAGGAAGTATTCTTGTTCATAGTACATGAGAGAACTAGGTTTTTTTACTGAGAAGCAGTAATCTTCTCATCCTGAGGCGCCAAACCCTTATTGGCCTCAATAATCTTATTCATGAAAGAATAAAATTCTGATTTCATATCCATAGTAGCAATGTCCATAAGACAAAGATACTCATGGACAAGACGAGGAATCGAGATTTTGAAACCACAAACCAGATGAGACTCTGGTATGAGGAGTTCATCCTCTCCATAATTTGTGAATTCCCGGACCAAATATGGAGAAGATGAACGGACTTGGATATTAGATGGATGGATGGGCTATCGTAGGCTCAACAAATTAATAAATATATTTCCCACTAATTAACTGGTAATATAGCGGTAGTAAGAGATCATTCCCACAGAGAGCTGTGTAATTGATAGGTTATTTGAAATAGAAAAATAAAATAAATAGCAAAGGGGGGGGGGGGGGGGGTTTGGTTGTAAGATAAACAAAAAACAATAATAAAATAAAGAGATGATCAATGAATCCTTCGCCGTTACCAAGCGTTAACAGGATTATTAATACTTATCTATCTTCCGTTGGAACCATTCATCACCAACCGTAGAATAGCAGGTATGCTTAGCTATCCCCAAAACTCCTTGTATCACCGGATGACAGGTACGCTTAGTCACCGGATTCTATCCAACTGAGCCGCCTTGAGGTACGCTTACAAGGTGTAACTCGATCGAACGCTTTAGGGTATGTGAATTTAGGTTTCATTCAAGAAGTTAAACTCAGTACGCTCGGTTCACTTACTGGTGTTGTTTCCACACACGATTGCTTTACAGAATCCCTCTGCAAGGTGTAACACCCTGTGTTTTTAGCATGGCGCATGCTAAAAAATGCGACATGGCCTGAGATGAAGCTTCATCCAAAGCTTCCGTTGGTTGGTAAGAGGTAGATTGGCTTAAGGCCAATACCGCGTCAAAATGGCGCATTGTGTTTGGCATTTGTCCAATAGACAAATCTCGCATCAAATGATGCATTAGGCCAGTTGGGTAGGTGGCCTTGAGCTTGCAGCGTAATCATTGCGCATTATGAAAGCTATTGGCCTATAGCCAATATCGTACAATCATTGTGCATCAGGCCAGAGAGGGCTGGCCGAACGAGTGTTGCCCAATCATCACACGCAATCATTGTGCTAAGGTGCAATCATTACACGCAATCATTGTGCTAATGCGCAATGACTACATGAAATGATTGTGCGAATACGCAATCATTACATGTAATCATTGCTCATGAACAGTGAAGCAGGCATGTCAATTTGGTCCCCTTTCCATACTTGTAGAAATTCCATTAAGACATATATAGGGAGGGGTAGTTGGTTGAAGGTGCATATGCGGACTATGCACCAAGTAAGCTTCATAGCTTAGCCAGAAGAGTATAAATGATGCCTAAGCCTCATTTATAGTTGCGTAGCTTTGTCAATGGAGCGTATTAAGCATGGGCATCACTATGCCATGCCACATACCCAGTATTCATCACTTGGATGCATTTTGACGGAACGACCTATATGGACTAGGCCATTACCATTATTGCTTGGCCACGGCCTCGCAAAAGAGTTGGATTAAGTTGCTTGTCCCTTCGATGATGAACTACGGTCTGTGCTTGATCCCTTTAGAGTAGGGAAGGGTAAGTAGGCAGTCGCAATGGGTTGCAGCATTGCCGGTCCAGCATGTTGGCCCCTCATATCATCTAATCTCGGTAGCTCGATGCAAGAGATGATTGTGGCCAAGCCTGGTGAGGCTTAGTTGCATGCCATAATGTGGGTGTTTATACTTCCTATCAAGCTACATAAAGTTGGCCTTATGGCCTTATACCCTTTCATACAAGGGTAAGTTTGGAACGGTATGGAAGCTAAGTTAGCTGCATCATGCTCTATGAGCATGCTTTCAAGGGCAAATGGACGTGCATTTGCCTAGCTTTAAGGCTCGGATCGTAGCTTCATCATGGCGCACCGGGGGAGTTATGGCCTACGTGCCAGGCGTAATTTTCTGGCCGTCACACAAGGTCTCATGTTTTCTACTTGTGTAGGAGATGCACGATAATTACGGATCGCTCTACTCTCTACTAGCAATAGAATGATTAATAGACTAATCTGGTTGCGCACCCAAACCAATCTAAGAATCAATCATAAACCCTAGATATAATGAAAACAAACGATGATGATTAAAACCTCAAATAGACTTGTATTATTAATAAATCTTCACGCTTAGAACATTGAATTCATCCTTAATCAACAAAGGATTTAGCTACTCATATTACAAAGAAGATGAATAATGGTGGTTTTCCCCTAAAAGGGGTAAACCCTAGGTTTTTGATATAGAATAAACCTTAGCTTGTGATATTAGATGATTAATATGATGAAAGGCCTAATACCTATTTATATAGGTTTACAATGCTTGGCCTCTAAGTATCTAGTTCGGTTCAAGAACCTGACCCGAAACCATGAAATAAAGACCCTAACCGTGAGTTTTGGCCTTCCATGGTATACATACCCGTATGCATACTTGAATTTAAGTTAAAATCCAGGGGAATAAGTATGCGTACCCGTTTGCATACTGAAAATTGGAATGCATACCCGTATGCATACTTGCTTGTCTTTGGTATTCGATAAAAAACTTGTTTTGGCCACAACTTCTTCGTCCGAACTCGGAATGACCTCATTCTTTTTGCATTCTTTTCCTCTTTCAATTCTCTTCAAGATGGTTATGAGAAATACTGAATTTGAATGAGTTAATCTTGGTCTTTGGCCCGTCTCTTGATTTTGAGCGTTTTGCTCCTTTTCGTCGCACTTCTTAAACTTCTCTTGGACTTGGGCACTTGGATACTTGGAATACTTCTATTCTTAGCTCTTTTCAGCTCTTTGTAGCTCCTTTTTGGATGATTCACATAATAGAGGCAAATAAGAGAAAACAAGAGTAATAATACGAATACATGCAAGAATAATAACTAAAACAAGTATAGAAAGGACACTAAAATCATATGAATTATGCGCTTATCAATGGAAGGCAGTAAGCCTCGATTAACCCAGTAATCGGAGTAGGTTCGAAATTGGAAAAGGGAGAAGCCATGAATGGGGAGATTGATAAAATTGAAGATATCAAGGACAAAGTTGAAAGCCCATAAAGATTGGAGAAAGATTGAGAAATTCTTAAGATCCAAGAAAAAATCTTTAAAAAGAGCTTTAATGACCTTTCCTTATATATTAAGTAAGATGGGAAGAAAGTAAAAAGGGTTATAACTGGTAAGACGGTAAATTGCACCCATGTCTCTACACGCATTAAAGACACGTTTAGTAGTGACCCAATACTGCAAGTCAATAAGGTGCAAAACTGACGATGGGTAAAATATACTACTAAAAAATACCAAACTTTTGGTATTCTAAGAAGGTGAACAATACAACAAATTTCGAAAATTGCGATAATAGTTCGCAACAGAATAAAACAATATTTTAAAAGAATAATTGAGCATCACGAGACTGATTGGCTCGATTACTGAACAAAATACAACTTAAATACAAAGTGTGGTGCAAAGCTTTTATGGCAGTACAAGATACCTAGTCTGACATGAAAATACGAAATGCCAATGAGCAGAAAATCAGATATGGAGTATCTTTGAAAAGATACTTACTTTTTAAAGGGAAAAGAGGATAGGTGTATCGCATGTCCAAGCTCAGGTCTAACTTAAAAAGGGAATACACACCTGAAGAGATGCTCAAGTACCCAAGCCCATCTGGGATACCCAAAGAAAAACTCAGGTGGCCCATTCAAAAACAACTCATGAAAAAGAGGCACAACTGAATAGGCACTCAGATCCTCCACCTTATCTGAAGTAATTCGAAAAGGGGAAGGAGCACCTAGAGAAACGTCCAGTTGCCCCATCCAGCTAAAAAACCCAAACCACATAAGTCGACAAAGAAAGTTATAAGCCACCAAAAGGTAGGCAACAACTAAGTACATCAAATCAATTGAGCTATTAAAGCAAAAAATGAACTAGAGTTTAATAAAAGAAGTCTGCATACTTACTTTAATTAAACTAGAGAAATATATGTAGATGACAAAATATAGCATCTACCCAAAAACTGGTAGCTAAAGAGTAGTACAGTTGAGATGTAAAATAAGGCTCAAGGTCTGACGTAGAAGACCTGAACCAGATGTCCATTAACCAAGTCATACGCGACCAAACAAGACAACAAAGACGCGGAGTTGGGCGCGGAAGACCTGAGTCCATATGCGTATCTAAGAAGATTCTCAATGTTATCGGCTGAGGGGAGACCTGGAAACCTATCTGAGGTTAGTACAGACACAAGGCGGGAAATTATTAAAGTCCATGTTGTCACATGCTTAGTCATCTACATGCAATCGTCGTGTTCATATCATGTATAAATAGACAGAAAGGATGATGATGTAAACAAGTTCACTCTGATAATAAAAAATAGAATTCAGACAATTCTCTCTTTTCTCTCTCCGATTCTCTTCTAAACCGCTATTAACCTCAACCGACTTAGAAGATAATCAGGAAATCCAGATCTAACATTGCTGGAATCCTAATCGGAGATCAGAGTATGGAGTGACAATCAGGATCGTATCCCGCAACATAGGAAAGCGATTGGAATTTTTTGAAGGTACCAGTTTTACGTAACTTCATGAGGGCTAGGAAGAATATTGAGATAAAACAAATGATATCGACTGGGATTCTGTAAGTCCATTTATGTATCATTGTCATGTTGATTCTGATGGTAATTACACAATCAAGATGATGACCAGAGATAGGAAATTATAGATTTGGAATCTTGAAGTTGGAGTGGTTTGCCTTCAAAACAGGTGGAAACTTTTGTAATTTTCTTGTAATCATTAAGTTACTTGTATCTTTCTTGTGATTATTAAGTTTTCATTTAATCTGCGAGCATGATGAGTCTTTGTTTATGTTGAACATGTTTATATGAAATTGAATGAGTATGTTTCCTGATATGCGTTGTTTGGTCTTCCCGTGAGGAGCGCCTGTGTTTCTCCACATCTTCTCACTATGTCGACGCTGAAATTTGGTGTCAAATTATTAGGAGTGGAATTAGGCTCGCAATATTACATATTATGGGTGGAATAGGCTCTCAATATTACTATACCAGGGTGTAAAAGCAACATGTAGATTTTGATAGACCATGTCGGTTATCTGGTGGTAGCTGTGGGTTGACTATTATTATTTTATACCTATTTTATGCACATAATAGGGGTAAGGGCCCAATACTTTAGGGTATCTTGGGACCGTCTAGTCCCCAATATTACTTTATACGTATTTTATCTGGGGAGATTGGTTGTATGCATATTATGCCTGATTGTTCAGTCTTAGTAGTATGACTGGGTTACCATGATCTTACTTTTGTAAGAAATTCTAGGTTCATGATCGTATGGGATCCTTTGTGAACCTGTTGTGCGGAGTCGGGTCATAGTAATCAAAACCTTATTATATTATAGATTTTGGTGGTGGTACCTGATTCATTAGGAGTACACATTTCTTGAAAATACCATATGGTACCTGGATTCGTGCTATCATTTGAGACTGGAGTTATTCTAACAACTTCTTCTCTATTGAGTGAGACAAGGTTAGTGAAAATACGGGGGTACCAAAATACACCACCAGTTTTTCTTAATTTTTATGGACAAACTCAATACAACTCCGAGAGTTAAACTCAATCAAGGAATAATATCTAGAGTTATCTCTCTCTCTTGCGATTAGAACGTTTACAAAAAAAAATCCGTGAACCTAATCACAAAGAGATAACTTGGACTGTACCAAAGACCAATGTCCAAGAATCAATTAAGTCACATCCAATAAACTAGGTTGGATGTATCTACAATGATTGATCAACGCATAACCTGTGATATTTCAATTATAAAGATAAACAATATAATGCAGGAAAATAAATAACACAGACACCAGAAGTTTTGTTAACGAGGAAACCGCAAATGCAGAAAAACCCCGAGACCTAGTCCAGATTGAACACCAAACTTTATTAAGACGCTACAGACACTAGCCTACTACCAATTAACTTCAGATTGGAATGTAGTTGAGCCCTAAAAGGTATCCCACCGATTAAGGTACAATCGCGCTTCTTACGCCTCTTGAATCCCAGCAGGATTCCGCGCAATTGATTCCCTTAGCTGACATCACACCAACTAAGAGTTGCTTCAAATCAATTGAAGACTTTAAACCAAATTTGTATCCCACAGATTAAGCCTATATGTGATTTCCTTTTACAATCAAATAGTTTGATCAAAGGTGTGGAAATTGATAGCAATAAACAAAGTCTAGCTAACCTCAAAATCCGGACTTATGCAACCTGAAGTGCAGCCTAGATTATTATTCACCTCACAAGTATAAAACTTGTGGAATAAAAAAAGTGTGAGACGAAGAGAACTTTGATGATTTCTATCGATCTTGTTCATGTGATAAATCAACAATCGAACAAGATCAGGATACACGAGTTATCAAGGAAAGATAACTGGACCTGGATTCATGAATCCCTATTAGGACTTTATAGTCGCTAAACCATAAAAGGGTTAGGAAGAGTACGACCCCAGATACAACTAGGACACACCAAAAAGTGGTGTCAGGATTCAAAGATCCCAGTTGCTTGAAGCTCCTCTTTTACAGACATTCAAAGCATAGGTTGCTTTAGGTTTAAGCTAAGATAGCTTTGGAACCAAGCAAACAATATCCACTGTTAAATGAATCTTTGAATCTGATTCACATAAACAAGATATACACTCTTGATAGGTAAAACCGTAACCGAAAGACTATGTTCAACATAAATTAGCCGAAACTAGCCGGTTTGAACTTAAAAGCTTAATATTCATTTTCATGAACACATAAGACATTAACTCTGAGTAACAAAAATGTGATCAAATAAGTCTAGTGTTTTTTAGAGAATTAATAAAATGTTAATTATCTCGTAGAAATAATTTAAACACACTTGAAAATATAATCGACATGGTTAGTAGGTGTACAAGGTACAAATACCATTGTCATTCGTGAATTGGTTCAGTCATAGTACGTGTACCGGTTCGTAACCATTTAACCAAACCAAGTTTCGGAGTTAACAGAACTTTTTAAGTTTGCATACCGGTTTGGAAACCTTAAGACTGTCACCGGTTCCATAGTTCACGGAACTAAATCGGTTTGCGTACCGGTTTGGAAACTAATCCCGGTTCCGTAACCACAATTCAAAAATGGTTTGCACACAAGTATGCTAACCGATCCGGTTCATGAGTTAAACATATTTTAATATGATATACATAAGAATATGCGTACCACAAATTTGTTAGTCGATATATAGCTACTCCGCTACGTGTACGAGTACATGTAATACGGGTTCAGACTTATAACAGTTTTCCCAGTTTGTAAGACTGATAGCACTGTCTTGTATCCGAATCTATAGTAGTTCTATATTTCTCTCTAAATCGATTCGAAACATTCCTGAATAACATCAATGACACATATCACTGTTTCAGGCTATTTACGAACGATAAAACTTGAATCATGATTTTGATTCCGAATAGTAAATTGTCCTTAACTGAAATTCATCAAGTATGAACAAATGTTCATTAAGCTTAGTCATTATATTTCGAGAATTATTTATCAAGATAAACTTGACTCCAAATTCTTGTATATTCATAATAGTCTAATTAGTTATGCGACATTGTCTCAAATGATAGAAAAGTGAATATAACTTGAGATATAGGTGGTGCAGTTTTCACTTACCTTTTGTTGATGAAGTTCTCCAAAAGCTTCGGTTGATCTTTGCCTTCAAATGGTAGAACGCAATGATGACTTTCGTGATCTACAATTTCTCAACCACATTTATATCATAGTCCGAGACTTAACTAATTGTAGACTAGAAATCAAGATATAGTTTTGACAACTAAATTTGACAACAAGCTTGAGATAGCAACACTTGTGAGTTCAACCGAGCAATACTCTAACAGTTAGGATAAAATATGTTTAGTTTGTTCTAATTCATTTTCCATAGGTTACCTTAGAGATGATCTTCCACGGATATTGTTTAGGTACGCAATGTCTGGGGAGATGAATTTAGAGAAATCTTTTGTTATATGCTGTGTGTAACGATGTTTAATCGTTTTTCTTTAGTATAGTTGTGAAGCATATTAGTGATTACTTGAATGTTATATTGGTTTCTGTTGGGAACCCCTTTTGGGATGATGTGATCACTCGTTCCCGCTTCAGTTTTTCAGTTACCAGAAGAAATGTTTCAATGAAGATATTCGTTTCCTTAGCTTAAAGATTTAGTGCGATGTGTGTGAATCACTTTAGGTCTATACATTTTTGTAACCACACATATATTATTTTTTTGTATAACTTGAGAGATTTTTATTTACAAAAGTTTGGGTGTGGGTTTTGTTTTAGGTTTTAACTTTGTATCAAACCTTTGATTTGATGTTTAGGTAAATGATATTATCCTTAAATCCTCAGCTTGTAGCTTAATATTCTAGATTAGTAAGTAGCTTAATTTTGGGGCATTATAGTCTACTTTCAATTGTTTTAGGTTTCGTCCATACAGGTTTCCAAACGAAAAATTTGGTGGTGTACTTGGCGCCCTCTCCTTTTCATAATCTGTCTCTTCATATCAACATAATATAATTGTGGTATTAAATGAAGATTTGGAGGAAATGGCTCACCATCCAATGTGAATTTTATAGACAGAAGCATAGGGACAAGTATATAAAGGATAGTGATAATAATACTAGGTTTTTTCACACCCTAGCAAATAGAAGGATGCATAGGAATAATGTAGACGCTTTATGCGATCAACATGGCATTTGGTACAACGACATGTATTCTATAGCTTCCTTGCTTACATCTCATTTTAGTAATGTTAGCACTACTAACAGTATTATCTTAGATAATGATATTTTTGATGTGCTTCCCTACTATTGTGAATGAATGTGATAATGTTTTTCTCACTAGAGTCATTTCTATTGATGAAGTTCCATTTGTTGTTAAAAACATGTCTTCTTGGAGCTCGTCAGGGCCAGATGGCTTTCAAATTGGTTTTTACCAAGCTCAATAGCATATTGTCGGTAAGCATATTGTGGATATAGCACAATAATGTTTTACTTCTGGTTTTATGCCTAAACTGATAAATAAAACATATATTTCTTTAATTCCTCAAACTAGTGATGCAAAAAATCTTGTGGATTTTAGGCTGATAGGCATTTGTAACACTACCAAAATCTTGTCCAATAGGATAAAACCCCTTCTTAAAAAATTTATCTAATCATTTCAAGCTGTCTTTGTACCAAGTAGATTAATTCATGACAAAGGCTATCAAACTGGACTGTTCTAAAGCTTTTGATAGGTTAGAATTGCCTTTTCTATTGGGAGTTTTAAAGAAATTTGGTTTTAGTGAATTTTTTTTGGCTATATTAAACAATGTGCTTCTACCATAAAAAAAATTATCTTGTTGAATGGGTCTACATGTCATGAATTTAGTCCTTCTAGGGGTATTAGACAAGGGGACCATTTGTCCTCTTATTTTTTTCATCTTAAGTATGAAGTATTTATCTAGATGTTAGTGAATATTGAAGCTAACCATGTTATCATAGGCATTTAAGCTGCTAGGAGAGCTCCTTTTATCTCACATATACTTTTTGCAGACGACATTCTTATTTTGTTAATACTAATATGCAGAATGTTAGACGAATTTTGGATGTGCTTGACAGGTTTGGTCTTTACTCATGGCAAGTTTTAAATCTCAAAAAATAGTGTGTTTACTTTAGTAAGAATTTAAGTCTCGGTGCTTGTAGTGACATTTCTAAAGCCCTTAACATGCCTCTTACCAAGGACTCTGATAAGTATCTTGGAGTCTCTTTGTTGCTTGGTCATAATAAAACTAAGTCTTTTGGATCCATTATACAATCTTTCGAGGCTAGATTGAAAAGATGGAGCGGAAATACTCTTAATCAGGCTGGGAGGACCACTATGGTCAAAGCAGTACTGAACTCCCTTTCTTCTCACCAAATGGGTAATTTTAGGATCCCTAAAACTCTGATAAATAAAATAAATAATCTTCAAAGACAATTTTGGTAGGGGAATAAAACTAACAAGGGCGTCAGTTTTATTGCCTGTACTAGGCTTAGTAAACCGAAAGCTTTAGGTTTTAGGAACCTAGAAAACTTTAACAAAGCTTTGCTAAGTAAGTTGGCTTGGAAAGTGTATATTGAATCTAATGCGTTATGTGTTCAGATTCTCAAGGCTAAATATGCTAAGGACTGTAATCTTTTGCATATTGATAAGCTAAAAGACGACAATCCTTGGATATGGAATAATATATTTTTATGGTTTGGATGTAATAAAACAACATAACTTGTGGGTTGTTAAACATGGAACAAAGGTCAAAATTTGGTTGTGAATTTTATTTGATACATCCATGTATTTCTAGATTCTACTCACATTCTTGTGACTGTTTCTCTTTTGAATAAATTTTGCCCTTTTCAGTCATAATTTTTTTTTGTAACATTACGAACATAAAAGACTTTCAGATAGCTCGTATAGGGATTAGTTCTTGACCCACATAAGACTGACCTTGACTGGTACAAGCAGATTGATCTTGACTGTTACACTGACCTTGACCGACTATTACATTCACTAATAGCCTTATCTTGCCATACTGATTTTTGTGTGTGTATCTTTCGTGCAATTTTTGATTCCAACAGATTAGATAACCATGTCTCCACTCTCCACTCCACAATATTGTTCTCGAGTCATGATCATCTTTTCAGATGTTTTTTTCCATCTTTTTGACGATTACTGTATTACAGAAATTACAAGAACTAGGTGTAAAAGTTTTTTTCCTTTCTTTTTTGACGGGGAAGGTGAAAATTAAATTGATAAAAAGAGAAAAAAAAAATAGGTGCCAAGTGTTTTTTGTTTGTTTATTTATTTTTTTGTCAGAAAAGATTAAAATTTAATTGATAAAAGAAAAATAAAAGAGAAGAGATGCCGAGGCGGTACAAAACTGTCTACACCAAAACAAGCTGACAGCACAGCAAAAACACAAACCTACTCCAGGAAACCACCAACCTACTCCAGAAAATAGTTGACAACCAGCGACACCACTAAAGGAGGAAAAACAATAAACCTGAATTGATCCCCTATTAGAATATTAGTAAGATATCTTTCACTTCAGTAGACACCGAGTCTACGGATGCTTTGCTTTGTTAAATTGTGGATTAATCAATGAGCTTTCACCAGTCATCAAACACTAATTCGTTTAGGAACGAGCACATGCCGACGACCTCTACCATGTGATATTTCACTTTAAGATACAAAGGCCAAGGTTAAGGGCTTGTATAGTAAAATTTTGGATGTGTTGCTGAAATTATTATGATCAAAACACAAAATTTCTCGTTACAAGAAAAACAGGAAAATGATTTATTTTGAAAAAACATAAAATAAATGTGCCAGCACAGCATAACACGTCTGTATGTTGGCTTAGTTTTTGACTAAAATAGCACAGCACGACACATGACACGTTAATCACTGGCACAACAAAACACAACACGTAGCGCGGTTTATTAGTGAAAGATTTGTAAGGGCACCTTGCTGTCCAGTGATCACCCTTACCCTTCTTGCCACAAGTCCGACAGAACTTGAAATGGCCACCACCTGTTGCTCGTTGTGTCATCTCGATATCCATCACACCTTTATGTGTATTTATAACTTTTCGGGCAACTCTTCGTGACCTATATCTTCCGAGACCCCAATTTGTTTTTTTTGTTGATGTCACCATTTTTTGAATGCAAGAGAATCGATCAAAATTGAGCAGAGAAATAACAACAAAATAAATAGTGGAAATTGAATAATTGTCCACACTTCTATTGGGCCTTCATAAATATCCCTGACAGACTTCACAAATATCCCTAATGGGAAAATCGAAATTTCTAACAAAATCATAATTTATATGATTCCTCATTTGACCTTCTCTCTAATTTTCATTTTTTTTTCTTTCTTACAACTCATGAGATTTTAATCGTTCCCACCACCACCATCTCTGCCGCTTCCTCCACCACTATTATCTCGATCGTTTCCACCAGAACCAGCACCACCATCTCCATCACGTCCGCCACCACTATCATAAAGTGATTAGAAATCTTTCGGTTCCAGCAAAACATTCAAGGGCATGGAGTTTCGAAAACCTAATTTTGTCGATTTCATATCGATTTTCTAACTTGTTTCATGATTAAAGCATAGATCTATAACTATCTCGTCTCAATCTTTGTTTTGCAATAAAATTTCGAAAAAAAAAAAAACAATTTTTCTAGGGTTGTTGTTTCCAGGATCTGAGAAGAGTTTGAATATGGAGTTTTTGATGAAACATCGATGAAGGAGATCAATAAATGGAGTTTCTAAGCTTGTACAGATGGATAAGACTGAGTCAACATTTTGGCTGAAATACTGAGAATGGAATCGCAGGTGGGATTGAAGCTACAGATTACAGTGTGGTTGGGGAGGAGATTCAAGGGCATGGAGTTTCTGCTGAGTTGATGTGGAATTCGTTTTTTCATATAGTGATTAAAAGGATTGGAAATGGGTTTGATTTGCTGCAAGATAACTATGGAGATGCGGTAGTGATTGTTTGGCAGGGTTGCACGGCGGCGACGGTGGCGGTGGTGGTGGCGGCGGCGGACTAGTGGTGGCGGCGGCGGACTAGTGGTGGCGGCGACGGACTAGTGGTGGTGGAGGACTGGTGGTGGTGGTGAAGGAGTGGTGGTGGAATATTAGTGGTGGTGGCGGTTGGTAGGTGGTGGTTGTTGAACGGTGGTGGTGGAATGGTAGTTAAATGTTGGTGGTGGTGGTGGTGAAGTGGTAGAGGAAGAAATTTGTTCCATTTTGAAATAAAGAAAAATATTATATGGGTGAGGGTATTAATGTAATCTAATTTTAAATGGATAAGGTTATTAAAAAGTAGGGATATATTTATTGTTGTATAAGGATATATT
This sequence comes from Papaver atlanticum, assembly GCA_023531105.1. Taxonomy (NCBI): domain Eukaryota; kingdom Viridiplantae; phylum Streptophyta; class Magnoliopsida; order Ranunculales; family Papaveraceae; genus Papaver; species Papaver atlanticum. The sequence continues at coordinate 879,630 of JAJJMB010008334.1, forward strand.
TATTGGGTTTCAAAAGTAAGGACATATAAACAATGTACCCAATAGGTAGAGAGAATTTTTTTTAGAGGAAGGATCCACTGACAAGGTTCAATTTAACAGGATTTGACAGGTTCATGTGAACCGTTGGATGATGAAATAAGAACGGTTAGAATATTTTCATCTAAATCCGGGTTTCTGGATACCCACATAGAAATAATTATTTTCTTCTCATATGTGAAGTATTTTTCTCTCATCTGCCCAGGAACACAGAGAAAAAATATCGTCAAGATCCATTATGTTAATCAGTAAGGATATAGAATGATCGATCATTCATCGTCTGAGTTAAGAAATACTACTTATCATCAATGGAAACTGGGGTTTGGATTGACCCACTTGTTTTTCTACTTCTATGATAAGTTTGTTTGTTCTTTTCGGGAAGGATGAATCTGAGATAATGTAGAACGTAATCTAAACTAATAGATTTTGATTTTTTTTTCTTGGGGTAAAACTGTGATCAACTAAATACTGTTTATTTGATCTAAGATAATTAAACTTGAAGAAGGATCCGCTTATGGAGGTTTACATAATCAATCAATCTAATTGAACTTATTTTTGGCTGATTATACATTGAAACAATGGAATAAACCTAATTTTCTCTGAGGTTTTATTGTCCATTATTAATCAAAAATCAAAATGATTTAAATTTGACTTATTAAGCTTTTAAACAGTGTGTAAATAGGAAGACAAGTACCCAAGTTTACACATTATTTCTTCCTCAAAATTAAGGGAAAAGAATTAAATCATCTTGCTTATGAATTTCGACTTGTGCAAATAGGAACAACATGAAGAAAGGGAGACGAAGGGAAAAAAAGAAAAGAAAAGAAGATAACAGAAAAAAGAACTATAAAGAGTTCGAAAATAATCCTCTTTCTCGGTGGATATCTAGATTCCAGCGACCCGGGTGTAGAAAGAAATATCTTGACCGTCCTTATTTAGTCATCCAACGGTTTATATTGGCCCGTCAATCCCTGTGAAATTGAAGCCTGTCAATAGATCCCTCCTCATTTTTTTAAGGGTTTGAGAATTTTATATGAACGGCCAATTGGGGGATACTTTTTTTTAATTGGGGGATAAGCTGCCTGCATGGTTTTCTAATGATGCCGGCATTGAAAAACCATGCCGGTAGCTACAGTAAAATATCCCCCAATTAATTGTTCTTTTATAAGTTGCGGTTATGCATGTGGCTCTATTTATAAGAGTTTTACTTTTTTTTTTTTGCTAGAATATAGTAAGAATTTTACTTAAGACTTGGTTTCCAGTAATTCACAGTTTCTATACTTAAAACGGCCTGGGAGTTCAATTTTTATTTAAGGCAGACTTGTTTATTAATGGGAATCAAAATTTCTTCCAAATTTCGGACCCGCACGGGGATCTTCTAACCTTTGTGAGGGGTATATTAATTATATATCCCTAGTTTTGACACCCAACAAATATATCCTTATACAACAATAAATATATCCCTACTTTTTAATAACCCTATCCATTTAAAATTAGATTACCTTAATACCCTCACCCATATAATATATATTCTTCTTTATTTCAAAATTGAACAAACTCCTTCCTCTACCACTTCACCTGCACCACCACCACCATTCCACCGCCACTAGCACCACCACCACTAACATTCAACTACCATTCCACCACCACCGTTCAACGACCACCAACTACTAACCGCCACCACCACTAATATTCAACCACCACTTCGTCACCACCACCACTAGTCCGCCGCTGCCACCACCATTAGTCCACCTCCACCACCACCGCCGTCGCCACCACCTCCACCGCCGCCGCCACCACTGGTTCAGATATTTTTGTATCAACAACAGTAGTTGATCCAACAATAAAAATAGAATCAACAATAGAAGTTGATCCTAGTAAATCGAGTCAACAACCAAAGTTGACACAAAAAAGTGACATATACGAATGAGTGAACTTCGCGTGAGTCGAACACGCATCATTTGACTTGGAGTCAGTCATGCTACCATTGCACCACAAATTCAACATTTGAAGAACTTTACATGATTTAAACTACAAGCATGATTATACTAATCCATTGGAGCTGGATTAGTACAAGGAGTTTGCTGACTCAGCTGTTGTGAGCTGGAGGGAGCTTCTTTTTTTTTTTAACTTAACTGACTCGGACATACCTAAATCTGACTTGTTAACTCACCTTCATCAATAGACAAATTCGTAGGTCCTTTGAAAAACTCAATTTTATGATAGGGTTAAAGCATAAACATTTAGATCGGTTAGTGTTTATTGATGTTAGTGCAAAAAAATCAGTTAGTGCACATTTAAATCTACTAGCATAAACACATATCGCTCTCTCTCTCTTGTTTTTAGTACAAAAAAAATCAGTCAGTCTTTCTATAAATTGATTTGCACATTTAAAAAACATTAACGGAATAAACATTGAAAGCAAACTTAACTCAGAAAGGATTACAAAAAACGGGGGCAAAAAGGCCACAAAAATCTTCGGGTTGTTATAAACGTGTAATTATGTTAAGAATATCTAGGGTGAATTTCGTTTATTACTGGGATGCCCTTGTGTCTAGCCCTATAAATAGAGGCTCTAATGTTTGTCTATGATACACATCTAATGAGAATTCTGTCTCCCTCTTCTCCCTATTTTCTGTCTCATTCTCTTTTCATAATATGTTATCACGCACGTACCTCTACCAATTAAGCGTTAATATCTTGTTTATTTTCATATAAGATGATTAGATTTGATTTCATAGTTTTGATTTTTTTTCAATTATTTTTTTTTTGATGCAAAAAAGAAATATATTGATTAATATATAGTTGTTACAGCATTCTTATCAGCTTCAAGAGCTGGAATAATAAAGACTTGTGGATTATCAATCCAGTTTTCTGAAGCTTTATAAGATCTAGCATGTTTTGCTAGTTCATCTGTTGGTTTATTAAAACAACTCTTAAGAAACTTGCAACTCCATAGTGGATGATTGCTAAACATATTAATTATATCTAGAATAATAGACTGGTTCTCCCAACTAACTTGCTGAAAATCTCCATTTGCTGCCTTGAGTACCTTATGTGCATCCAACTCAAAGCATACTTGTTGCAATCCAAGTTCTTCCGCCCATTAAGTAGCTTCAAGCAGTCCCATTACCACTGCATGTTCTGCAGTCAAGTTTCCATCTGAGTAGCTGCTCCTTCCTCGCACAAAATTCCCTGCAGAATTACTCAATATTAGTCCAATGCATGTGTGTTTAACAGTTACAATTTCCTTAAAAGAAGCATCACAACATATAGAGAAAGAGTTTGAGGTAGGTGGCATCAAATTTGTGAAAGGAACACTGATTGTGTTAGCAGTATAATTAAACCTATGTGATCTTAACATTCCTTTGCCTGTCATACTGTTGAGGTGTTGCAGACTTCTAATCACTTTGATTGGATTTGGTTTCAGATCATCGAAAACACATTCACATCTTGCTTTCCATATTTCCCAGCAAGTATTTTCCATTCTTTCAATCCAGTCATCTCCCAAGTTAGTCAGATCCATCGAAAACCAGCTAATGATCCATTCTTTTATAGATGTTTGTGTTGAAGTCATACTTCGTCTTGCACCTGGAACTGTCATCCAAATAGCTCTTACAAAAGAACACTCCCAAAATAAATGTTTAGCTGTTTCTGCCACCTGATTACAGACTTTGCAGTATATTGGTGAATATTTTTCTCAATAATCTTTCTTTTTCATCATACAATCATAATCTATTGTCTATCAAATACTGATAGTATAATCAGCATACAGTGGTTTCAATCATGTTTTCCAATCCCTATTTCATGTGTATGTTTTTTTTTTGTTCCACAGTCCATATTGCTAATTGGATGTATTTTCGGTATGTAGCATGATCGATAAAAACCAAACATTCATCCACGTTGCTGTCGAAATTTGTTTTTTGCCGTATTACTTTTTTATCTAGCATACCTATTCTTTTAATTAGAAACCTATTATAGGGGCTTCACTATGATCCTAATGTCTAGTTAGTTGGTTAGGGGGTGACCTTTCATCAATTAAACCTAAAAAAGAAAATGAAAAAACTCTTTACTTTTAATCATCAACAACAACCAAATATCAATCATCATCAACAACAATTCAACAATCAATCATCATCAACAACAATTCAACAATAACCCAAAATCAATCATGATCAACAACAATTCAAAATCAATCATCATCAATAACCCTTCCATCAATCAAACCTAAAAAAAAAAAAAAAAAAACAACCCTAATTCTCTAATTCTAATCAACGACCCAAAATCAATCTATTGCAAATGAGATTGAAGTATGTTAATTTTTTCTCAATCAAATTCGAAGAAAAAAAACACGACTTCAGAACCAGTTACGGTTGGCTTTTTGGTTTTCAGAAGCCAACCGTAACTAGTTACAGTTGGATTTAGTGAGTTACGGTTGGTTCCGAAAAACCAAATATATCAGTTAGTTACGGTTGGTTTCGAAAAACCAAAAACATGAATTACAGTTGGATGTAATGAGTTACGGTTGGCTTTAGTGTGTTACAGTTGGCTTCGAAAAATTTAAAAAAAAAAACGTAACTTTTTTACGGTTTAGATAAGGGGCTTTTGGGTCCAAGAGCATAGCTCAGTGGTATCCCATCAACTCCAGTAAGGAAGAAGTCAGAGGTTCAATCCCCGCCACCGTAAAGGTTTGTAATAGATTAGTTATATAGTGGGTTTAGCGGTGTTGGGTCTGGCAGTGGGGCCAGTCCAACTGGCTGGGTTCGGGTAGGGGCCTGGGTCCGGCTTTCAAGTATCAAAAAATAAATAAAAAAATAAGGGCTTTTAGAATTATTTACTAGTGACCCAATTTTGTATTATTATAGCAGCCACTCTAATAAATTCATCAGCCCCTATAACAGATTAATAATATGATTTCAGGTGAATTTCCTCTGCTGTGGTTCAAAGCTGAACAAAGCTCTCTTTTTAGAGCTTCTGGCCCCACCAGAGAATATTTAGACCAATAAAAAAATTCTGTTTTTTCACACCACCAATATTACATCCAAAAACACCATCGTGTCGATTTTACTACTTAGGATATTTAGTATCCACGGGATATCAAACCTAGAAAAAAAACATGACTTCCGTCTCGATCATCTATCAAAACAATTCCCAACCCTATTTCACTTTCGCCTCCTCTTTCTTCCTCGCTGATTCTTCTCCCCACCGTTTCTTTTCCATTCTCTCTTTTTATGCCGCAGGTGATTAGAATGGAGAATCTAAAGTTATTTAACAATACAAGATATATTTAGCAGTGGTTTTGATGATTATTCATGTTCATTCTATGTTTTGCTATCGAATTAGGGTTTATAATTTTATATTTTTCTTGATTGATTTTTGGTTTCTGAGTTTTAATTTCTCTAGGCATATGCTGCATAATATCAGTGCTTATGGGCGTAGTGAAAGACACCTCCGACAATTTAGTACTATGCCATGAGGTAAGAAAGATCCAAATTAAGCTTAATACATCTTCAAAGGCAATGCATCTTTGTTAATTTTAGCTGTATCTTAATCCAAGCCTGCTGTTTGAAACGAAACATACACGAATGATTAAAAAAAAAACGTTGCTCATACCAATTACACTTATGGGAGTCTGTATTTTGTATATGGGTTTATGTTTATGTAGGATGATGGTGTCATTGTGCTCGGGATGGTGGTTTTGGTCTTCTACAGCTTGAAATAGCTGCTGCATATTCCATCTTGAATCCGATGAGTATTATTACCCAATTCAATCTTAAGAGGGAAACAAAGGATAAATCACATCGAAATAGACATAGATACACTAAGATATGTACAGAATTCCTTTGTATCTATAACAATCAGTAAACCATTAACAATCCAACTAATCTTTTTTTTTTAAATGTCCGTCCAGACAATTACCAGTTTTTTTAAATACAAAGTCTAATGCAATGAAAATGCGTCATACATTGCCGTAAAGTTAGTTTTTGGATGATTTCGAGTTGCGGTAGAGTTGGTTTTTGGATGATTTTGAGTGATATCTTTCTTTACTATATTCTCTCCCAATGTCTACACCCTTGCCAGAATAGGGACCACAGTCACACTACTCACTGTAATACAAATGGTTTGGTGTTTTGTGTTCATTTTTTATTAGAAGTTGGGCGCGAAGTGGGGGGAGATCATAGGCCATTGGCGAATGGGCATCTAATGTATCACTGATTGGTGCACTTTGATATACTAAATGTATAAAATGATAAAATATGATTGTCACATTAGTTGCATCATTATTTCAAATTGATCCAGCGGTCGCAATTTAGTGAATTAAATAGATTTACATATGGGTGACGGGTTCGACATGGGGAGAGTCGGAAATGATATTTTTTTTGATGGTAAATACTCATAATAGAAAATTGTTATTTGGAATTCATGCCATTACCGTAGTGAACAATTTCAAATAGATTAATGTAAAGCAGAGTGGCATTACAATAATTCCATTTCGTGTCATTTTTTTTTATTTTTATTTTTTGGCTGACTTTGTTATTTTTATTTCATTAATTTTCCTACTTTTGGTTTTATTCTTTTTTGCGACTCATTCTTCAAATATCAAACCCCATAAAAAATAATGGCCCTGAAATATATTTATATCTACAAGATATCTAGGCCCGTGTAACGCACATATGCAAAATCTAGTTACTTTAATTACTGCCCAGTGCAACCAACTACTACTGTTTTTGTCTTATTTGACATCATCTTACTCACGAAAAGAGAAGAATCCTCACATGCAGTTGTGCCGGTCTTTTGCTTTTGGTTCAAAGGAAAATCCATAACGTTTGTTGCTCCACTTGCATCACAAAATAAAGTGCATTAGGGATTAAACCGAAAGATGATCATGTTACACACGATGTGACATAGGTAAAGGAATAACAATCAATTCTTTTCATCCGTGTATTTTTATCCATCGGCGTCCAAATAGGGTGAGTCTTCTTACTTGATTATTTTAATATTTTTATTCCTATTAACACAAGTACCGTGACCAGAAGTCAATCAGTATCCTCTTATTAATACAGTTTTGACAAATTGTATATATCAAACGGTATAAATTTGAACAAGTCTGATTTATTTTTCTTCTCTTATTTTTTTTTCATAGAAAAAGAAAAAAGAAAAAAAAATCCATCCAAAGATGGTTTACGATTTCTATCCCTCTAATGAAGTCGTAATCACCAAAATAAAATAAAATTGGTGCTATTGTCGCAATTTGATTATCTTTATGATAATCAATTACATGCATGGTTGAAAAACCTACGGCCAATTAAATTTGGTATCTTCATCTGTTGGTTGGAGATCATGTGATTTTATTTTTTTATCCGGTTTTTGTCCCTTTACAAGAAACTATTCGTTTAACCACAAAGTGGATTCTCCCTATTCGACGACTAACATGACAACATTTTTTTTTTCTTTCTTCGTCGATACGATTTTCATGAATCGTACAAACAAACTGGTATTGGTTTTTCTCTATCTCTTGTATGAGATGTCAATATAGTTTGGTTATTTTTACCAATACCGTTGGTTTCTATTTCGGAAACCATGGATTTTTCTAAATTCAATAACAAAAATGATTTCTTTATTTACTTAGAAAGAATCGTATAAACGTATTGGTTTGGTTTTTCCCTATAGATCCTAAAGGGATAAAGTATCGTTATTGTGATATTAACAATTGCAAATATCAACTAAAAGAGGAATTGTTGCATTCTTGGGTGATATATATCGAGCAATTTTTTCTCATGGTAAATCCCCAATTTTTTTTAAATAGTTCCACTTGTAGTTGGAATCGGACACTAAAGATCAAAGGGTGTGCACCCGGCTTGTTAGCCTAAATCATTAATTAGTCCTTGTAGTGACTATATTGAACTTGATATTAATTTCTTTGAATGAAATAAAGTGTCTATAATTTCATTCTTAGGTGAATGAATATCTTGTCGGCCCTATAGGTCATTGGAGATTTATTTTTTTCTTGCTCTAACCAACGAACTCATGGTTGATTTTAAATTTGTACGTCAAGTAGACTACAATTTTATTTATTTATTTGGACATTTCTTTTATGGATTTTGAAGTCATTATCTACGGTCCAACTTGTGTTGTTAAAATCCAGATGTTATTACGAGTATATGTCCTCGATTTAATCGGATAATACTTTGCGAACTTGTTTTCGTATAAGAGATGATTATATTTCCGCCATAATCAGGGGGAGACTATACATTACCAGACGTTTCTCTCCTATTTTGATCAAATCGAAAAAGGTTGTCTACTAGGTGTGACAATATCTCATCTAGCTTTTATATAAGCTTCTGCCGTTTGAAAAGGCAAATTCAATCACGTATAGCAAGCAAGTAGTATTTTTATATAGGCTACAGATAGCTCCAACAGAGTCTATCATCATACGATTCACATTCTCAAAATTCGTATCTCCTCATTTGAATAGTAGAAGATTATCATGCCCGTGAGCGCTGGTACCAGTAAATTTTAAAATTTTCAAAGTATGCATACACTGGAAGTTGCGTGAAATCGTGATAAGCTAATATGATCGTCGAATATTCATTTATGGTAGCTACTAAAATAATAAAGATGGTGGTTGTTAACCCCTCTGTAGAGGAATATCGACATATGTGATTAGTTGGCATACAATCCAATTAGGTTGGATTAATTTCTCAGTTAACGCAATTTTGGATCCAAGACTTAACACCTTGAAATTGCCAAACTTATTACTTACAGGTTGGTGTAGTCATAATGTGTTGTATGAGAAATATATTCGTTGTAAAAACGATTTGAGGGTCTTATTTATTTCATTTTATTTTTTCTAGACCCTAGAATTGATTCAATAATTGTTCTCTTTATACAATGCACTTGGCGTGGTAGTCTTTCAAGGACTCATATTGCATTCACACAAAAATTGTGGTCGGAGAACATATTTAATTTGTAATCATTGGAGGATTCAAATTATATTCAGACAGCCACCTGACTCGACTATATCAGGTTTAACAATCCTATTTGTGTTTTTCTTAATTGGTAAAAGATCATAATCCTGATTGGTTGGTGATATCAACTTTGTAGGTCTCTTGAGGAGTCCTTAAAAACACAAAAATCCACTCTTTAGCAGCATAATTTCTATGTTTTTTTTTTACTTTCTTAAATCTGCAGTTAGAATTATGCTAGCTTAAACTCGTCTTTGAGATAGACTAGAGTTATTGTCTTCTGTAAAACTTATATTATTGGGTTAGCATCAATATTTACTCCAAAGGTTGTACTCTTTTTCCTTCGTTCAAGTTTTGTCCTATGTGGTTTTCCTAACAAGGTTTCAACGAGGCAACATCTCTCTGACGTTTAATTCAAAATGTTGATATTGTGCTCTTTTTTCTTTGTCCATATTTTTTCCCATTGGGTTTTACTGGAAAGGTTTTTAGTGAGGCAATTTACTTCAACATGGTGGTCATCCCAGAGGGAGTTATATCAATTTTGTTTGTTTGGTGGATTCCCACCATTAACTAGGTCATTTTGTTAGACCAAATCGACATAACAATCCCTTGGGAATTTGGACGCTATTCTGATCCACATAAAGTATGACCACAAATAAAGTTTGTTCACTTACGAAAATGTACCTACGTCTTGGCCCGTTGTTGAAGAAACTACATCAATTACATCTCCAAATCATCTCTGAAAAGCCAGCAATCTAAGATACAAGTCCACAATGTGTTTAAAGAAGCATGAAGACTCGAGAACACTATTATTGGAAGAAAATACCGCTTGTGCTACATAAAAGAAGACTTCATCAACTAGCAGATTCTTCATGAAAGAATTTCTATCTCCGACATTCAAGAAATTCATTTACCGAAATTGGGAAGTCTCGACTCAAAGATTTGCAAGCCAAGAATTTACTGAAGTACTCATCAAGGGGAGCACCATCATATAAGGTGCATTCTATTGGACTTATCGCGTTGTACTCTTTTTCCTTCATCAAGGTTTTGCATACTGGGTTTTGCTTGTCAAGGTTTTAATGAGGCAACATTTGTGTGTCCAAATCTTTTCTAAGTTTTCTCAATTGTACTCTTTTCCCTTCGACCAGATTTTGTCCTTTTGCAATTACCTGACAAGTTTTTAATGAGTCAATTAGCTTAGACACAATGTCATTAGGGGGAGTGTTATAAACGTGTAATTATGTTAAGAATATCTAGGGTGAATCTCGTTTAAAACTGAGATGCCCTTGTGTCTAGCCCTATAAATAGGGGCTCTAATGTTTGTCTATGATACACATCTAATGAGAATTATGTCTCCCTCTTCTTCCTATTTTCCGTCTCCTTCTCTTTTCATAATACAGGTAATGATTTAATCCGTGGTAACAATGACACCCAACTCCACCTCATCTGTTTCAGTGAGGACAAGTATGATGGGAGTGTAAAAATTTATGGATGGATATAGGCTGCTTTATGTAGGTAAAAAGCACCTGTCTCTTATAATAACAACCAAGAGTTCCCCAACTACAATGTAAATAAGCTATATGCTTATTTAAACCGGCTTACTGGAGGAAGAAAGTAGATCAAATGGAAATGATACAGTTCGAAGTTCTCATATGCCAGAATTTTCATTAGAAGACGGGCTAGCCACCTTTAATGACAATTTTGATTAAAATTCATTGGTTGATATGCACAAATTAGATTATAATCAGAGAGCGTAAGGTAATAGTTTTGGTTAAGGATATGTCACATGTCTTTTTTTTTTAATCTGTCAAAGAGAAATTTCATTGAAAAGAAAAGGTACATAAAATGGGTACCTCAACCCAATGAATACAAACGGAAACAAAAAAGAAAAGCGAACCGAATGGGAGTTCTTCTACCCAAGACTACAAACAACAAGCTCACGAAGGCCGGAAAAAAGAGTCACATAATGTTATCACCATATTCACCATTAGACCTAACATCCTTGTGTATGATTCGGCCCAAAAGAACGCTTGTAGTTTCATGTTTCTAATGAGGCGTACCGAACTTCTCCTTTTTTTTCCGAAGACTCTTGCATTTCACTCTCTCCAAATGCACCACCATATTGCGACCGAGATGTTATTCCATATTCGACTAGGTCTTTCGTCCCGCCAATCAAACTTCCAAAAATTTATATTTGTGGTGATATTTGCCTCATAAATCCACCGAGAACGACATCCTTCAACAAAGTAATCCCAAATTCTCCGGGTCCTACAACAACCATAGAATAAATGTGAGCTAGTTTCATCATTTTCGTCACAAAAACAACATAAAGTAGAAACATTCATAAATCTTCTCAAAAGATTATCCGTCATCATTATCCTATTATGAGAAAGAAGTCAAAGGAAAAATTGATTTTACAAGGATAGTCACGGCTCCAAAAAATATCGATCGGAAAAATTGGCTCATCTTGATCTTCTTCGTTTCTAATACCATCTTTAACCTTATATTGACCATGATTATTTCCAACCCAAATTCGACTATCTGAGATGCCTTCTTGAATAGTGATGGAAGAAAGTAATTTGAGATAGTTATAACTTTACTTGAAATAGTTTGAGAGTATCTTTGTCTAGACATAAACCTCCACCTTATACCACCTTCATCCTTTGTCCTTGAGGCTTCATATGCCGCGGGAAACATATCACATAATCTTCCTTCACCAATCCAAGAGTCTTCCCAAAATCTAGTTTCTTTACCCGCTCTAATCTTGAATCTAATACTTTTGTTAAAATCTTTAAGCTCTTTATAGATATTAAAGAACACGCAATGGGGGATGTATAAAGTAATTGGGGAATATGATAATAGGACAAATTAAATAGGGATTTAAGTAGTAAATCAGAGTTACCCCTATCCATGTATTTTAACTAATTTCTAATGTACCCCTCACTAATCATGTTTAGTGGTTAATTATAATTAGCTAAGTTAATCGATTAGTTTGATAATGATTAGTATAAATCATAATCACTTCACTTGGGTGAGAGTAGAAAGAAATTTTTTGAGGTAATAGGAATTTGGTTAAAATGAGTACTCCCAATATACAAAATGCCGACAAATCAATGTCGACAAATGTTAGAAAATGTACAGAAAATGGGTACTCGCAACTTACAGTTCCGGCATTGTAAGTTATCTATCGAGCACGCCGACACCATTTTCCGGCATGATCTTAATCACTTCCGGCATGGTATTCATCACTTCTGGCATGGTATTCATCATTTACGGCATGGTCTTGATCACTAATTCAATATCAGCGATGTAAAAAAAATCGTTTTCGAAGTGAGGAGCCGGCAGCGAAGGAGTAGAGAATTTGAAAGAGAGTGGGAAATATTTAGGTTTGATATAAATTTTATTTGTTTTAAAGGGTATTTTAGCATTTCCCCCCCTAAAAAACACCCCTTAGCAGAAACTATTGGATGAGAATATTAATTCATATCCCGCGATTACTTTATATATCCCCCAATTGCGCGTTAATATTTAACCATAAGCTACCACCTTTTGATCATTTGGGTTGGAGAGTTTCCCAACCAATAGAGGTCTCACCAAATTTCTCAACCATAATCTTCCTCTACAATGCATTTTTGTCTAAACCAAAACGCCACCACCATTTTTTTAGCAAAGTCGAATTCACTTTCTTAGTTCTTCGTATACCAAGACCACCTTTTTTCTTAGACTTAGTAAACATTGTACAACTAATATTGTGAATTCTCTTCTTATTGTGAGCATCATCCCATAAGAATTCTCTATCCATTTTATCGATTTTCTTAGTTATGGAGCATGGAGCAAGAAAAACGGAGACATAATAAATGGCTATTTTGGGTTTGGCAAATTTTCGACAAGATATTTTGGGTTTTTTAGGTTCAGCTATTTTGGGTTCTTAGGTTTGAGAAATTTTCGTGCAATGATCAGCTTAAGTTCTTAGTTTTTTTTTATATATTCAAAACAGACATTTCATTAAGCTTAGTTTGAGTTTACATCATAGTCCTGAGCAACCCATCCTTGTATATCTGGAGGAAACTCATTAAAATATTCAAAATCTACTCTTAAAAGCCTAGCCTTTTTGGCGACTCCATTGGAATCTCTCCTTACTGAAATACACTTTTGGCGTTCAATTTTATTCAATAAAAACCTAATATCAAAAATTAAACCTTGATTCATCCAATGAACACTGGGAACAGGTTCATTGATGGACTTAACTAAGACTTCACTATCAGATTCGAAAACAACATAGTTAAAACTTTGCCAGAGAAACAACTGCCTTCATGGCCTTGCATTCCAGTTCCTCCACTTTAAGTCCTTGCTTTATTCCTCCATTAACATATTGTCCTTACACACCAAGGAAGGTACCTGCAAAATCTCTAACAATCAGTCATGTGCCACCTTTTAAGTTTTCCTTAATGAAAGATGCATCTATATTGATTTTCAGATAGCCAAAATCTGGAGGCTTCCATTTAAGAACCTGCAAGTGAGTATTAGAATTTATAATGAGATTGGGAACATGATAAACCATCTTGTTAATGCTATCCAGAGTCATAATTCTATTTGGATTATGGTTCTGAATTTTTTTGGAGCATTTACCCATCTAGATTGTCCAAACAGTAAACATAAGAAGTTTGTTAAGGTCCTCCCTTGATATCCCTGTACCAAAAACCAAATTAACACCTGTGTGGAACCAAGATATTACCCAATTTCTAAAAGATCCATGCTGTAAGAAAATGTTCCCCACATTAATGTTTAAAGCTAACTAGATAGATCTAGCATAAGGACAATTGAGAAAATATGATCACTGGACTCACTAGGATACCCACACAAACTACAGTGTATATCAATACCACTTTTATACCTAGACAACTTATATCTTGTTGGAACAATGTCTTTAATACATTTCCAGACAAATAACTTGACTTTATGAGGAAGTTTAACCTTCCACAAGACTTTCCAAACTTGTTGAGGAATAGAATGAACCTGTAGTAGCTAGAGATTGTCTAGACATAACATTATACACACTTTTAACTGAAAACAATCCTTTCCTATCTGGAAACCAGATTAGTGAATCATTTCCTGTAACAGAAACATTCATAGCTAGAATTTTATTAGCAGCAATAGGTTCAAATAAATAATGGATTAGCAACACATTCCAATTCCTAGTGCCTTCATGAAAAAGATCTGAGACATGAGTATAAGAAATGGTATTAACTAAACCCTCAGCATGAGCAGGGGTATGATCCAACCCTATGACCCAACAATCCATCCAAATATTAATCCTAGTTCCACATCTAACAACCCAAATATTGTTATTCTTTATAATTTATATGCACCTGTATATACCTCTCCAAATCCAAGAGCGGGATTCATTCAGTTTCCGTGGATGGAGAATACTACAGTTATGAAAATACTTAGCACTCAGGATTTGTACCCATTATTCATCATGTTCATTAATGATCTTCCAAACCAACTTACATATGAGAGCAATATTAAAGGTTTCTAGGTCTCTGAATCCTAGACCCCCTAATTCCTTAGGCTTATTTATATTATCCCAAGCAATAAACTTTATACCTTTACCAGTTTTATGACCCCACCAAAAATTCTTTTTTAAAGAATCAAGTTTACTAATTAGAGTGGTTGGGATTTTAAAACATCCCATTTGATAAGTAGGTAAAGAATTCAAAACAGTTTTAATCAAAGTAGATCTACCTGCTTGATTAAGAGTAGTACCTATATAGTTTTTCAACCTAGCTTCAAAAGATTGAGCTATAGGATCAAAAGATTTTACTTTAGAATGTCCAAGTAACAAAGGAGCACCAAGATATTTCTCTGAATCAGTTACTAAAGTCATTTTAAGAGCATTATTAAGAGTATCACAAGTTCCAAGACTTAAATTTTTGCTAAAATAAACACAAGACTTATCAAATTAAGCATATGACCTGAAAGATTACCAAAATCCTGAATAATCTGCAAGATATTGTTAACATGCTGCAATTTGTCTTAACCAAAAATTAAGATATCATCAACAAAAAGTAAATGAGTAATGGGAGGAGCTTTCCTAGAAACTTTAACACCCACAATATCTTTGTTAACTTCAGCAGCAAGCATTGATCTAGATAGGAATTTCATGGCTAGAATAAAAAGATAAGGGGATAAAGGATCCCCTTGTATAATTCCTCTAGTAGGTTCAAATTGATCACAAGGAGAGCCATTAAGCATAACATTTATACTAGTTGTAGAAACACACTGCATAATAAGATTGCAAAACTCAGGTTTAAAACCAAAACTTTCCACAACTTTATTTAGAAAATTCCATTCAAGTATGTCAAAGGCTTTTGACAGATCAAGTTTGAGAGCCATTGTACCACTGAAACCTTCCTTTTGTTTCATTGAATGAATCATTTTATGAGCAATTATAATATTGACATGAATGGCTCTTCTTGGTACAAAAGAAGCCTGATAAGGAGAAACTAACTTTTTGAGAGGAGGTTTAATTCTGTTGGCTAAAATCTTAGACACAATCTTATAAAAGGCATTACACAGACCAATGGTCTAAATTCAGCTGGACTTTTAGGACTTTTACACTTAGGTATAAGGGATATATAAGTCATATTTAGATTTCTAGGCATATGACCACTTCGGAAACATCTTTGAACCACATCAACAATGTCCTTTCCTACAACATTCCATTGAGATAGATAAAAACCTGCTTGGAAACCATCAGGACCAGGAGAACTCCAAGCAGACATATTTTTAACAACATTTTCTATTTCAAATTCACTTGGCATGGAAAAAAACATATCATTATAAACATCAGTAAGAACTTTAGGTATAATGTGAAAAGAATTATCAGGCAAGACAGGATTAGAAGTACAAGAAAAAACACTAAAATGATTAGTAAGCAATCTACTAATATCATTCCTATCCCTGAGCCAATTTCCATTATGATCACATAATGCATTAATACGATTAGTATGCAATCTTTTATTGACCATAGAGTAAAAATATCTGGTATTATTATCCATATCAAAACACAGTTTTATCCCTAGATTTTTCCTTGTAAAAATCAGTTTGAATTTTATACCATTTCTCTAAGTCACTGGTGATAGCTTTGACCCTAACATGCTGATTATTATAGTTGAAAAAGCGGAGGTCTAAGTACCACACCCAATATTTCGCTTAGAAATCTGTATGGACTAACTATAATGTACTTTCTAAACAGTCAGACTCAATCTTAAGAAAAGTATATCCAAGAGTTATATCTCTATTTCTCAATTCAATCTGCAATCAAACAAATAGGAATTTGCGAGCTCGATTGAATACAAGAAATAACTTGGACGGTATCAAAAACCAATATCCAAGTGTCAATCAATTTAATCAACAATCCAAAGGTCGGATTCACAATTGATTGGACTTACGCACAACCTGTGATATTTCAATTATATAGAAAATATAATGCGAAAAAGAAATAACACAGACACCAGAAATTTTGTTAACGAGGAAACCGCAAATGAAGAAAACCCCCGGGACCTAGTCCATATTTGAATACCATACCGTATTAAGCCGCTACAGACACTAGCCTACTCAAAGTTAACTTCGGACTGGAATGTAGTTGAGCCCTAACCAATCTCACACCGATCAAGGTACAGTTGCGTTCCTTACGCCTCTAGAACCACGCCGGATTCTGCGCACTTGATTCCCTTAGCTGATCTCACCCACAACTAAGAGTTGCTACGACCCAAAGTCGAAGACTTGATAAACCAATCTGTCTCACACATAAAAGTCTATTGAATAGATAAATCTGTCTCCCACAGAAATACCTAGAAGTTTTGTTCCGTCTTTTGATAAATCAAGGTGAACAGGAACCAATTGATATACCAGACTTATACCGAAGAACATCCTAGAAATATCAATCACCTCACAATAATCTTAATCGTATGGTAGCGAAACAAGATATTGTGGAATCACAAACGATGAGACGAAGATGTTTGTGACTAATTTTTATCTTGCATATTGGAGAATAAATCTCGAGCAAATCTTAGAGAAGATAGTACTCAATACGATAGAAAACAGCAAGATTAGAACACGCAACTACAGAGAAAATAGTTGGGTCTGGCTTCACAATCCCAATGAAGTCTTCAAGTTGTTAACCTATAGGGTTTCGTGAAAAACCTAAGGTTAAAGGAGAATCGAATCTAGTCGCAACTAGTATCACATAGGAGGTGTGGGGATTATGTTTCCTAGTTGCTAGAGTTCTCCTTTATATAGTCTTCAAATCAGGGTTTGCAATCAATATTACCTTGGTAACAAAGCATTCAATATTCACCGTTAGATGAAAACCTGAATAGACTCAAGCTAATATCTTTCAACCGTTAAATAAAATTTAGCTTGTTACACACAAATGAAAAGTGACTTCATTTAGATAAGAGTAACCGTACCTAAACGTGTACACCTTGTTGGTTGAACAATAGTTAACCGAAGTTATCCATATGCACACTTTCATATCAACCATATTCATCTTAACCATAACTAGTTCAAATGACTCAAATGAAACTAGTTCTAGAGTTGTTCAATTGTTTATATTCTCATAGAAGTATACAAGACAAAATTTAAGCAAAATCGATTTTGATTCACTCGAATCAATTCATGAACATTATAGCCACGGTATGCAAAAGATTGCATTCCTTATATTATATAAATAAATGTATTAGTTCATGAACAAACCGGTTTTAGAACATAACCTACTCAAGTATGCAAACGGGTACGCATACCTAAGTGGACGACCAAGTTTGGGTTCGCCAGTATGCGAACGGGTACGCATACCTTCCAAAACTCAGTTGAATTTTTTGAACTAGAAACTCATGCCAGTACGCATACCGGTATGCATACTTAGTTCCCGGACTTTCAATAACCAACCAGTACGCATACGGGTATGCATACCATGGTTCCCGGACTTGGAATATCTTGCACAAAATAGCATAAGAGTACGCATACTGTGCTATATCCAATCATGTTTATTTGTTCTAAACTCTCATTTCAATCATTGAAACATTCTCGGAAGACGACAATAACTGTCTCACACAAATTATTAGCTTCAAAGCAATTTTCAAGTGATCGAATTATCAATACGAAATATTCCGAGTCTACATCAAATGACTGTCTCACACAAATCATGTAAGATGTTACAAAGCGATTTTCACATTATCATCTTTTAACTTTCGTCAAGAATATAAGATGAACTTGGTTAAAGAGAAAGCTTACCAACACATACTTCGATAAATATGTAAGCGAGTTAAACTCAGCTCGAAATATCAAATGTGTATAATCGAAGTCTATATAGCTATACGAGATAGAGTAGATAGACTTTTGAGTGATAGATGAGTTCAAGTCTCCACATACCTTTTGTTGATGAAGTTCCACAAGCTCTCCTTAGTAGTTTTTCGTCTTCAATCGATGAACGTCGTGAAGTCTAATGCTCAACTACACTTTCTATCCTAACAATGCTTTCAAGTTCGACCGAGCAGTGCTCCAACAATCTCCCCCTTTGTCAATTTTAGTGACAAAACTATCAATACATATGGATTACAAAATAAATAAACTTTGGAGCTTCTCATCCAAATGCTTAATTTCTTTGGTTCTTTAACATTACTCAAAATCTTTGTCACTTCCAAGTACTCTAGTGATTCTGAATGTGTTCAACTCAGCATCATAGTTGTTGAAGATCCGTAGCTATAACAATGAGAAAACAGTAGCTCTCAATCATTGTTATACAGTGTCATAGTATTATTACACAACATCAAAGTCCAATTGTATCACAACTTTGACAACAATACTATGGTGATATGTATCACTCCACCTTAGTCAATACTTCATCTCACATGAAAACCGTTCCTCCATACATAATGATCCGTAAACCATATGTGTTTGTAGTGTGAACTACACATTAATTCTCCCCCTTTTTGTCAATATAAATTGGCAAAGGTACGAAAACTAGTGGGATAATAATGAAATTCTCATAGAGATTCTTCATGACTAAAAGAGAACATATCAACTTTGTTTAGATGCAATCATATAGTCAAAACTAAATGCATTCATCAAGGAGTTAATAAAGATACAAGAAAACTCCTATAATATTCCACAGCCGCACTCCCCACAAAGATTTGGCAATTAAGCACAAGTTCAATTAAGAACTCTCCTTCATATAATGTCATTCCCGAAAGAACAACAAGAGTGACCTTACTTTTGCAAGAAAATAAGGATTTTTTTGGACATTAACAAATCACATGAAACATGAATTTGTATCCAGAAAACTCAATTAAATTAACCACAAGAGAACCCGTGATTAATTTAATCGGAAATGCTCAACATAAGAGAACTTACGGAGCCACACAGTATTTTCACAAAGAAGTGGATCAGGGAAATACCAATACTTCGGAATATTCAAAGATTCATTCTATTTTTCATCAATATTTGCATAAAGATATACAATAGACTTAATCTTTGCAATCAAAAGTTCATCCTATCTTCCATCAAAATTTGCATATGAAATAATAGGCTTAACTTTTGACATTTATGGGACAATCATAGTTCACGGACGCAAACACACATATCCCATAAAATTCTTTCAATATATAAAACCAATAAAGATTAATACTGCAAAATCATCTTCCAAATAAACTTTATAATTTAAATAAATAATCTAAAAACATTGCAAGATGAAAATCGTTGGCAATAGCTATGTGTACTCACAATAATGGCTATTCCAAACCCTAGTTATCCTTCTTAAAACACAAGAATAAATTCTCATAAGAAGTTTCCTAGACATCGTAGAGTTTTCTAAAGGAATCTACTGAGAATTCCTTCTCATTATTGAAAAACCCATTGATTATGGGATCGTTCAATTCCTTTAAATCTTCAGAAATATCAGTTAACTCACTAAGTTCTCTTTTCAGTCCACTCAAGGTGTTCCTTGTTAGAGACAACATATGTTCATAGTGAGCTATCTTTTCAAAATAGGAAATTATTTGAGCTTTTAAATCATTTCTTTAGTTGATGAAATCCTTCACCATACCTCTAAAGTTATTATCAAAATGACAAACAGACAAGAGGCAGTTAGAGGAAGAACCTTCTTCATCATTTGTGGATCTCTCCTTCTTCTTCCTTGAGGATTTGATTCCTTCACTGAGATACACATTAATTGCTTCAACTGCATCCCTTTTTGTGGTACCTCTAGTTAAAGGATCCATGAACTGTATCTTTCAAAGATAAGAGAAGTGAAGGGAATTTTGATCACAAATGAATAATAACAGACCAATGGACATCCAAACCCTAGAAGAACTGTGAAAAAGTATTTTACGGTTCATGATCCATTATCTATTTTAACTAAGGAGATATTTTCTTAACATAAAAAAGAAATTAACAATTATACAAAACTTGAGCAACCTTGATGCAATCCTCATTTTCTCAACTTAAAGATGAGGATGCAACCATCACTAGTATTAAATAGTGACGGAGTGGGCCGAATGCTCACATCTTTTATCACATAGTGACTTATCAAGGTTTGTTGCATAAACAGACTTCTTACCTCGTCTGAATCTGGATCTTTTAGAATTCTTCTTGTCTTTGGGAGTACTCTGTTGATTACCCAAGGCCAGATTCATTCTTTGCATGTCATTTTGAAGTTTGGAAATCTTTTTGTTGTTCCTCTTGAATTTCCAACACTTATTTTGGACATGATTTGCATTTCCAAAAAACGAACAAATCAAGGAAGATTTATTGTCTTTCTTACTTGCCTCCTGTTTATAACAACTTTCATCATCAATTATTCCAAAACCGGCTGGAACAAAAGAGTTGTTTGTGTTCACGGTTTTTCTTTTGAACCCTAAACCATTTGTGTTTCCAAAAGACTTCTGACCGAATAACATTGCTGAGATTTTGTCAGAACTTCCAGACAACCTATGCAGGTCACACTTAAGAGTATTAATCTCTTTTTCCTTCAGAGATAGGGTTCTAGTGAATTCATCATTAAGGCAATCTATCTCAAGATTTTTCACCTGAAGTGATGATTCAAGTCTCTCAAACGAAGCTTTTAGTTGGATATTTTCTTGGTGAATATCTTCACACTTATCCAAGAACTCAAAAATCTCAGTGTCATACTCAACCTCTGAATCAGAATTTGAGTAGGGAGAAGTTTCTGCTGCGAGAGCTGAAAATTCATCGCATACATCGGAAGTATGAAAGATATTGACAACTTGGGATGATCTTTCTTGTATTGAATCATCTGAAGCATTAATCGGTATTGATGGTGGATTTTCGGCAAGGGCTAAAATCATAAAATCATGATACTGCATGTTTCTGACCCGGCTTCAGGAACGCATGTGACGATTCATATTTTATGATCCGTGAACTGTTTCACGATCTCTGACTGAGTGGGCATTCCTCTTAGAGCTATGATGAATATGTTTCTCGAAAGGCCTCCCAGCTGAGCGTTCGATGCTTCACACATTTCATCATTACCTCTACGTAGAATAGAATGATTGGGCGGTTCTCTAGACATAATTGTTTATTAGAGAGATTAACGCCTTCAGGACGTCACGTTACTCGTTGTTCCCTGACTACATAGAGAGACCCACCTCTACATAGAATCTTAATGATTGGGCAGTTCTCTAGACATAATTTTTTGTTAGAGAGCTTAACGCCTTCAGGACGTCACGTTATTCCCTGACTACGTAGAGAGACCGTGTATAGAATCAGGCGGTTCTTTAGACATAATTGTTTGTTAGAGAGCTTAACGCCTTCAGGACGTCACGCCGCTCGTTGTTCCCTGATTATACACCCCCTCAGAACGAATATGATGCTTCAACTATCTCATATCGATTATGCAAATAGATTATTCTAGCGTGTCATTCGCCAACTGAATTCTTAGAAAATAATCTAATTTATCTCATTACTCCGTTCCATGGCTGATCCCCCGCTGATTCCATGGATTAGTAATAGATAACCATTTTATCTCATTACTCCGTTCCCTGAATTCCCCGGCTGGATTCATGGATTAGTAATAGATACTCAACTTATTTTATTGCTCCGTTGCATGAATAATTCTCAGCCGAATTACATGAATTAGTAATAAATATTTAACAATCGGGCGTCTGGGCCACCATCGAGTAAGACCCAAGAAAATGGTGCAAGTGTACTTGACAATAGTGCACAAACGAGCACCTGAACGCACGAACGAATGTTCGAAAATATGGACAAGCGAGGAACTTATGAAGAAAATATTAAAATAAACAAGAGGCGTGGGACCAGGCCCACCGGCCGGCCGGTCATGCCGCCGTGGCCGGTCCCCCTATCCCATTATTTTATTTTGTTTTGTTTTGTTTCCCTCATCTCATGGAAACTCCTTCATTTGAGCAAACTCCCTCGTTTGAGCGAAACTCTTAGTTTTCCATACTTTCATCAAACAAAAAAATAGGGAAAGGTGTCACGGGACCGGGCCATCTAGCCGGCCGGCCATGCCCTATCCATGGATGGTCCCACACCTTACAATCCCTTATTTTATCATATTATTATTTCCATCATCTCATGGAACTCCATCGTTTGAGCGAAAACCCTAGTTTTCAATATTTTCTCAGATATTGCTCAAACCATGAAAAAGCCAAAAAGTCAAATGGTCACATGACCAACTAGGCCACTCACGTCAAGTATTAAAATATTATTATTTTAATATTTTCAAAATATTGGTCGTACGAGCAAAATTCCGCTCGATCATTCGAGCAAAATTGAGAGTTTCAGTCAAGATCAAACTCTTGTGAAAATCCGAAATATTGCTCGAACGCACACCAGAAAATTCCAAAACTCTCAAGACTGAGACACGGACATCATGGTGACATGGGCATGCTACCTTGACCGACCAAGGTCGGCCCTAAGGATTGCAATGAGCCGGTCCCACACATCTTCACAATTTTTACCAACTGGTAAACAAAAGACTTTGGTGCACGCTCACTCGAGCACTTGGGCGCTACATGGTCGTCCATCATCCCATGTAGCCGGTCCCTTCTTTACTCAGTGACCTATTTTCAGTAAATCATCAATTGACGAGCAATTGATCAAAATTAGGGTTTCGAATAAATGCTATGCAAATTATAATTCCGAGCAAGTTCAAACACTAATAATTTTATGTTGATCCATTAATCAACATCTGGATTAATTATACAATATTCGGTCCCGCTACTAATATTTTAATTAATATTTTATTGGGTCACGTTACCAATAATTTATCGAATGAGCAATACTTGCTCAGTTGCTCGAATATTGATTCAACTATCAATATTCAGTAACTTATCGAATGAGCAATACTTGCTCAGTTGCTCGAACATTGATTCAACTATCAATATTCAGTAATTTATCGAATGAGCAATACTTGCTCAAATGATCGAATATTGATTCAACTATCAATATTCAGTAATCCATCGAATGAGCAATACTTGCTCAAATGCTCGAATATTGATTCAACTATCAATATTCAGTAATTTATCGAATGAGCAATACTTGCTCAAATGATCGAATATTGATTCAACTATTAATATTCAGTAATCCATCGAATGAGCAATACTTGCTCAAATGCTCGAATATTGATTCAACTATCAAAATTCAACAAATCATCACACGAGCAATAATTGCTCAGAGGATCAATATTCATCACGTTGATTCAATTATCAACATCGAGAACTATACGTCCTAGCAGACGTTCGATTCATGAATCCTAGAGCATTCGAAAATCATGCTCCATTGAACAATACTTAGACTCATCGTCTAATCAAGTCAACGACTGACTAATCAAATACACGTCTGCTTCGCAGATTCTGCGTTCATGAGACATCAGTCACTTCACATGGAGGATATTAATTAGGGTTTTGTTCTGGTGGCCTACAGCACGTGTGTTCATCCACGATGAGAAATGTGAGTAAGTCGTGCAAGCAGTTGAGGGAGTTAGCAAAGTAGTGGGTAGACAATCAACAAAGTCTTCGCACGACCTGGAACTGGTTAAACCACGATTTCCCATTTTCCCACTCTTTCACTCGAGCAACCGTCACACTTACTGGAGATCAATATGTCTACAATTCTAGCAATATAAATAAGTCTCTGAATCCATGATTGAAACAATACAACGTTCGTCTAACAAGAGAATTTTTCGAGTAATCACTCTCAAGAATTCCATCAATCGACCAGAACTTATTCGAACTCAACAGTTCACAGAAAACTTGCAGAAATCTTAAACACATTCATAATCCTTGATCATCATTGATCTCACACACTTCTCAGCTTCCCTCCTACAGATCAACCCTCTTCCCTCTTTGTGACCGAATTGACTCTAGAACGACCATTGTCTTGGTTTAGGCCGGAGTCCTACAGATTGATCTCTCGAACTCAAAGCACTCCCGTGCAGTGCATCTGTTTGAGGTTAGGCAGTTCGCTCGGTTGAGGAGCCTCCGTCACACGGTCGTCTCTCTATTCCCTAAAAAAACAGCGAATAGTTTTTCCCCATCTACAACCGGAGAGAGACGTTTCCCACATCTTTTGCTTCTTTTTACAATATCCTTGATCTTTTGTGTTATCAGTGATTTATCAAGATCAACATGATTGGAACAACATTCATCAGCCCACGACAAGCTAGAAGATTCACTTGTGATGGTCACAGCATTGAACGCAGATGTTCTGACTATATTCTGATCAAGATCAAGTACTTTTAACTTTCCAACAAGAGTGTTTCTGGAAAGCGTATCAAGGTTATTTCCTTCAACGATTACATGTTTCTTAGAATCGTATTTGGCTGGCAACGATCTGAGAATTTTCATCACAATGTCCTTTTCAGGAATAGTCTTACCCAATGCAAAAGATGCATTAACAATTTCAGACACTTTATGATTAAAATCATCAAATGAATCTTCATCGGCCATACGAAGGTTTTCCCAATCAGAATTTAGGTTTTGAAGCCTAGCTTCCTCTTCAGAGGTATTTCCTTCGAATACAGTTTTTAAGATATCCAACGCATCTTTAGACCGAGTGCACGTAGTCACATGGTGCTGAATATATGGGTAATGGCATGTAAGATAGCATTTAAACCGTCAGAATTTTGCTTTGCAGTGAGAACATAAACCCACGATTGAAAATCACGCGCTTGAAGAAAGGCACGCATAGCAATTTTCTACCATAAGTAATTCGAGCCATCGAAGACTGGCGGTACGTTTATAGAGATAGCACTTCTGTCCATAGAGTTAGATCGCTACAAACACAGACTTATGAGGTTTTAAACGTGTTTGCTTGCTCTGATACTAATTGAAAAAGCGGGGGTCTAACAATCACACCCAATAGTTCGCTTAGCAATCTGTATGGACTAACTCCAATATACTTTCAAGAGAATCAACTAGACAGTCAGACTCAATATTAAGAAAAGTATATCCAAGAGTTATATCTCTATTTCTCAATTCAATCTGCAATCAAACAAATAGGAATTTGCGATCCCAATTGAATATAAGAAACAACTTGGACGGTATCAAAAACCAATATCCAAGTGTCAATCAATTTAATCAACAACCCAAAGGTCGGATTCACAATTGATTGAACTTATGCACAACCTGTGATATTTCAATTATATAGAAAATATAATGCGGAAAAGAAATAACACAGACACCAGAAATTTTGTTAACGAGGAAACCGCAAATGCTGAAAAAACCCGAGACCTAGTCCAAATTTGAACACCACACTGTATTAAGCCGCTACAGACACTAGCCTACTCCAAGAGTTATATCTCTATTTCTCAATTCAATCTGCAATCAAACAAATAGGAATTTGCGAGCCCGATATGCATACTTAGTTCCCGGACTTAGTTATACCGGTATGCATACTTAATTCCCGGACTTTCAATAACCAACCAGTACGCATACAGGTATGCATACCATGGTTCCCGGACTTGGAATATCTTGCACAAAATAGCATACAAGTACGCATACTGTGCTATATCCAATCATGGTTATTTTTTCTAAACTCTCATTTCAATCATTGAAACATTCTCGGAAGACGACAATAGCTGTCTCACACAAGCTATTAGCTTCAAAGCAATTTTCAAGTGATTGAGTGATCAATACGAAATATTCCGAGTCTACATCAAATGACTGTCTTACACAAATCATGTAAGATGTTACAATGCGATTTTCACATGATCATCTTTTAACTTTCATCAAGAATATAAGATGAACTTGGTTAAAGTGAAAGCTTACCAACACATATTTAGAGAAATATGTAAGCGAGTTAAACTCAGCTCGAAATATTAAATGTGTATAATCGAAGTCTATATAGTTATACGACTTTTGTCTCAAATAAGAGATAGATTAGATAGACTTTTGAGTGATAGATGAGTTCAAGTCTTCCACATACCTTTTGTTGATGAAGTTCCACAAGCTCCACTTAGTAGTTCTTCGTCTTCAATCGATGAACGTCGTAAAGTTTAATACTCAACTACACATTTTATCCTAATCTGAGACTTAGCTATAAGTAGACTAGAAATCAAGACTTATAGTTTTGGCAACTAAACTTGACAACAAGCTTGAGATAGCAATGCTTGCGAGTTCGACCAAGCAGTGCTCTAACAAGAGCTAGGCTTATTTTTGACAGTTTCTAATAGATTTTGGAGATTATAAATATTCTTTTGGGTATCACCAAATTCCATCCTATTTCACTGAGATAAAGCTATTCTAACACTATGTTGTCTTTGATTCAATTTAAAAGCAGGACTACCATGCACATCAACATTCCAAGAAGATTCTAGATTATGCTTAAAAGTATTATGATCAATCCAAGTCTTGAAGAATTTAAAAGGCCTCCAAAGATTTCTAGGAATAGGATCAGTAATAAGAAACACATGACAATAATCATAAGCAATAAAATTCAAAGACCAATCACTATTACCTAGAGCCATGTCCAATCTAGCTTTTTTAGCCCATGTTCCATAAGAATTACTAGTCCAAGTATAATTTCTACCTTCATACCCCATATCAATTAGTCCAGCATCATTAACAACATTTTGAACCCAGATATCTGAACTCTCATTATTTATGTCCAAATGAAAATTTAGATCCCCTAAAACTAACCAAGGTTGCTGAACATCTTTACAAAACTCAGAAATAAAATTCCATTGAGTTTTCTTAGGCTCTGTGTAAGTAGACCCATACATAAAATACATAAGGACCTTTGTCTTACTAGGACACAGTTGAATCAAAACATGAATAATGTTATTTTCATTACCAATAACTTCAGTATCAATACCATTTTCCCACATGAGTATAAGACCACCAGCATATCTAATTCTATTTATTCTATCATGATTAGGATAATGAACAGAATGGGCTTCTGAAATCATTCTTTCCTCATCAATCTTTGTTTCACACAGAAAAATAAAATCATGACTTTGAGTTTTGACCAAATTTTGAAATTGATCCTTTGTAAATTTGTTTGCAATTCCTTGCACATTCCATGATAAAATCTTTATTTTTAAAATTAAAGACCTTAAAATAAGTAAAAAATAGAAGTGAAAGTGATTACCTTAGTCTCCTTGGTGCAAAATTGTTGAATATCCCTTGTTGTGACCATGTGTGTTGCATGTGTGTTCACCAGTTTGCCATTATTATTATCACCATGTTCCAAAACATGATTAACTGGAATATCATTTCTCTACCTCTTACCCAGTCTTTCACCTTCTGCATTATCATCATGGACACTTTCAGCAACAATACTTGAACTAACAACATAACCATCCCTTGGAGGAACAAAAGCAATACCCTTATTATCATCCTTCTTTGCAAAATTAGGAACTTGATCACCTCCTCTTACTATCACAATCTGCTTCCTTTCTCCCTTCTTGATTTCACCAAAAAAGTGTGGTTTAGCATAAGCCTTAGCCAGATAATCTGCAGCTGCCTTACAAGCACCTTTTTTATGATTAATAATGTAACATTTTGGACAAACTTTGTGAGGTTGCTTCTCATAAAAGAAATTGATCCATCTTGTTGATCTAGCATTAGTAATTGCCATAACTCCCCTCCTCAAAGGATAATTAAGATATACTTGGACACACACCTTAACAGGAACCCCATCAACAGGGACACCATCTTCAGGTTCAATTGCTAACAAAGAACCCATAATGTTACCAATTTTACTAATGGCCTTGACATTCATATGCTCTGGAAGAATTTTCTTAATCTGAATCCAAAAAAATTGTTTGCTCCAATCCAAATCTTGATAGATAACCTCAGAGTTGTAATAACGAAGATTTACCAAATACCCATTAACACTCTAGGGACGAGTATCAAATACTTTTTTACGAGTATCTTCATCCTTGAAACGAAACTCCATAATTTTATCATCCAGATCAAACACTTTGATATCACCAGCTGGGATAAAATCCCAAATAAATCCAAGAAATTTTTTGAATGTCTTGAGACCCATTTTTACTTCTACAATTTTTTTTTCCAACAAGACTGAATTTCTCTTCAGTGTCATCATTCTCCTCAGTATTCTCTGATTGATGATAAACAACTTCTTCCACATCACCAAGATCCAATGCTGCTTGCATAAACTTTGTAGCAAGATCAGTAATTGAATTAGAGTTTGCTTCTACCATTTGATTAACGAAAGGATTTTGATAAATTAATAGATAATTGTTGGGATGAAAGAAATCTGTGAAAAACCACATTTACAGTATTGTAACCCTATAAAAAAGGGGAAGGAATTGGTGTTTTGGTTGATATTATTCCTAGTATCCCGTAATTGACAAGATATTGTTGACTGATTATTTACTTCTGAGGAAAAATACTCTTCTAAAAAAGGAAGATGATAGATGTAGATAATACCAATAATAACGAGAGTGATTAACGGAACAGCTGTGTAACATAATTTTTGAAATTTGAATTCCACCAAATCGCGGCGTTCTCCAAACCACTGAGTTACCGGAACGAATCGGCAGAGAAGATTTTCCAGTTGAAAAAACATGGCAAACATGAGGAACACAGTAGCTTCAAAAAGCATCAGGACAACTTCTGCAAACGCGTGAATCACAACTATAAACTTGGTAAACAACGTCTGGGATAACAACAACTGCAAACACATTAGGAGATAAAAGAAATTTTGTTAGACATCAATAAAAAAATCTGATAATATCAAAAAGAAAGATTTTCAATCTTTAAAAGTAAAGAAATTACTTCACAAACATAAAACAAGTAAAGATCTAATATAAAAGATACCAAAATTAATAATCAGATCATGAGGAGATCAAAGAAACGAATAGAAAAACAAAAAATCATTAAAGGAAAAATTGATGAGTTGACTCAGTATAGTCGCCGATCCTCAGAGAGAAAGAGTTAAAACAACGTGGCATCCCACTCCTTAACTTCTTAGTTAGCTTAGAGAGAAATATCCTTTAGCGGTTTTATTTGACTAAAATACACTTAGAGAAGGTAAGCACTCAATAAATTGTGTTGGCAGAGAATATAACAATTTGTGTTAGTATATGAGATGTAGCTAGATCTATGATAGAAACAAAAATATGCTTTGACGCAAAAGCGTTTCCATGTAGCTCTTTGACGCAAATCGGAAGCATTAAAATAGATAATGAAAACGCGGGGGTACCAAAATACACCACCAACTTTTTCATAGGCAATTTGTATGGACAAACTCAATAACACTCTGAGAGTTCAACTCAATCAAGGAATAATATCTAGAGTTATATCTCTCTTTCTTGCAATTAGAACGTTTACAGAATCAAATCCGTAAACCTAATTACAATGATATTACTTGGACGGTACCAAAGACCAATGTCCAAGAATCAATCAAATCGTATCCAACAAACTAGGTCGGATATATCTACTATGATTGATTAACGCACAACCTGTGATATTTCAATATCCACGATCCATCAGAACAATTATTTACGGGATTTAATAAATATAAATAATATAATGCGGAAAAAGAAATAACAAAGACACCAGAAGTTTTGTTAACGATGAAACCGCAAATGCAGAAAAACCCCGGGATCTAGTCCAGATTGAACACCAAACTGTATTAAGCCGTTATAGACACTAGCCTACTACCAATTAACTTCGAACTGGAATGTATTTGAGCCCTAAAAGGTATCCCACCGATTAAGGTACAGTCGCGCTCCTTACGCCTCTTGAATCCCAGCAGGGCTCCCTTAGCTGACGTCACACCAACTTAGAGTTGCTTCAACTCAATTGAAGACTTTAAACCAATCTTCCTCCCATAGATTAAGCCTATATATGATTTCCTTTTACAATCAAAAAGTTTGATCAAAGGTGATGGAAATCGATAGCAATAGACAAAGTCTAGCTAACCTCAAAATCCGGACTTATGCAACCCAAAGTGCAGCCTAGATTATTATTCACCTCACAAGTACGAAACTTGTGGAATCAACAAAGTTTGAGACGAAGAGAACTTTTATGATTTTTATTTATCTTAATCAAGTGATCAGCTCAACAATCGATCAAGATCAGGATACTCGAGTTATCAAGAAAAGATAACTGGACCTGGCTTCACGAATCCATTTGAAGTCTTTGTAGTCGCTAAACCCTAAATGGGTTAGGAAGAGGACGACTCTAGATACAACTAGGACACACCAAAAAGTAGTGTCGGGATTCAAAGATCCCAGTTGCTTGAAGTTCCCATTTTATAGGTTGCTTTAGGTTTAAGCTAAGATAGCTTGAGAACCAAGCAATCAATATCCACCGTTAGATGAATCTTTGAATCTGATTTACATAAACAAGATATACGCTCTGGTTAGGTGAAACCGTAACCGAACCGTGTATAAAGACTATGTTCAAGGTGGTTATCCGAAACTAGACGATTTGAACTTAAAAGCATAACACTCATTTTCATGAACACTTAAGACATTAACCTTGAGTCACAATCATATGATCAAATAAGTATAGTATTTTTAGAGAATTGATCAAATGCTAATTATCTCGTAGAAATAATGTTATCGCACTTGAAAATAATCGACGTGGTTAGTAAATGCACAAAGTACAAATACCTTAGCCATTCATGACTCAGGTCAGTCAGGGTACGTGTACCAGTTTGTAAACATTTAACCAAACCAAGTTCCGCAATTCACAGAACTATTTAGGTATGCGTACCGGTATGGATACCTTAAGACTACGACCGGTTCCGGAGTCCACAAAACTATTTTTTGTTTGCGTACCGGTTTGGATACACAACTGAGTTCAGGAACACATAACTATTTTGGTTCGTGTACCGGTTTGGATACTAACCCGGATCCGTGACTACAGTTCTTAAATGGTTTGCATACGAGTACGCGTAACGATCCGGTTCACGAGTTAAACAGATTTTCACATGATGTGCATAAGGATATACGTACCACAAATCTGTAAGTCGATATATAGATACTCCACTACGTGTATGAGTACATGTAATACGGGTTCAGACTTATAACAATTTTCCCAGTTTGTAAGACTAATAACATTGTTTTGTATTCGAATCTATAGTAGTTCTATATTTCTCTCTAAATCGATTCGAAACATTCCCGAATAATATCAATGACAAATATCACTGTTCCAGGCTATTTTCGAATGATAAAACTTGAATCATGATTTTGATTTCGAACAATAAATTGTCTTTAACCGAAATTCATCAAGTATGAACAAATGTTCATTAAGCTTAGTCATTATATTTCGAGAACTAATTACCAAGATAAACTTGACTTGAAATTCTTGTCTATGCATGATAGTCTAATTAGTTATCAGACATCGTCTCAAATGATTAAAAAAAAGTGAATATAACTTGAGAAATAGGTGTTCAGTCTTCACTTACCTTTTGTTGATGAAGTTCTCCAAAAGCTTCGGTTGATCTTCGCTTTCAAATGGTAGAACGCAATGATGACTGCCGTGATCCATTGTTTCTCAACTACTTTTCTATCCTAGTCCGAGACTTAACTAATTGTAGACTAGAAATCAAAATATAGTTTTGACAACTAAATTTG
This sequence comes from Papaver atlanticum, assembly GCA_023531105.1. Classification (NCBI taxonomy): domain Eukaryota; kingdom Viridiplantae; phylum Streptophyta; class Magnoliopsida; order Ranunculales; family Papaveraceae; genus Papaver; species Papaver atlanticum. Next base: position 911,730 of record JAJJMB010008334.1, read on the forward strand.
AAAACAAGCTTGAGATAGCAACACTTGTGAGTTCGGCCGAGCAATGCTCTAACAATCTCCCCCCTTTGTCAATTTTAGTGACAAAACTATCAATACATATGTATAAAAAATAAAGCTTTGACAACTCCTCGAATCCATCATGTCTTGATTTTCATGGCTTCTTCAACTCCTTGAACTCTTCATAATTTCAAGCTGCAATGATTCTGAACGTGTTCAACTCAGCATCGTTGTTGTTGGAGAACCGTATCCATAGCGATAACAACTTTGAAAACAAATATTCTCAATCTTTGTTATACAGAAACATAATATTATTACTTCCCCAAAGTTCAATTGCATCCCAACTCTCAAGTAATACTATGGTGATATGTCTCTCCCCCTTAATCAGTACTTACATCTTTTGCATAATAGGTGAAACCTATAAATTATTGATTCATTCCCCCTTACATAATGATCCGTAAACCATATGTATGTAGTATGAAACTACTAAATAATTCTTCCCCTTTTTGTCAACAAAATTGGCAAAGGTACTAAAATCGCGGGATCATGATGTATACAATCAAAAGATATGTCAAGTTTTAAGGAAGTTAGAGATACTACATTATGACATAGTTAAAATGCAACTCTTCATATCAACTTTATTTAGATGATATCACATAGTTAGAAATACTTAGTGCTCATCTAGGAGATTTAAGATACAAGCATCCCCTTTGAATTCCACAGCCACACACCCCACAAAGATATATCAATTAAGCACAAGTTCATTTAAGAACTCTCACCCATTTGATGTCATTCCAAAGAGAACAATATCATTGACCTTGCTCTAAGAAAAAGAAGGATTTGTTGGACATTAACAAATCACATGGATTTGTATCCGAAAATCAACTTAAAATAATCTCAACGCTAGTTACGGACAAAAGATAATTTTGATCAATATGACTCAACATAAGAAAATCTTACGGAGTGTGTCAAGCAGTAAAAACACAGAAGTGTGATCACGAGTAGATCAATACTGCGAGAAGATTCTCATAGCTAAAATGCAATTCTCAAAAAGTGGATATAACTTGAGAAATAGGTGGTTCAGTCTTCACTTACATTTTGTTGATGAAGTTATCCAAAAGCTTTGGTTGATCTTCGCCTTCAAATGGTAGAACGCAATGATGACTGCCGTGATCCACTGTTTCTCAACTACATTTTTATCCTAGTCCGAGACTTAACTAATTGTAGACTAGAAATCAAAATATAGTTTTTACAACTAAATTTGACAACAAGCTGGGTGGTGTATGGATAATTGTCCAACTGGTGAGAAGAGGATTCACCAAAATATGGAGGATTAACCAAGTAGAGGATTATCCAAAATATAGATTAAGGAATATTGGGATCGTCCGACCATGGTGGCAAAGTGGACCGACCGTCCATGGTGGTGCAAGGGTCACCATGTTGATGTCCATACATTCCTGAGAATTTTGGTATTTTTGTTGGACATTTGAGCATTATTTTGTATTTTCAGAAGAATTTGATCTTGGCTGAAACTCTTAATTTTGCTCGAATGAGCAAATAGGGTTTTTGCTTAAACGTCCAATATTTTAGAGTATTAAAATAATTATATTTTAATATTTAGTGGTCAAAAAGACCTAATGGTTGTGGAACCATTTGATTTGTAGGTCTTATGGTGATTTGAGCAATATTTGACAAAATATGGAGAACTGAGGGTTTGTTTGAATGAGGGAATCATGAATTAAGGAAACCATGGAACAATAATAATATTGATAAAAAATAAAAGAGACGGGAAATTGGGGGACCTGCCACGGCCGCGGCATGGCCAGCCAGCCAGCCAGTAGTCTCGGTCCCACACATATTTTTCTATTATTTTTATTATTCATTTTCTTTTTTTTATTAGCTCTCCATATCCTCATTCATCCATATTTTGAGTGCTCGTTTGAGCATTATTACTAAGTATACTCACACCATTTTCTAGAGGCTTACTCGGTGGTGGCTCATATGCCCAAAAGATGTATATTTATTAGTAATCCATGGAATTCAGCTGAGAAAAGCCTTGAATTGAAGTAATGAAATATTGTGGTGCAAATAGAATATTCTATATAAATTCAATTGATGAATACTGCACTAGAAATAATTAACTGATGGCTCTATACTAGTAGGCAATATGTCTAGGAGCATTATATTTATTCGAAAATCGAGGTATGGGATGGTAGAAGCGTCATACTCGTTCTGAACATTTATTCTGTACAGTCAGGAAACATTTGCGACATCCTGAAGACGTTATCGCTCTATTCTAGTGGTTAATCCATCTAGGAGTCGTCCAATCATTCTCGATTTTATACATAAGTGATACCGCAATTACACAGTATACACTGAAATTGATCAGTATAAATGATGAAATACACGGAATATTGAAAGCTCGATTGAGAGACTTCAATAATTACGTATTCATGCACACTCTGAAGAGGTTACACACTCATTCAGAGATCAGCATGACATGAGCTTTCATGTATAAATCATAAAATACAAGTTTCATATATTCGTCTGAAGCAAGGTCAGAAATATACAAAACTATGACTTTATAATTTTATCCCTCGTCGAAAATCCACCATCAACAGTTGTCAAACCGTCCCCTTGCTATATACAGAAAAACAACTGATTGAAAAGGATGTGGACCATGTGGTGTTGGTCCAGCAATATTATTAGAGAAAATATGGGTATACACTCATGTTTAAGGTTGGAAAAATAAAAATAACCATATGATTGTAAACTTGTTAGTTTATAGCGGGCATTGAACAATATTTTTTTAAAACATTGACATTTAACACAATCGGTTGACGACAGAGTATCTAATTGTTCAGACTAAGATATCCAATGAATGAGAGAAGAATAATTTCGATATTAATATGGATAACGAAGTAGGTGATCGTAACAATAACGACGAAGAAAACTATGGTTATGATAATTATTGTAATGCTGATGAAAACAACCGGATACATCACGAGAACCAAGAGGAGGAGGGCGAAACAATTAGGAATTGCCGAGAAAATAAACAATACTTGAATAACTCGAAAAAGGGTGTTGCTCGTAGTGGGTTATTTAAAATTTTAAAATCTAAGTATTAGTTTAATTATTGTATGTTTCTACGAAGTATTTAAACATATAGATATGGGATAACTTTGTATTATTTTCAAAATTTTAGTGATAAGTTTGAAAAAAAATTGCGTATAAATTTTTGAACTTATTTTTTTTCCTGATAAAATGATCATGATGAGTGTGAAAATATCTCGAAAACACTTATGATAATGTTATTTAGAAGAGAAAAAAAAACGAAAAAATCAATTTTAGAAAACGGGTATAACATGTCTAGATAAAGCTGTTTTATCCTATTCATCAGCTATAATTACCGATCAAAAAAAATAATTAGACACGGGTACTCCCATTGGCACGCTATATAGGCATGACTCACTATAATGGCCGATAAAACGGCCGTTTTTCAAACCTGGGTGAGATGATGAAAAACGGTTTTCAAACCCGGTTGAGATGATATAAAACGAACAGATAGATAATGGTGCTTTTCTTTTCGTTTAGATCTCATTCAAAAGTTGATTTTCAGAAATTCAGTTCCCGCTTTTGATTTCCCGCCTTTTTTTGTTTGTTTTTATATTAAGTAATCCATCTATTGCTGTATCCATCCTGAGAGAGAGAACTGGATCCATCTTGAGAGAGAGATGTTTGGAAGAGTGAGAGCTGCTGCTTCTGATTCACTGGACAGTTTGGAATTAGAGAGACCATTTTCTTCAAAGATTATCAAAGATGATTCTCTCTCTATCTACGGTACTACTCTCTTTACTCTTTTTCCGTTTTTTTTTCCTTCGATAATATCAGTATCTTAGATCTTTGATATTCATGTGTATGGATTTTCCCTAAATTTTGGTTTTCTTTGGTTAGTAGTGAATTAGGGAAAAAATAAATGAGATTGGGGTTTATTCACTGATATAATTTGTGCACTGGTGACTTAGTTCTTTGATTTATCAATGAATATGAAATGGATGTGTGTTATTTTCACTAGCTTAAGGTGTTGAGTTGTTGAAATTTCATTATATTCATTCGGATACAGAAGGAATTTTTGTTTGAGTTTTCTTAGTTTCAATTAAAATTTTGGGATGTAGGATTAGTAAGAACTAGAGTACAATCAGGGACTTGAATTTGAGATGCTCTAGGTTGGAATTGAGACCTAAAATTTATCAGCTCGGTCGATTTACACAGGCGGAGTTCGCCTTAAACTAAAGTGTGAATCTAGTTGTTCACTTCAAGTATGATTTAGTTTTTTTGTCAGTACTAAGTTCATTGATTCGGGTCGCTGAGATCCTAGATGCAGGGGGCTCACTTGTCACGCACTTATGTTTAGCATATTACCCCTTAGATGATGACTTTAGTATTTGTAGAGAACTCTATCAATGCTTGGTTTTGGTCTGATTTGCTGTATCTTATAACATTTTAGTTTTAAATGAACAGGATTGATGATCTACTCCCTAGAATGTTGTTTATATTCTTAAGCTTTAGAAATGCCAAATTTGAAATAAAATTATCAGGATTCGGAATTAGCAAGAACTAGTTACATGCTTGGAAGTTGTAAGACCCTAGGTAGGGATTGTTACTTCAGATCAGTCAAAAAGTGGAAGCAAGCCTAGTCAATAAGTTGAAATGTGATTTTGCATTATTGTCAGTGACTCAGTAATAAATATAGCAACCATAAAATCCAAAGACAAACTTTGAGAAATTTAATTTATTTTCATGAACTACTTGTATACTCCTGGTCCTAAAAAAATTCTGTGTACAACACTTTTGTGTTGGGATTGAGATCGTAATGACATGGATCACTAGCTCAAACTGATAGAAAGAATTTCAGTCCTGAGTAGATTTTGTTGGTCTTACAGCTGTCCGTCTGTAGAGATGTTTCATTTTGGCCGTACTTGCATTCGCTTATAATATTACTGTTATAGTTGCACCCTGTAACTGTATAACAGTGTAAACCATACAAATAAACTTAAGCTTTAGAATGCCAAATTTACGGATTTGTACTCGTGTCCTTGCTAGCAGAGATCACTCTTCAAAAGCTTAGACTTGGTTCTCGAAGAGCTTTGATCCCATCAGCCTCGACAGACACTTCAAATGCATCTACCACAGAAGCCATGAGGATAGACATTCCTCCTGCATCCTCGGCAGACACTTTAAACGCATCTACCACAGAATCTATGAAGATAGACGCTCCTCCTCCTCCTTCAACAAGTACTCCTTCAAGTTCTGGTACTGGCGAATCCATCCACATCTGCAAAAAACAAATGGTGGATCCTTCATGTACTTCTCTTTCAGAATCCAAATGTAAAAAAGGCCTTTGGACTCATCATGACTTTGGTGTAGTGAGTGGTAACCTTGAGTTTCAACCAGTTGGACAGAAGGTATGATCTTTTGTATCAACTATTGTAATATTAATACTACTGTTGTAAGCTGCAATATAGGTTAATTATTGCTTATTGTAAAAGACGTGGGAGTTTGTAATGGTTTAATAAAAATTATTGGCAGATTTTGATTGCAAATGTCTTTCTAGCAATTGGCCAATTTCTTTTAAAATATTACGCTGGTTATAAGTACCCCTTAACCCAGTAACATGTATAAACCGAGTGTTTTTCTGTCGGAAAACAGTTGTGGTAGTGGGGCGTATTGTTGGCCGTGATAGGCAGCAATGGTGATCCTTCTTGTGGATTTGGTTGCTTCTCACATCTTTGACCCTCCATGTGTCATGTAGGGCTTCCCTGGCTTCCAGGTCTCCTGGCTGTTAGCGTTTGTTCTCAATAGATAGGGGACAAGAAAGTCTGTTGCTATATCTATGGAGCAAACGAATACTAGTTCACAATCTCGGCGACAATGAAACTGGTGTTCATGAATGATACAGAAGAGTGAGCATCCATGCTCAAATTAGAAGTCCAGTGAGGACTGAGTATTTGGGTGCTCGAAGAACACTTCCTTTTGTTTCACCATGATACTGAATTACATTATCTCGTATCAGAAATGGAAACTAAATTTTATAATATTTTAGTATCGGTCAAAATGAATACATATTTGATATGATATCTTAATATTTTGTTTCACCATTCCAGATTTTAGTTCCAATCCACTAGCCAAAACTATTGTTATGGCGTATAACATCTGAACCAGTTTGAGCATATAACATCCGACCAGAAGATGCGAAGAGCCTATCATCCAATTTTTTTTTTAAAAGGCAATGCCGACGGCGACAATACTTCTGCCATGCTCTTAGCAAGACACTTAACTCCAGATATAAGTACTTTGCAGGGAACTAGTTAACTTTATGGCTTTGATTCCTCAAACGAAGCCAAAGGCCTGGATTCAAGTCATATTAGTTATGATCCAACAACGATTATAAGCCTAGTTATAGGTTAATGTTACATGAGATGCATTAACAACAGAAGAATATGAGGTAAAACCTATGCGGAAACTTACAGAACTTACAAGTGTTGCTTTATAACCAAGTCCGGTTCACCTTAGTTGCAAATTCCGAAGGAAATCAGACAGCCTGAAAAACGCCAAGGAAATCAAGAGGGGAGAAGGAGAAATAGTGCCAGCGAGAATGATGCTGACCAAACTTTAAAAAGGACTGCGGGGAACCAAATACAGACCTAATATCTTTAGCTATCACTGTGTCTCCATCTTCAGCCCCGAGGTGCCGCAAAGCCACTTCTTCTAGCCTGCCATCACGGTAAGCATGCTGCAAAATCACAAAATCCACATGTCAATCCCCATGAACTCCATCACAAGTATCAGTAGTTCAATGAAAACCAAGTCAGTAGCAACAAACACAAAATACACTATAAATAGAACCAAGGGGAACTTGAGAACACCCCGAAGTCTCTCTCGAGTTATGATGCATATCAGATAAATACGATTACTTTCTAAGTCACAAGAAATTTTAGTGACCTGAGCTTCGAGGATATATGCCTTCGATTTCACATGTTATGTACAAGGTGCACCCGTTTTATATAGTTAGTTGTTTCCCGACTTTACCTGTAATTTTTAAGCTTTCAAGCCGTCAAATAGATAAATTTCTTAGTGTAACCACTTTCTCACTGTCTCGTGTCAAAGGAACTAGTTTCATAAAGTTTAGATTGAAAGCCGGTCAACATAATTTTACAGCTTCATTGGTTTGTAGCCATTGGATTCAGACAGATCAAAAATAATTCAAAATGCAAGGTTATATGATTCGGTCAGATTAGCCAAAAAGGTCAACCTTATAGAATTGCAAAGCTAACCAGGATAAGCATCGATTAAGAAACAGAATGACAGACCTTGTAGAAACAGCTAGTCCCAAAGGGGCATGTTGCATTTCCAAAATCGAAGTGCCGACAGTCTATAGAACTACAAGAAAAAGGAATATAAAAGAAAATCTGTCAGGTCCATATCCAATAAGTGAGTTGTCACCTTCAGCCAATCCAAAATTTTAAATTAAAAAGCTGTACGGTATAGTCAACTTTATGTTGAATCAATGATTAAAATAGAGACAACATATGAAAAAAAAAATCAAAAGAAAATACCTTCCTCCTATCTAAACTAGCATGCATAGGATATGATAATTTCTTACACCAGAGTTTCAGGTCTAATTGACCATCTGAGGTTCAACATTCCTTCAGTCCTCTATCACCTGACGGCTGACACCTTGCTAGAAGGTCATAGACACAAAATTTGTCATTCTAAAACTCCTAACCTACTCAAAAGACTTGACTTGTCAGCTTTATAAGCTATACAGTTACGAACATTATAAAAATCACACCAAGACATATTTTTAGTTTCTAGAAAACCAAAACAATACAAACTAGATACTAGTGTTCCACCAATCTTCCTAATTCTGTATTTAAACTATACAGAACTAGGGTGTCACATGCACATGCAATTGCATGCGTACATCACACAAGAAGTTTGTAGTCATGCGTACAAGGAAAAAAAAAATTTCTCATGTTCTCTAGTAATGAGTAAAACGTGGAAGAGAGTAAGAAAATTCGTATAACATTAACCTCTGCTATCTAATCACATGTAATGCAAAGTTGAGTATTTAAGATTCTTCTTGTCCAAAGGTTGAATGACTATGACCTACTGCCTCCTGAGATTAAATGCTCAAATAATATGTCGTAATGGTAAAGTCGACTTGTTTTCTAGTATAATATACACAAACTCATAACACTTGGTAGGCAGCACCATAATACCTGAGTTTTGCTTTATAGCTGGATACGATGTCCTGCTTTTCTTCCTGGTTGGCGTACCAAATCACGCTGGGAATGACAAAATACGAGAGCTTCCGACATATTGGACAGGCCCTAAGAGCACTATTCACATCCATGCCTGATGTTGGGGAATTGTTACGCCAGTTCCTGATACATGATATACAAAATGGATGATCGCATTCTGACAGTAATCCAAACTTCCTTTCGGCAGCTGATGGCTTTGAGAGTACACGGTCCAAGCAAACACTGCACTCAATTTCTTGACTGTGTTTAAGTGCGGCAAGGTGTTTTTGCTTTCTCCCGCAAGCCATAGTATGCTCCTCCCTTTCATCAGGTCTATATGGATGCAAGCAATATCTTTCACAGGTGGGACACAGATCGCCATGGATATGTGGGCATCTATCTCCACGAGGACATTTGCCAGCAGCAGCGAACGAGCAAATAGGAATCTCAGCTGGGTCAACAGCGGTAGATTCCCCACCATTTTCATTCTCCAATAAGTAATTTTCACCGGATTCTTGAGACCATGGTGAGGTAGCAGGAAGGAAGAAAGGCCTACTCAGGTCCAAAAGCTCTGTGTGACTACTCAGGACAGGAGATGGTTCAGAACTTAAGCGTACTCTAGAAGGATGGCATGTAACTGGAACAGAACTAGACGGGATATGATGATGAGAGTTTGTTGAAGCTGATGAAAGAGAAGTATGTGGACGAGATGCTTTGACATGTTCATATCTGCACTTACTACCGTAAGCACAAGCTCCTTTCTGATAAAAGGTACATATCTGATGGTAGTCCACAAGACACATGTTAGGAAGCGACTCGAAAAAACAAAGCATCCCGGTAATGAAGAATCTATAAACACAAAGTAAACTGAGATGAGAGGATATGTACGTTATTTGTTTGGTCCTTCCAATCATGTGAGAACTCACAGTGATCTCCTTTTAGGCATGCCCCATGGGCAAAGAACTTGCAAAGAACCCTGATGCACTAAAAAAATATAAATTAGTATGAGGCCGTCAGTAATAGTAAAACCTTTCATCAGAATGTAGGTTTGCAGAAGTTTATTTTAAGGATGCCGAACAAAGAATATAATTAATAACTCAAACATATCGTTATTGATAACAAAACTCAAAACATAAATATTCAAACTCGAAACTTCTTCTAGAGCTTCCAGGGTTTAAGAAAGCATCTTATTTTGAAAGAAAAGAACATGTAGGAGAGTGAGATTTTGGACGAACAAAATGCCCATTGGGAAACTTTTCTACAGGTACAAGTCGAAGTATTTACTAATCGATTGTTTCGGAAGTTTGTAACTTTCAAATTATAGTCTTTAAGAAATAGAGAATGAGATATGTTAGATACCCGTGGAGAACCAAACCCACTCAGCAATAGTAGAGGTCTCTTGGAGATGATTACTCTTTTATGTACTGATTCTTTACAATATTCAATAGCTAGCAAATTCAATGTATTGAGTCTCCTGGAGAACCTCTAAGCTTCTATCTATATATTGAACTCATTGACATTGAAATTGAAATTTGGTTTACTTCGTGTAGTAAAAAATGTCTCTTTTCTTTTGTGGTCATTGTTTAGAACTAATGAAACCTATGAATGTTACATGCCAAAGGAAGTGGTCGAGAAGCCAATTATTCCCAACCCTATAGTAAATATACTGTAGTTTTTTCGTGTCAGATGCCCATTCATTATCAAATAAAATCAATACATAATTTGTATATACATCCCATGTCCCAAATATTCATCTAAATTAGTATTCAACAGTAGCTGAAATCCTAACTTGCTATGTGAAATTTCAACAGTAGAACCAAGGAGCTACAAAAACACCAATAAGTGTCGATATGTCTACCAACGAATATGATAATGAAACTCGTTGATTTCTAAAACCTGTATCATATTGTCAGACTCAAACCTATCGAAATACATATTTAGCAGCTGACATAAAACCGTAGCTGAAGATATGAAAGTGCATGAAATTCAATTCACAAATATCGACTTCGGAATCGAAAGTGAGTATTCCCAAATTCTTATCCATAAACATCACCCATGAAATTCTATTAATTTTCAAAAACAAAGAGAAAAGGGAAAAAGGAGAAATTATGAAAAGAACCTCTGAAAACCCTAAAAGCTAGAGAGCAAACAAGACCCAGCAGCTTTATTGATTCATAAAGGAACATATGATTACCTCTTTGACATGACAATGATGGATTCCTGATAAAAACAGATGTTGCGTTTGTGAATTTGAAGCTTGCCGGAGTTGTCTGGGAAAACAAAATTAAGTTATGGATGTTCACAGGGAGAGGATGAATCGGATACTAGTATAAAGCTGCTAGCCTAGGTAGTATATAACCTGTGCCACGTAATGGTGTGTCCACGGTCCGGTTCTGCTCGGTTACCAGTTACCACCCATAACGGAACTGGGTTTAAAAATCGGATCCGGGCTTCGTTTTTTTTTTGTTTTTTTTTCCCTTCTCCTCCTTCTTCTTCTTCTTCCTCTTTTGTTTGTTTTGATCAGACAGCCGGGACTGATCACAACTTCCGGTACAGAGAAAGAATTCAATTTCTTCATAAAAAATCTTTTATCCTCCCTTTTTCTTTTTTAATGCGAAAAATGGGAGATAAATTGCATGAATCGTTGAAATGGTTATTCTCATTATTTCGGAGTCGATTTTCATGTAGAACCAAACAGGACGGTCACGGAGCATAGGCGAACTAGACAATGGCCTAAGGTCCCCAAATTTGGGGCTTTTGCATATTAATATGTAAGTTTTGGTGTAGGAAGAAAAATGAAACGTCTATCTAAAATGGGAGTTTTTCAAGCGCAGTGGCAAAGATTTTTTCTGTGATACCTAATATTGGCGCTCAAGCCTTGTAACGGTTTTTTGTGTGTAAGTTTTTGCATTCGGCATGTTTACGAGTATAATTTCGTAAATTGGCCTAGGGCCCCCAAATTGTTTGTTACGCCCCTGAACCCAAACGACAATAATTTTTGGAGCTAGTTTTTTGATGAGTCTTTTTAATAAAGATCTAGTCAAACCAAAAATGAACACAATACAAAATGTATAACTTTACCGCTTACCACTTTATGAACCAATAATTCAAAATTAACAAGCGAAATTAAAATTAATAGATGATGAGGTTTGGTTTCTTGGAAGGCACTAATTTTTGGTATGAATGTAAAACTTTGTAAGAGAAACATGTCGGTAAAAAAAAAAAAAATTCACTGTCGTTTGCATTTATGAAAAAAATTGGACCCAAAATTGTCAAATAATGTGAGATTAACCATGTCAGGGGATCCTTCCCGTAGTGGTAGATTGTTGAACTATTTTTTCTGGTTAACCAAAATGACACTAAATTTTGCCATATAATCGATTACATGGTTCACTTGTGGATAAATTTGAATCGTCCTCAGCTAGATCACTTGTAGTTTATTTGAAAGAGTTTTTGTTTCAATTCATGCCTAAAACAACGTCTTTACACTCTTTTAAACTGTAGATGCATGATCCTTTTCCTTCTTGCCCATGCACTACCTTGCCTTAGCCTCCACTTGTTCTACATATACTAATCTTTGTAGATAGCATAAAACTTCACCGCAACACCCTGTAAAGTCTCATATGATTAGTCTAGTTCATGTACAGTTAATTTCTTCATGTCATGATGCATCAAAGTTTAACGTCAAAAGAGGATTTGTCGGTTGTTCCTATCACTGGTTATCCATATAGCTTGTATGTTGAGTAGTTTCTTGAGGTTTAGATAAAGAATTAATCCAGTCTTCAAAGTACATTTCGATTTGTCTAACCAAATTCTTAATATTCACTTGCGCATTATTAAAGAAAAATGAACACCTAGTTTTTCAAAGAAACCACAACAGTCCCAACCACTTAAGATGTTAGCTAACTAGTAATTTTTTCTTTTGTATTTCATTTTTGCTACCAAATTTTAATCCAATGGTCAAGTTGTGAATTTAAAGTGGCTTGCTCCAAAGTATGATCAACATCATGTCGTCTTCCTTTAGACATGTCACAGTCAATGAAGATGTGTTACATAAGGTCAACATCATAATTGCATAAATGACAAGAGTTATTAACCACCTGAACAAATCTACCTAACTTATCATTAATAGGTAGGAAACCATTGGCCTGAAGTAGTCCATGGATGTATACTTGAAAACGTGGGAGTGCCAAAATAAACCACCAACTTTTTCTTAGGCAACCTGTATGGACTAAACTCGAATACAATTCCGAGAGTTCAACTTCTCAATCAAGGAATTATACGAAGAGCTTATATCTCTTTCTCTCACAATCAGAAAGTTTACAGAACCGAATCCGTGAACCTAATTATGTGTGAGAGTACTTGGACGATTCCAAAGATCAATATCCAAGAACCAATTAAGTCACATATAACAAACAAGGATGGATGTATCTACTTTGATTGATTAACGTACAACATGTGACATTTCAATTATAAAGATAAACAATATAATGCGAAAACAAAAAATAACATAAACACCAGCATTTTGTTAAACAGCAAACCGCAAATGCAGAAAAAGCCCGGGACCTAGTCCATATTTGAACGCCAAACTGTATTAAGCCACTACAGACACTAGCCTACTATCAGAATTTCACACTGAATGTAGTTGAGACCGAATTAAACCGTCACAACAATTCAGTTACAGTCGCGCTCCTTACGCCTCTTGAATCCCAGCAGGACTTCGCGCAAATGATTTCCTTAGCTAACGTCCTTTATAGCCTAAGAGTTGCTTCAACTCAATTGAAGACTTTAAACCAATCTGCCTCCCATAGATAAGCCTATTTGTGATTTCCGTTCTTATCAAAGATCAAGGTGAGGTAGGAAATCGATTGCATTAGACAAAGTCTAACAAACCTCAAAATCCGGTATTATGACTCCCAAAGAGCATCCTAGATTATTATTCACGTCACAAGTCGAAACCTGTGGAATCACAAAGTCTGATACGAAGATACTTTGTGATTTCTATCTATCTTGTTTGAGTGAGCAGCTCAACAATCAAAACAAGATCAAGATACTCGAACTATCAAGATAAAGATAGTTGGACCTTGCTTCACGAATCCCTAGCTAGGTGAAGTCTTTTTAGACGCTAAATCCTAGAAAGGTTTTAAGGAGAGGACAACTCTAGTTTACAACTAGGACAAAAAAGAATAGTATCAGGGATTCAAAGATCCCAGTTGTTGGAGGTTCTCCTTTTATAGATTTTCAAGATCAAGGTTGCTTTAGGTTTAAGCTAAGATAACTTTGGAACCAAGCAATCAATAATCACCGTTAGATGAAAAAATTGACTTCAGACTAACATAGCAGAATATACACTCTGGTTAGGATGGACCGTAACCGAACTGTGTATAATGACCCGATCATGTAGGTTAGCCGAAACTATCTAATTAAACTATATACTTAACCTTTTTCATATAACACTTTAAGACTTTTCTTGAATCACACATATGATCAAAAATGTCTAAATGGTGTTTTTAGATAGTTATTCAAATGCCGATTATCTCATAAAAATAATTTTGATGCATCTGAAAGTATTTGAAAATGTAAGTACGTGTACCTGGTACGTGTACTGTACATGTTCGTGGATGTCTTTTTCATGGTACGTGTACTGGGTATGGATACCCTTAAGAAAAAAACGAGGTCAGGAACTCACATATCTTTTATGGTCTGCATACCGGGTATGCGTACCGTTTTCGGTATCAAAACCAACATATTTTTTACGGTTTGCATACTGGGTATGCGTACCGTTCCTGGTTCACGAGTCAGGGACTTTTTGTGGTATGGATACCGGGTACGTGTACCACAAATTCGCTGCCGAACTATAGCTAGGCCGGTACGTATACTAGGTGGCTCTGGACTTATAATAGTTCTCCCAATATGTGAACTGGTATGCATATTGTCATGTATCCATATTATCGGTAGTTTTATATCTCTCTAATAATCAATTTGAAACATTCCCGAATAACATCAATGACACATATCACTGTTCCAGACTATTTTCAAATGTTTAAATCTTGAATCACGATTTAAGTCATGAACAATGAATTGTTCTTAACCAAATTCATCAAGTATGAACAAATTTTCTTAAGCATAAGTAGTCATGCGACAATGTCTCAAAGATAGAAAGGTGAAAACTTGAGAAATAGGTGGTTCAGTCTTCACTTACCTTTTGATGTTGAAGCTCTCCATAGCTCCTGTTGATCTTCGCCTTCAAACAGTAGAACGCAGTGATATCCGATTTTCAACTACTCACTTATATCCTAATCCGAGACTTGAATAAATGTAGACTAGAAATCAAGATATAGTTTTAACAACTAAATTTGACAATAAGCTTGAGATAACAACACTTGTGAGTTCGACCGAGCAATGCTCTAACAATACTTAAACAAGCTTAATTTTCCATAGTTCAGGAATTCTAGTTAAAATCATATTGTCTTTATACCAATAAAAGTCTGCGCATATTCAAGACAAACATTGGGATAAATGTGGACTAGTGGTTTTACTCATACTAGGAAAGTGTGATTTAACTATAAACCCATGTTATCGTTAAGAGTGTCAATTTGTATTATCCTTCTTCTAAAATTTGTTTTCAAGTGGAAATATGCACTATTTCTATTACCCAAGTTGAGATTATCATCTTTACCTCTTTCCCTCCAAAAGTTCTCTTCTATATCATACTAGAAGGTAAGATTTTTATCCATCTTCTCTATTATATCTACACTAACTTGATTGTTAAAAGACTTGTTATTTGCTAACTGGGCTTCAATTTTTCTAATGTGAGTACTAATGTTCCCAAATTGAGTACGATTCCAAATTTTCAAAATATTCTTAGTGTTGAACAATATTCTAGTAAGCCTTGAAGCAGCAAAACCTCTAATTTCAGAATTTTAATTACCTTTGACAAGGTCCTTACATCTATTAAACCATGCATTGTTTAATTTAAAAGTCTCATAAGTAAAAATATCAACCTTAGGACTTGTAAACAATTTATAATTGTGGTCACTAGCTAGATGAAGAAGGTGATAGACAACAACTTTAAGATAATTTTCAATCCAATTAATGTTAGTTAACATCCTGCCAAGTCTTTCTAATATTAAGTTCTTACGTGGTCTTCTATTGGACTATGTAAATGAGTTCCCAATGTAAGATAGACAATGAAGATATACGTGGAAGACCATTAGCCTCATCCAGTTGTGTCTAACTGGAAGCCAAACCACCCTCATTTTCCTCATGGCTAGGAGTGAAGTTAAGATCTCTTAATGGTTTCCCATAAAAAGACATCGTTATTATTGGAAATATCCATTAAATATCATCTTTGTTTGAAACACCGTACATAAGGGAAAGCAAAAAAAAAAAAAAAACGCTTCTAATATCCAACTTAATGAAACAATGAATGGTATCAAGCTTATTATCCATAATCTGCAAATATGCATCATCTTTGTATAAGAGACTTAGTTTATCATACGTTTCAATAGGTTCATACTATCAAACAATAAGGTAGGTCTCAACTTCAATATCCCCTTCACTGCCGGGCCAATCTCTTTCAATGTTTTGTAACAATGTGAGACATATTTGGTATGACTCATTTTCCAGACGTAGTAATGGAGGATCCTGCATTTGAGTCATGGGACCCAATTATTGTAATTTTGATCGAGGATCACTGTCGATGTTTATCTTTTGAGCATGGCTAATATCTAGTGCTTCTTGATCCCAATAAGAAAACTTAAATGCAAAAAGATTTATATTTTGGCTAAACTAACTTGTATAGTTATCTTTTATATAAGTTCTTGTTTGTTCTATGGTCATTCTCTTTTGATATAAGGCCACTCGAGATTTTGAAGATTTGACTATTGCAAATGATTGATTGATATGTTGGGATAAAACTACTGATTTTATAACGTCAACAGACTCCATTTTGTGAGACAAATCATTAGTGGAATCAAGTGCAGGTTGTTACTATTGACGATTAAGAAGATTGAAGACTTGAAGTTCTTTTGTGTTTCTGATCTTGCGTGATTATCTACTAAACTTGATTGTATGGGATAACAAGTTATTTATCTTTAATATACATAAAGCTTGTGAAGATCGACAAGTTATTGGTTTGCAAACTTAACTTGTGGAATCAAGATTGATTATTTTGATAATCGTTATCTTGGTTGATCTTGATCAAGGAGTTTCATATTTATTATATCTTATTGATCTTGATATCGTAAATCTAAATAGAAGATCTTTGACCCCGAATGTTGATCATTTCATATCATTAATATTATGATTGGATTAATGAGTGTTTTAGGACACTTATTGATTCCTTGTTGTTCGTAATATGTCGCCAAGGAATTGGAAGCAGAAGTCTTTACATGGGTAACACTTCGCAGTTG
Source organism: Papaver atlanticum (assembly GCA_023531105.1). Taxonomy (NCBI): domain Eukaryota; kingdom Viridiplantae; phylum Streptophyta; class Magnoliopsida; order Ranunculales; family Papaveraceae; genus Papaver; species Papaver atlanticum. The sequence continues at coordinate 928,444 of JAJJMB010008334.1, forward strand.
ATTCTGTTAAGTGATTCACGTGTGTTTTGGCCAGATTGGTTTTAGGTGCATGGATTTTAAGGGAACTGAGTAACCACGGGTAATTCATTCGGTCTAATCTATACAAAGTTGTGGTAGTCAATTTGTATATCGACTTAATTATGAGAGTTTTCAAACCTGGACTGGGTCCCGGGGTTTTCCTGCCATGCAGTTTTCCTCATTAATAAAATCTTATTATGTCACTTGATTTACTTTACCTTTTCGCATTGTACATGTTATAGTTATAATTATTTATCTTTAATATACATAAACCTTGTGAAGATCAACAAATTATTGGTTTGCAAACTTAATTTGTGGAATCAAGATTGATTATTTCGATAATCGTTATCTTGGTTGAGTTTCATATTTGTTATATCTTGTTGATCTTGATATCGTAAATCTAAATAGAAGATCTTTGACTCCGAATATTGATCATTTCATATCATTGGTATTATGATTGGATTGATGAGTGTTTTAGCACACTTGTTGATTCCTTGTTGTTTGTAATATGTCGCAAAGGAATTGGAAGCAGAAATCTTACATGGGTAACACTTGGCAGTGAATTATGTTAAGCGATTCACCTGTGTTTTGGCCAGATTGGTTTTAGGTGCATGGATTTTAAGGGAACTGAGTAACCATGGGTAGTTCATTCGGTCTAAGCTATAGAAAGTTGTGGTAGTCAATTTGTATATCGACTTAATTATAAGAGTTTTCAAAACTGGACTGGGTCCCGGGGTTTTCCTGCGTTTTCCTCGTTAATAAAATCTTATTGTGTCACGTGATTTACTTTACCTTTTCGCATTGTACATGTTATAGTTATAATTAAACTAAATATGTGTGTACGTTAACATATATTTTGGATTGCTCCCATAATTTATACCTCAAGGGGTTCTTGTAAATTATATCCAAGATTGCCTTATTGAAATAATCTTGAGTCATTATCGTTCTGATAAAATTATACAAGGTAAATCTATTATAGGTTATTATAGAAAAAGTTGGTGGTGTACTCGGTACCCTCGTCTTTACATTATATAATTCCATAAAATCGATATAAAAGGTGAAAACTTTATCATAATGGATGATACATTAGGTTGCCGATGGATACCAAAATCGATCGGTTGATTCGGTTTTGGTTCCGGGTCCTCAAGCTAGACATGTTAGAAATATTAGTGCTTGATGGATAGAACCGTCTAGAGCTGATAAGCTTTTGGGTCCCAATCGTTGCCTAGTTTAGTTTTTTTTTTTTTTTAGCCAAAATCTAAAGGGTTTGTTTTAGTTTTAAACTTAGACAAAATCTTGATTCCAATAAAAAGACTTATATGCGAAGCGCTTTCGTCCAGAACTAAATGGAACTTACTCGCCAACATGCTGGTCAAATCAACAATATCATGCAAAGTGTGAGCTTGGGATGAGTTTGTAAGAATATAAGTTGCGCTATTAATATAATTTATTATCAAAGAAATACAATTGAGTATGAAAATAGAGGCCTTAAGAATAAGGGATGTGGTAATCCAGTGGCTAACACAATGTTCGAATAAAATAAGCTAGGTACAATTATACAAACTCAACTCCTATAAAATTGCATGTGACGTTTCGAGATCAACGCATAATATTATAATGATACGGTGTTAGGGATCAATATCTATGTTTAAATTGGAATAAAAAAGTGCAAATAAGAATTATTACTAAACTCGAAAAATTCAGAAGGGAAACAATTGGTTAAAAATTAATCAACCATAACAAACATTTCACTGCCTTCTCGAAAATCAATATCTGGTTCATATCGTAAATTATTATACATGTGTCATTTATTCAATAACCTCACACGAGATAGAATAAGAAAACAATAAAGGAGCGGATGGTAGCTATAGTTGCGAACCATAAAGATAACACAAAAGAATAACTTAGTTGAGATCATTCCCTTGTCATAATAGAAGAAGTATGAGGAATATATTGCAGAGACAGTTGTTGATGTAGTAGCCAGTAGCATAAGGAGATGTTATTAGTAGAGAATCCAAACCAGTACAGGAGCTAGAATTTTGTAGTCAAGTAGAAATAATGGCTTGATTATCAGGACAATTCTTATCAGATAGAAACATAATTTATGCTTGGTTTTTAGTTAAAGAAAACAACATATTCATATAATTGTTGACAACCCACGATACACTTATAGTTTTTTATTTTTAGGGCTTCCTTTATAGATTCTGCACATGATGAATCCGATTTTTGACTTGGAGCCCACTATAGGAGGATATCTAATTCTTTCCCTCGTAATGATTTTGGGGTTGAAAGTTTCGGTTCTTCCAATTCAATGTTCTCAAAGATACACATAAAATGTTGTTATAAAATCTTAGAAAAAATTGATCAAACACTATCTAAGAAGAGATAAAAAGAACCCAACCCACTAATTTCCCATTAAAAACAAATTATATCAACAAATTCATAATTGAATTGGTTTGAAATTAAGGAAGAAATGAATTAATACTCGACTTATAATTGGTAAGCAGAAACCCAATCAGATCAATTTATCCCTGAACTTCTAGTCTTCGCAATTAAGAACAAATTTTGAAACCCAAAATTGAGACAAGAAACTTGAAGTTTCCCTACCTTGTGATCCTCACAGCAAGCAGCAATACAATTAGATGCAATCTCCTTGGCTTATTTTTGTCAAATTCTTCAAATAATCTCCACTTTAATGGCCGCAACTCTCAGATTCTCAGTCGTCTCTCTAGATGGGTTTAGTATGCTAACAAGGAGAGAAGTGAGTGAAATAAATCTTATTTTAGGAGTAACCTAAATGTTAGTCGCACTTTGCAAATTTTAGAGCGCGCAATATTCAATTTAGTGATGCACTTGGGATTGGAAAAATGAGAACCACTACACAATTTTCATATTCAAGGGTGTACAGTTGCACACCCTTGCTTCATATTGCCTCCGCCACTGAAGATAAACATACCGATTTTGATTCTAAAGATATATTTGAATATGTTTCCCATGGTATAAGTGGGATCTGAGCCATGAGTATCGAATGAATATATATGAACAATAATATACTAGATGACTGCTTCAGCAGTGAAAACCGACGAAGAAATAAACCCGCACACATCACTTTTTTAGGTTTTAACACATTTATGTGTACACCTTTTATAGGTTTTAACACATTTACATACACAAAGAGTCTTGAGAAAGCACACTTGCTGCACTTTATTCTTTTCTTCTTTCAATAACAACTTCCAAGTTTATTAAGAAGTTATTTATGGTCTAAAAAGAGATCGAATTCAAGAGTTAAATCAGCCTTAATTAAGACTATAAGGCTGCTAATAAGGAAACCAATTTGTTAAGAAATGTACCAATCCATGGGTTAATGATGTTTTATCTTATTTGGATTTTGGTACGCTCCTTAAAAAATCGGTATCTCTATTAGCAATGTTGTGAGAGTATTGATCAACGGAGCATAATTTTCACGGTCCATAAAAAATGCGCACAATTTTACATTTTTAAGGATTAATTATACTAATTGGTTTTATTTGGACAATAAATTATATGCCTAGGTATTGCAGTATATGAAAAGGCAAACTAAGTGAAAAATTCAAGAACATATAGGTGTAGGCTTTTACCAGTTTACATATACAAGTGTTATTTTTATTCTGCGTGTCCTATAAAGAAAATTGGGTAATGTCACAGAAAAGAGTATATGTGGTGGACCATATTTTTCCCTTCATAAGCTCTTGTACAGACCTTTTTGTGTGACTTTTCAAAATAATTTTATGTGAGATATGAATTGGTTGGAAAAAGGAAATGCTATTCCCCAAAATCTAATTCCAAGGTTTTTACTCCCCCTAAAGGCGCGTCTTCTTATGCACTACATAAAGTTCACCAAAAAATATTCAAATTTTAATACTAGACTAGAATATACTGAAAAAAAATTTAAAACTAAACTTGAAGGAAAATTTTAACTCGAAAAGAAATCAAAAAAGGAATGAAGATAGGGGGTTTAATTCTTCAAGAAGTTCTGAAAAAATAGTGAGTAAAATTGGAACCATAGGCAGCATAGTAACTTCCAAATCTAAAAACTATATAATTTCTTCCTTTAGATCTACAAGAAGAATAATCTTTTTTTTTTTTATATATATATTTGGTATCAAGTTCAGATTTTATAAATACAAAGACTTGATGGAACCATATGCACCATAATAACTTTGAAATCTGAAGACTATATCTACAAGAAGAACAATCATTTTTATTTATTTTTGTCATATATATATATATATATATATATATATATATATTTTGTCATTATTTTTGGTATCTTTATTATGTCTTTATAGCTGCTGCATTATTCTTTTCTCTTGAAAACTAGCATGGGACAGTAACTGATGCGTTGGTATTTGCTCGCTATGTTATTATTGTTGTGGATTTGGAACAAATAGAAATGAGGTTTGCTATGAAAATAATAAACTTGGAGTGATGAAATATGCTCGAAAAGATATAAAAAAAGGTAATGCCGATTGGTCATGTTATCGTCACGTACATTGGAGATTAGGCCGATGCCATGCTCATGATATCTCTTTTTCAACAAAAGGTACTGACAATAATAATTGATCTCTTTAACATCATTATCGGTGTAGCAATTATTTGATATTAAGCTAGTGAAATCAGATGACTGTGTAAAAGAATACGACTAATATTATTTCCAATACCAATTACGAAAATAGTATATTCTTATATTTCCTTTCGATATATAAACACACGATGTTCTCATAAAATCTTAGAATATATTTTCAATTCATATATGAGAAAACCTACTAGTTTAAAAACGAACATTAGCTAGTACACCATGTATACTTTTCAAATATAATCAACTAGTTATATGCAGTCTTCTGGAAAAGATAAGCATACAGATTTCGATTCCAAAGATAAATTTGAAATGTTTATTATTGTATAAGTGGGATATTAGCAATGAGTATCAAATGAACATATGTGAAAAAATATATACTAGATGATTGTTGTAGCAGTGGAGGCCGACGATGAAATAAACCTGTATACATCACTTTTTTAGGTTTTAACTCATTTATGTACACAAAGAGTCTTGAGAAAACACACCTAATGCACTTACTAAAAAAATTTCCCTGTGAAATACAACTTCCTAGCTTATTAGGAAGTTATTTATGGTCTAAAAAGAGATTGGATTCAAGAGTTAAATCAGCCTTAACACTACAAGGCCACTGATAAGGAAACCAATTTGTCAAGAAATGTACTAATCCATGGGTTAGTGGCTTAGGGGCGTTCTATCTTATTTGGATTGTAGTACTTAACAAATCAACATCTTTATTAGCAATGTTGTAATTCTATGGACCAGTGACACATTATTTTCATGATCCATAAAAATGACACCCAAATTTTATCATTTTAAGGATTAATTATACCAATTGGTTTTATTTGGATAATATAAATTATATGTCTAGGTGTTGCAGTATATGAAAAGGCAAACTAAGTGAAAAATTCAAGAATATTCAGGTATAGGTTTTTACTGGTTTACAAATATAAGTGTTATTTTTTACTCGGTGTGTCCCTTATAAAAAAATAAATGAAAAGAGTAGATTTGTTGGACCATATTTTTTTTTTCCGTTCATAAGCTCTTATAAAGACCTTTTTGTGTTATTTTTCAAAATAATTTTGAGTGAAATACAAAAAAAATGGAAAAGGGAATTGATATTGTCTAAAGTCCAACTCTAAGATTTTCACCACCCCCTAAAGACGTGTCTTCTTGCGTACCACTAAAAATTCACCAAAAAGTATTCAAATGTTATACAAGACTAAATTATACCGAAAAAATCTAAAACTAAACTCGAAGTGAAATTTTAACTGAAAAGAAATTAAAGAAGGAATAAAGATATATATATATTTTTTTTTTGATACCCTAGACTAGTGGTCCCTAGACTACTTCCAAACTCCTTAAATTGGAGTGGATTCTGGCAATTACGGGGTTCGAACCCCTACCTCCACAGTGGGAGGGAGCATGAGAACCATCAGACCACTTGATGGTTCTCGAAGATAGGGGGGTTTACTTCTTCAAGAAATTGTGAAAAAAAATGGTAAGTAAAATCAGGATTATAGGCAGCATAATAACTATTCAAGCATGTTTCCCGCTGTGTAAAAGAGAGTGTGAATAATTTTTTTAGGAAAGACTCTTTTTAACGAAACTAAATAAATAACTTAGAAGGGGATTGATTTTAGGAGCGACTAATTATTTGCCTGTCTGCTTTCTGATTCATTTTTCTTTTCAGGTAAAGCGACCAAAGATACGTCGATCCACATCCAAACAATTGAAGATGTGTTTCATAGTCTCCACGTTTATACATTCGGATAAAAGAGTGTTCAGTAGACTTTGAGAGAAAAAAAACTTTGGCTTGGAACTAATTCGTTCAAACTATTTCATTTTGAGTAAGGACTCTCATTCTATAACCCTTGGTCTAAAGTCTCAAGGCTACTAATGGGGTTACCATATTGCTTGGGGGTGTATCAACCCAAAGCAAAATACGTATAGGACAAAATATTCATTACCTTTGGGTTAGTACAGCCCCAAGCAATATGATACCCCTACTATGGGCCTTGAAGAGAGTCTAAACAAAGGTTTGAAAAACACCCATTTTTACCGAAAAAAACGGCCATTAAAACGGTCACACCCATATACCATGGCCGTGAGGGTCCTCGAACCCTTTTCCTTTATAATGCCGATAAATAGAAAATAACGGCAGTTTTTATGACCTTTTTTCAGTTTTCACACACGTTATAACCGTTTTTCTAAACTTAGTTTGAATGTTTTTTTTCTTCTAAATAACATTTTAACGTGTGTTTTTTTTAAACTGTTTTCCCGTTATCACGCACGTTATAATCGTGTAAATAAATTTATTGCTATTTTTTTTTTTGAGTTTTATTTTCTTTCTATGAATTGAAAGCTTAAAACTTAGAATTAAAATTTTAAAATGATACAGGGGAAGTAAACTACATGATTAAAAACTTCAGAATTAAAAAGCATAAGATTATTAAACTAGTGTTCATCATTTAAAAATTTACGCGAACAAACTACGACCACCACCCTTTTTCGATTTATTCATGTATTTTTCATTTTCTCAGCGGTTTCTTTCCTCATTATAGTCATCGTCGTGGGGATACTGGTTGTCTTCGTTTGTATAACTATCATCATCATAATAGCCTCCATTATCATCATCATAACCTCCTTCATGTTAATCATCATTGTTACTTACTTCATTATTGTTATCAATATTAGAATTATATCCTTCGTTCATATGTTGGACACCATGGTCAGAGAGATCGGTAGTGTAACGAGAATCATATGTAGGATTCACAATCTCATAACCTTGTGCATTATCATTAAATGAAAGATTACCAAAGTCATAGACAAAGTCACTCACCAGTAACCTTTCGTATGGGATTTCAACTTCGAGATCATGTAAGTTGTATGGTAAAGGGACAGACTCTGGATTATTAACGACTTCCTATTCCAACATATTTAACCATTGTTCTTCTTGAGGTAAAACCGGTGTTTCGTCTTCCCCGCTATCCAGTCAAGCATATTGTCATCACTCAGTAGACTATGAACATCGTGAACATCAATGTTATGTCGCCTTTCTTTACCTTTAATTCTTTTTTGCACCAACTTCAAATTGTATTGAACATACACTAGATAATTTATTCTCGATGAAAGTAAACAATTGCGTAGTTTGGTGTGGATTCTTTCAAACACACTCCAATTCCTCTCTGATCCAGATGATGTTTGAATTGATATCTTTACTGCAATCTTTTGGAGGGATGGATATTCAGCACCATAAGATAACCACCAACTTACAGGATTACCATGTTGAGCCATAATACGTGCTGGTGGTGATGCAAATTGACCTTGCATCATTCGCATGCTTCCCTCCTACAAAGAAAAGTACAATTGTTACTAGAATTTCAAATTACTTAATTAAACATATTTGGAAATAGTATTAGTAATTTTGTACCTCTAGCATGCATTTTGCTTGTTCTTGCGTGCCACTAACCATTTTTGATATAACTTCAGTAAGACAAATTTGGGGCTCAGAGATTTCATTATTGATAAGATTGATTGATGGGTTAAAGATGTAATAAGGATTGAGAAAATACACTGCATCATGAAGAGGAGAACTCAACTGACTTTTCCATGCGACATATTGTTCGTTGCCTCCTCCAATTGGACCAACTTGAATCTTCAAGTGAACCAAGTCCACTTATTTAGTTCTTTGTTAAAACTTAAAATGAGATAAAAACTATAGATGCATCATCATGCAGTGGCAGTGGGGGTACATGACTTGGGAGTCTTGGACGTAATAATCATATCATCTGATAAGTAGTGAAATTTTAGATCGAATCTATTAATGGGTTGATTGACTCTACCTGACCAATCATGCACATGCCTAGTTTATTCTGTTTTTAAGCATTCAATGATTGACTTTTAGAAATTAGTACCCTATTGACGAGTTAAAACCCTGCCTACTTCTTGGCATCTGATGGAAATTCTGCAATATAATAAAGGGACAAGTCTACCTAGCTAGGTTATGCACTCTCTTAAATTGGATTGATGATTGTTTCTTTCTTCACATTTTTTATGCATGTACTGCATAATTGCTGCCGGCAAAATTTTATTGGCTATAATTGACCGTCACGAATTTTATCAAACTTTCGTAATTTGTATAGTGAAAAAAGCATTTGAAACACATACGTAAGGAATATAAACATGACTATTGAATTTTATATATATTTCTTATACTAACAATAATCAATTAAAATGGTAGTTTTAGAAATATCCCATTTTCTAATGACTCATCTATTAATGGGACAAAATTAAAAAATGAGTCATCTATTTAGGGACGGAGGGAGTATTAAAAAAGGAAAAAAAAACTTGGTAACAACGTTTTTTAGACTCGTTAAAACATTTTCATGCACGTTATAACCGTTACATAGGAATTTCATATCATAATTCTTTTTAATTTTCTATTTAACACGCCTAATGTCCGTCACCTAAGCCGTGACCCGTTTTTCAAACCTTAGTCTAAACCTCTTGAAATGGGTTTGCAAAAGAGGTTTATGGGACTTGTTCCAAACTCACCGAGTTGAGTCTCCCGTGTTACAAACAAGTAAAAGGACAATTGTTTTTTTTTTTGTTTTTTTTTGAAGCAGGACAATTGTTGTTATCTGTAAATTTAAAATATCAACTATTATTGGGAGCTAAAGGAGAATATCCTTCATTGTTCTCTTCAAGGTTCCTTCTTTAAGCCCGTATTCTGCTGTTGTATTTAGATAATTTATAACTTTTCTTCCTAACCAGAATTTCCATTTTCGAGCGAACAAACAAAGGTATACTTGCTCACTCTCTATCTCTGTAATCATTTTCTATAACCTAAAATCTTTTGTTTATGTAAATTATTTGCGACTACTGGTTGAATTTCTTAGTTCTCTAGTGAATCAAAATGGGGTTTCTGTTTGACATCCTTTCTTGTATTCCTTTTTCTCTTGGTGAGTTGTTTCAGATTGCGGCAAATTTGAGTTGTTTGGTTAAATTATCGAATCTAATAATGTGAGAACAGTAATGCTAGTTTCTGTATCCTGTTTTATTTGCTTAGTAAAGCTGACTGTGAGCTTATTTTAGTCTGTATCTAGTTAATTAGGGTTTATAATTAGGTGATTTGTGTGTAAGTGCTTTTAGTTTACAAAGTGAAACAATATGGCATGGTTAATTATGTTTCAGATTGAATTCCTGTGAGAAGTGTGGTAGACTTGTAGTTGAAGAAATTTAAATAGTTATAGTTGCAACTGAACACGATATAGTTTGGGTTATCTCATCTTTGCCTTAGTAGGTGATTCGTTATGCCCTCATAACTTTGTCAAAATAGCTACTTAATTATACCTAAAGAAATAAGTCTTTGTTTTTTTTTTTATCTTTTTCTTTAAGAATCTGTATGATTTATTTCTTCATTTATATGATCTGTAGCGTTAGTCTTTATTGATTCTTGATCAAACATTTGGTAGGGTCTGTTCAAAATGACCTTTTATATGCATCTCTTTTTACTTACATTGAAACGGCCATACTTCTTGTTTATCTGATGGGCTATTTCATTGTCAGAAGTGCTATATTGAATTGAATGCCCTATTATAATCTGAGATTCTGAATCAAAACTGTAGTATCTTTATTGTGCTTCTACTTAGTGTAGAATCTGCATCTTAAGCTTCAGTTGATTAACTTGCCATGTTTTATGAGTTTGAACCTTGACCTGTTGAGGTTTTTTTTTTTAATATAATCTGAATCAGTGGAATCTTATGATTTTATTTACAGGTGTTTACATCTTGAAATAAAGTTAGTATCAGTTCAAGAGGTCAGATAAGTGAGAGGCAATATGGCACATTTGCTTTCAACGTGTTTCTATTCAAACCTTTCAAGTGGTGCCACGTCTTGCTCTAAACCATCAACACGATGTTCAGTTATCTACCCTACTTCTCTTACATTTAGAAAATTTTCTCAATCTCCAACAAAAAAACTCATATCACATAGAGAAAGGCCACCGAGAGGAAGATCTACCAGGCGTAGTAACAACATTATTACAGCAGGACTCCCTGTAACCCAAGAAGCCAATACACAACCAAGCAACGGCTCCCACCTTACCTCCAAAGATTCCTCGAAGCGAAAGCGGGTGATGATTATTGGTGGTGATGGTTATTGTGGGTGGGCTACTGCCCTCCATCTTTCGAAAATGGATTACGAAGTCGCAATCGTTGACAACCTTGTCCGTCGCCTTTTTGACCATCAACTTGGCCTTGCCTCCCTTACCCCTATTGCATCCATTCATGACCGTATCCGTTGTTGGAAGTCTCTCACTGGTAAAGATATTGAGCTGTACATTGGCGACATATGTGATTTTGAATTCCTAACTGAGACCTTCAAATCATTTGAGCCTGATACTGTGGTTCACTTTGGTGAACAACGATCTGCCCCATACTCCATGATTGATCGTTCTAGAGCCGTGTTCACTCAGCATAACAATGTGATTGGAACCCTCAATGTTCTGTTTGCTATCAAGGAATTTAGAGAGGACTGTCATTTGGTGAAGCTCGGAACAATGGGGGAGTATGGAACTCCTAACATTGATATCGAGGAGGGATACATAACTATTACACACAACGGAAGAACAGATACTTTGCCTTATCCTAAGCAAGGAAGCTCATTCTACCACTTAAGTAAGGTCCATGATTCAAATAATATAGCATTTACATGTAAAGCCTGGGGGATCAGAGCAACTGATTTGAACCAGGGTGTTGTTTATGGGGTGAGGACTGAGGAAACTGAGATGCACGAAGTTCTCTGCAACAGATTAGATTATGACGCAGTATTTGGAACGGCATTGAATAGGTTTTGTGTTCAGGCTGCTGTCGGTCACCCTCTTACCGTGTATGGAAAAGGAGGCCAGGTAATTTACAGTAAATCACCCTAATTATAGGATCGATAGTCCTTTTTGATCTTCACATTGTCGTACTACATAGTTTTAGAATGGGATTCTAAGAATAACCCACGTTTTTGGTACATGTCCGGGACAATATCACGCATCTTAAACAGTCAAAAAAATGTCGGAACTCAACATCTGGTGATAGCTCCTTGCAAGATTTCCTTCGCTTCAATATTTTTGCATATAATGGATGAGCCATCTAATATATCATCCCACTTTCAACTTCTGGGAAAATAGGATAGCAGCCACTAAAATCATGATAACATGATTATGATTCAATACTTCGAACTTATAATTCATTTCTCTTGATGATGGCTAAAACTAAATTTATGATTTTGTACCTTTGGTCTTTGGGTTTTATCCAAATGAGGAGCAGTAGTATGATAATTTTTTGCTCTGCTTACGAGCCATGTAAAATGGGTAGGTGGCTTCTCCCTGGGTGTCTGTGTTTACTTACTTACATTAACCAGTCATCTGTGAATATGTTGAAAGTGACTTATAACTCTTGCTGTGCTTCATGCATGTTTCTTGGTTTATGCGTTAATTGACCAATTCATTTCTCTATTTTCTTACAATATGAATAATACCATGTTCATTTGTATTAATTCAAAATTCCTCTTCCTATTCAGACGCGGGGTTATCTTGATATAAGGGACACAGTGCAGTGTGTTGAACTTGCGATAGCAAACCCTGCGGAACCAGGTGAGTTCAGGGTTTTCAACCAGTTCACTGAGCAGTTCTCTGTCAACGACCTTGCTGCTCTCGTAACAAAAGCAGGGGAGAAGATCGGATTGGATGTTTCTACCTTATCAGTGCCAAACCCTCGTGTGGAAGCTGAAGAACATTACTACAATGCTAAGCATACTAAGCTCGTCGAGCTAGGGCTCAAACCACACATCCTTTCTGACTCTCTTCTTGATTCATTGCTCAATTTTGCTGTCCAGTACAAGGACCGTGTCGACAGAAAACAGATTATGCCCAGTGTTTCTTGGAAAAAAATAGGAGCTAAACCGAAGACAGTTGCAGCTTTATCATTTATGGGATCTGGTATTTGATATTTGCAATATAGAAGACAAAAGAGGAAAGAATCACAGTGGTTAGTTTCATTGGAACCCAGTTGCTCAAATTTAGAGGGTGCTAATGCAGTGTCGAATCTAGGATAACTACATCAGCATTGTAAAATTATGAACTGAAAATTTCTGGTATCTTCATCTATGGTCCACCAAAATTTTCACCAAGTCTGTTGATCAGATTGTCGAGGGTATTATAGTTAATCTGTTTCTCTTCTTCTCCTTGTATCCATTTTTATCTCTTTCTTCATCTTCCATCTTGTTTCGTTTATTAGAAAGTGAAAATGTTTGATAGAAAAGCATTTTGTAGATTTAGATATGGATTGGGTGTTGCAAGGTTTTGGTACAAAAAACATCTGTGCCAATGGAAGTTGTAGGGGCAAAATATCGCACAAGGCAAAGAAGGCGAACAGTAATCACGCGACGGTAAGAAAGAGTGTGAAAGAACAGTTATGCGATGAAGATAATGCGAAGAACCAACAGACAGTGCGAAGGACAGTGACATCTTCCCAAAAGCCTGGCGAATAAGACAAACTGAAGAAGAATCAATCAACTGTGATCATGCATGTGAGTCTTGGTTGTCTTCTACTAGGATAACTATCTATATAAGGAGTTAAAAGACATTGTAATAGAGAGAGATCAATTTTTAAGAGAGACCAATCTAGAGAAATCAGTAGAAAGAGAGAGAGAAAAGCCACACAAAATATCTCCTTCTTCTTTCATCACCACCACCACTTAGATCTATAACTCAAACACAAAACCCTTCAATGGATTCTTATGTAACATCAAGGTAATTTCATACTCAATTTCATACTCATAGTAATACCCGTAGATGTAGATCACATTGATCGAACCACGTAAAAAACTCTTGTGTTTCCTTTTACATTTCCATCACTTTTATCTTTAATTTCATGGTGTATGATATTAGATCTAGGAAAAACAAACATAAATATCACAAGGGGTGTAGTTGTGGGATTTTCGGCAACTACAAAAGTGATGACGGTGGTATAGAAGTTGAAGACTCTTTATCTATGAAGCATTATTTTATCCCACCCGTTAATTTCTGAAATTGCAAAGGGTTTCCGCTTCTCATCCCCGTTTTTCCTAGTTCACCATCAGTAGCAGAAGCTCGAAAAACACCTAGGATAGTAACAGAAATTGGAAAGAAAAAGTGTTCGGAGAAGGAAACGCTTTTCTGATATTTGCTTGTAAAAGCCAGCTTGTACTATACTTATCACAACAAAGAATGGAAATGGCAAAACTTGAGGTGGAAAAGGCTGGACCAATTGTAAATACAACCTTAAGTTAACAAATGTGTCATGCTCCTTACAAGCTCACCAGCATTTTCGAACTAACTACAACGTATTTGCGTCATCAGGATACTTTTTGTAGCAATACATTAATCACAGAAGCACCTATAGGTAAAAATGAAAATACATTGCACCATATTCAATTTCTGGTGAAGCACCACAATTTCACCCATACTTAGACATACTATCTTCCCATTAGCTGATGTTTCTTGGTTTTACGCTCCACCATGTATTTGATTAATAGAGGAATAGTTGGAGAAAAAACTGAGACGTCTTCACATCCCAATGAGCTTCCTGTGCAGATGCTCTCCAATTGAATTTTCATCATGATCGTGATCATGAAATAAGAGTGTCAGAATTCCAACTAAACAGAGTACAGACCCTACAAGAAGCTTGTCGTAACGCTCTACCCAGTGAAACTTTAGCTGGCTAGCGCCATAAAATGATAGAGCTACCAGCGAGGTCATCACGGTTATAGTGCTGCACATTCACGTGATACAATTAAAGAACACAATCATATGAACTGTAAACTGTAAAGTCAGGTTACTGCATGACTACTCCATGGCGCAGGTTTTGAAGTAGAGATGATCTTACTCCCTAGGCCCCAATTTAGTCTATAAACATCCTCACCAAAGAGCTCTTAACACCCTCAAAATTTCATTATAAATCAACAGCCATAAAAAGATGGCTTCATTGATGCTGAGGGGTTTTTAAGTGTTGCAGAAGGCTGATTTTTGGACAATCAACCAGGCAAGGAGAACATCACCCCAAAAGCTCTTGGATCATCTCCAGATGTTCCCAGACAAACGAGTGGTATGCTAAAGTAATGAGCAATAACCTCTTTAAATGAATATATAGAAGTGGGAAACAGACAACATTCAATGCGTAGGCATGTGAGTCCTATCCAACTCACCAAAAAACACTTTTGAGCAGTTACTTCTGCAATCAGAACTTTAATTACCAACTATGCAAAATAATGAAACATTGAAAATCCTAAATTTGGGCTTGCTGGTCTCTAAACCTAGAGGCATGGTACTCCTTCGTAACAGCCAGTGTCTCCGCAAAGAACCATACTATAGTCAAGTGGTTTTAACTTTCAACCAGCCAATTCTACTTTTCCAAGTTGTAGCAGTGGATGAAATAATTTCATTCCTTAGAGCATGTAAACCTATGTTAGATAATTGAGTAGAATTACCTAAATAGCAGCACGATGATGGCGAGTACCATCATGGAGGATGAGTTTCCAACTGCGAGAAATACTGGAAGTGTGGTTGCACAGGGTGACAATGCAGGAACAAGGACAAGACCAGCTACAGCCATTTTCTCCATGGGAGGATTGTGTGAGTGACAGTGTCCACCCTTTCCACGTAAATACAACAAAATATAACTACCCCCAAGAATAACAAGCAAAAGAGAAGCAAGTTTATGCACTGTGTCCTCACTCGCAATGGTATTCGCCATAGTTATCGCTGTTATACCAAGAAGTGAAGTTGAAAGAACATGCAAAACTGCTCCAAATGCAGCTGCATAAGAAAAGAATTAAAAGACAAAAATCAGTATTTCTAAGCAAATAGTAATATTTTTTAGCAATCTGAACAATGAAATTACTAGGTATATATTGTCTAAAAAAATTAAGTTGCAATATCCATGAACAGTAACAAATTGAGAAATTTGACAGTCACCAATTCTGAATGCCAAGCCATAGAAGTTTTTAAAAAAAGGAATCCAAAGTGTAAGAAGTAGCCTCAAGACTCAAGAGCAAGAAGAAAAAACTAGGAGTGGAATATGGAGTGGCCCTTTTAGACCGAGAAGAATTCCTGCACCTTTTTTTCCGTCTACAAACTAGATATCTTGTAGTTTTGACTTACAAATAAAATTTAAAAATAGGCCCAACCCTAGGGTTCATTTACATGAAAATCATAGACACCACAAACATCATCGAGTATGAAAAGCGGCCCTTGTTTTTATCACATTCCCATCGGAAAAATCATGCATTTGATATCTAGTGAAGTTGTCCATCAAGATAATAATGGTTTATAATTTAACATGCTAAAAGGATATTGCTAAACAAGACGTAACAAACAAGATAACCACAATGCAACTTCATTTTTAGGAATATGTTCCAACTTCTCAAATCTTTATCTTTGTGTAATAAATAGAACCCTAGTTTTATCTTTGTGTAATAAAGAGTTAATAATCCGAAGATGGTGGTGTGGTATATCTAAGCTAATGATAGGGAAGACAGATCATGGTGTGGCATAGCGATGTTTTCATCTTTTTGTTTTTGCTCACGCTATGATAAATTAAGCTACTCAGTACTCATCCATCGAAATTCGATTATATTGATGTTACTTATGAAATATGAACTGAATTTGAAAGAACCAATCCCTAAGAGGTATGTGAAAAGTAACCAGAAAAAAACTAAATTCACTTGCTAGTGCTGAAGTTAGCTTATGCCAGCACTATTTAAGAAGAGTTTCTGAAAGAACTAACCATCCGAGCTTAAAGCACACTTCTACCATGAATTACATTGTCTAATGATGCATAATAATTACACAAACATCAGAAAAATAAATATGGCAATATAAAAGGAGTTAATTCGGATTTGGGCAACCTAGAGAACTACAATGCATTATAAATCCAAACAACCTTAGAATCTTAGACAATTTAGTACTCACTTTTCCTTCTAACTCTCTATAGATTCCTGTCAAAATACCATTAAACACGCAAAAGCAGCAGCAGAGTTACAATTTCTTTAATATTTCCTTTTCAAGATTTAAGACTTAATAACATACACATATATGTAAGGCTTGAAAACAAATGCCACGGTGAATGAGAACTTACTAACGATAAGAGTCCTGGAAAGAGTCCATTTCTGAGCACGACCAACAATGGAGAAAGGCAACCAATGAGTCGGAATGAAGGAGTGAAGAAGAGAAACAGTTGCTATACCACCGATCGTTGATACATCTTTTGCACTGAAACTCTCCATTTCATTTAAATTTAACCCCCTCATGCTTCCTTATTCAGATCTAAGAAACTTTAATTTATCGAAAGGAAATTGGATTTTGTTTTAGGAGTAGACAAAAATTGTAAAATCTGTGAAGAAGGTCTGTAAATTTTACCCAATGAGATCGAAAGAGAGGACCAAGAGACAATTCAGCTATAATTGAGGGTTCACTGGTACCCAGTTAGTTGAGACGTGAGAGAGAGACAGAATTCCTATCAAGGGTTTTCGGTTGTGTGTAAATTAAAAATCAATTCTCACCGTCACCGACGCCATAGTCATACAGGGAAATTACGACGATGGTTGCTATAAGGGGAACAAATTTTGCTAACCAGGGGATTGGATTGGTCATATACTGTTGACCTAAGTCAAAGTGATAGGAAATCAATGTCCTTCCGACCATATTTGTATACGACCTTTATTTCGCCTTCAAACAAGCTTGGAAGGCGAAAGGTTCGTCTGAAATACTTCCCACATCGCTAGTGTTTTCGGTTTTACTGCATCTACAGCTTCACCATTCAGTTTATTTTCGTGATTGTGCATTAGTAGACCTAGGAATTCCGATACCTCCCGACTAATTACACTAAAACGATACGACAATCCTTCAGCCTCACGGTTAAACAGGTTCCCTGTTTCTGCGACGAACTTTCTAAAAATATTCTCCCAAAACGTTATCTTCGACGCGACTTCATCCCCATTGTTATTATCGTCTGTTTGAAAAACAAAGGCTCTACAAATAGCTAAATGATCTTCTAGAGTGAATCTAGGACCACGAACTCTGGTTGACACTCTTGGAGGCATTCTTGAATACGATTTTTGATTAACTAAGGTATATATGTGCAGATTGTGTGAACTTGGAGTTGAAAGGAAGAGTATTTGTAGGGTTTAAAAATTTTAGCCATTGGATGATGAAAGGTTCTAGCCGTTCAGATATAGTCGTTGGCGTTTGATATTCAGCCGCTGGATGATTAACATTAGCTGCATGCGGGTAAATTCAATCCGCGCGGTCTTCCTTCACCCGCTGGCGGGTTTATTTCGTCCGTGCGGTTTTAAATGAAACGTGCGGCTCATGTTGGTCCGTACTTAACAAACCAACAAATTTGTTGGTTTGACCACTTGTTTTTTATGTTTGTTGAGTCCATAATGGGAGCAAAATGAACAAACTTGAAGTTTGTTCATTTCATAGGAATTTCCCTTACTTACAAAAACGCAATACAAAAGTATATGATACTCCCTCCATCCCTAATATATAGGCGAATGACATCTCTCAGATTAAGATATTGCATGACTTTTATAAATCTTCATGTTTTTTGCTATTTTTACTCTTTATCTTATTTTCAATGTAATTTTCCACGCAACATAAATAAGGGTATTATATCAAGAAGCATCTTGAAATTAAAATTTTGTTTATTTAGTGGGACTAAGAAAATCCACCAATTTGTCTATATAATATAAGGACGGAGGGAGTAAAAGTTAGTAAGATCTTACTTCAAAAAGAGGATCAATGATGAGATTTTTTTTTTAATAGGAAAGGAGATTTATTTATAAAATAAAACTTACAAGAATGTTTTATCCTGCTAGATTAAAGCTAAAACCCAGTCAGGGTCATTGACTAACCAATCAAAACTACTTATTTCAGACCTTGTATGCTTTGGAATAGAATCTCCAATATGATTTTCATCTCTATGCACATAAGAGCAGCACCAAAAATTAAAATCACCTAAAATAACTGAAGCATCATAATAGGATCAATGATGAGATTACCATTGGTCTTTAGTCCTCGCTAGTTGCATTCTCTTCATCAAAAAGTGAAGGTTGTAAATCAAGTTCATTTAAATATATTTGGGCATCCTTCCGAAGCTCCTTCCAAGTTCGTGTTTTCGCCTAATGCATCTCAATGCCTAAGCGGTGCATCATTGTAATCAAATCCTTGTCTTGACACAAATCTCAAATTTGGGATGCACATAAACTAGGCACTCAGTTCTTTCTGAGCAACATATTTTGTAATTTTCTGAAAGTAAACACGGGTTCCATACTCGTTTTTTTTTTATATTGCAACATGGGAGTTCTTGATCTATTAATAACCCTTCATGTTAATGGATTTTCCAGAATATTTGTTTTCCATTATACTGCAACTACTAAAGATTCTCGTTCTAGCGTAAAAACTTTCGTACTCGCTTCTAATCATCTGTCTTTCTACATCATTTGAAAGAGCATTCTTAAATATATTTATGGATTTGTTTAAATTTCTTGGTCTATATGGGGAGATTCTTTGCAAACGTCTTCCAATAGTCATTTATCAGTATAATACTTCGGATTGAAAATATAAGCCATATAATGAAGAGAAGTATTGTTCTTTGTTCATCTTTTAATTAATACACTTTTTACGACATTGTGAAAATATAAAGTATCAATAAGCTGTGTTTACCTTATTGTTTAAAGATGATAGCCTTTACTCTCTCGATAGTTGAATCCTACATTCATATACAAGGTGCAAAGAATAATCCTCTTTATCACCTCCTCTTAGCATATTCACAATAATATTAGTTAACTCAACTATATAATCCACCTTGTCCCACCATAAATCACTAATAATGCAGTTTTTTATCTGGCTTGCTTCTTCCTGAACATCTATATCCATGTAAGTTTTCCAATGTATGAACATAACTAACATTTCCGAAGATTATTTTACCTTTTGAAAATACACCAACATTTGAATAGTAAATAATGCCAAGTGAGTTTTTGCCGTTTTGAACAAATTAAGTTCAGAATATTTCAAAAAGATATTCAAAGTGATTGTATGATTAACAATGATTTTTTTTATCAACTTTACATCACTTTTGTTTTTAAAATGCTCTTGAAGTTCTCATATATTGTAACTATTTCTTCACTACTAGGAGCAGTTAGTTGCTTATTTGGAACAGTCGGCGAACAAATATTTTTAAATGCTAAGTTAAGTGTATGCAATGTAGTCATATCGGCCGATATATCATGCATATCATGTATAGGCCTTTGACCAAGACGATGCGTGAAATATCGGCGATACAAAAATATTCCGATTGTATCGGTTGCATCGGACAATGTGTTTTTATTGTAATATAAATAAGAAAATATATGTTATTAGAAAAATCTAATTGTAATATTAAGAAAAGAAAAATGTGTTTTTTAATTATTTTAATTATAATATCTATATATGTTTTTGATTCTTTTACCAAATATACCCCATGTTTAGGAGTATTAAGTTATGAAATAGCTGACTTGACTTTTAATTTTGAAGTCAAATTTCTTATTTTGAAATATTAACACCTTGTTTGTTTGCAGCTAACTCGGAGTCTGGGTCTTAGTCAACACGTGACTCGCACCGAGTCAGCAGTCAGACCGTGTGTTTTCAAAATTTAGTAACCCCTAACTTAACCTCTGAGTCAGATCTAACCCCTGACTCGGGCCCTATAGAGTCAGGCATGGAAATGCCCCCTGAGTCGATGGCTCAAACCACTGACTCTTCGGAGTTTACGAAAATGCCCTCAATTTATTTCATTTTCTTTATCTTTTTCTCGTTTCTTCTGTCGAGTTTGTTCGAGAACAGATATGAAGATAACGGAACGAAACCCTAGGTTACTTAGATGATATCTCCTTCGTCCCTTTCTCAACAGGTTTACTAATTTCTCTTACTGATTTCCTTCGTCACTTTCAATTCATCTCTCTATTCTTTCACCGATCTCTTAATTTATTCACTCTCAACTCATCTTTCTTTCAGGTATGATTTCAACATCCATATCTTTTCTGTCATTTTCATATGATTTTAGAACATTGTTTTTTTATCTTCGTATTCTAATTTAAGTATTTGATGGTTGTATGTTAGATTTAGCTGGTGTTTGTGAAAATGCCCAAAGAGAAAAGTATTTTATTTGATCATTAAGCTCATATGGATTGTTGTCTCATGTAATGCATGATCATTGTTGAGAGTCTTTAAATGTGTCTTCAATTTCCTTAGAATACTTTTATCATTATTTTTTAGTATTTGGTTTAGTTGATGAATGTTGGATGAATGGCTATGGTCCTATGGATGTTCTTGTTTCACTTTTAATAGTTACATCTTCTCTCTGTATTTTGAGTTTCTTTTGGAGTGTTTGTGTTGCACATTAGTGGGTTATCGAATGGGAAGTACATAGTTGGTTTGTTAAGAAGTTAAACCTAGACAGTTTTAGGAGAAATTTTTTTTTGCCATTTGTTTTTTGTTGTGGCTTGAGGTGATTCATATACCCTTTGAAAGAAATTTAATAAGAGATTTGTTACTTTTATAATTGGGATCTTGTTGCTTGTTCTCTCCACAAATCTACTAATTTCTTTCCAATATCCTTCATCTACTAATTTAATAAGAGAGTCATTACCTTTCAAAGATTACTGAGAGATACATTTTTGAGTCGATATCAGTTAGGTTGATACTTTTCACTTAAAATGAATTGAAAAATGATTGTTGATATAGTGAAAAATGATCACTGGCACTTTTATATCCATATAGCTTGTTACGGTAAGATGTAATGCGGCTTTCTATAAATTTAGAGCACTTTTGTAACCTCATACGTGACGGAGTACTAGTTAAAATTTAGATAAGTAATTAAAACACCATAAATTTAAACGCAATGGAATTTCTATCTTGCAAATTTTGCGAATAGATGACTTTTATTAATGGATAATAGTTGTGATTGTACGTATTGTTGCTACAGGATAGAGGATACACATCTTCGACTCATTGTGATATATATCCTGGATCAATTAGAACGGTGGCGTGGCCTCATAATGATCAAACAATATCAACTTCATGTTTTAAAATTGGAGGTGTGAGGTAGGCCTTTGTCATCAAGTTTCTATAGTTGCATGCTTGAAATTATGTGCTTTATTTTATACACTCAACTTATTGTAGTTGAATATCTGCCTTTTGCAAAACTTGAAAAACAGTTTTATCCAAATCATGGTATTAGTAAAAAAAATGTTTGTAACTGTAAAGAGTCTTCAGATAGGGATGTCTTCCTTGTTATGGAATTAGGTAGTGAAATAAAGAATTAGATTTGCCTGATTATTTGAATTTGGCTTTCAACACTAAAATGGTAAACCTAGATATTTAGTACTATTTTAGGTAGTGAAATAAAGAATGATTAATTATAAAAAAAGAGATAAAATGGTGCAAACAAACATAGCGTGATTTTATAGAAAGTTAGGACCTCTGTTGTATACATGACAATGAATTCCTCTTGGTTTTACTTTTCCGCTTTAAAATTATAGATAAGTCTTTGATAATGCGGCTTACTATACATGTGGAGGTTTATAGTGATTGGTTTTCAAGGATAAAATTCTTAGGGAATTTCTGAAAAAGTGGGGGTACAACAACCACACCCAATATTTCGCTTAGCAATCTGTATGGACTAACTCCAATATACTTTCAAGAGAATCAACTAGACAGTCAGACTCAATCTTAAGAAAAAGTATATCAAAGAGTTATATCTCAATTTCTCGATTCAATCCGCAATCAAACAAATAGGAATTTGCGAGCCTGATTGAATACAAGAGAAATAACTTGAACGATACCAAAGACCAATGTTCAAGGATCAATCAATTTCAATCAAAAACCAAAGGTTGGATTTACCAATTGATCAATTCAACGCACAACCTGTGATATTTCAATTATATAACAAAATATAATGCGGAAAAGAAATAATACAAACACCAGAAGTTTTGTTAATGAGGAAACCGCAAATGCAGAAAAACCCTGGGACCTAGTCCAGATTTGAACACCACACTGTATTAAGCCGCTATAGAAACTAGCCTACTACAAAGCTAACTTCGGTCTGGACTGTAGTTGAACCCTAATCAATCTCACACCGATTCAAGGTATAGTTGTGCTCCTTACGTCTCTAATCCCCGCAGGATACCACGCACTTGATTCCCTTAGCTGATCTCACCCATAACTAATAGTTGCTACGATCCAAAGTCGAAGACTTGATAAACAAATCTGTCTCACAGATAAAAGTCTACTGGAATAGATAAATTTGTCTCCCACAGAAATACCTACAAATTTTGTTCCGTCTTTTGATAAATCAAGGTGAACAGGAACCGATCGATAACCCTGACTTATATTCCCGAAGAACATCCTAGTATTATCAATCACCTCACAATAATCTTAATCGATTAACGAAACAAGATATTGTGGAATCACAAACGATGAGACGAAGGTGTTTGTGACTACTTTTCAATCTTGCCTATTGGAGATATATGAAAAGACGGGGGTACACAAATATACCACAATCTTAAACTTTTACACCTATAAGTCCTCTTACCGAAAGTGATTGTCTATGGACTGAGTTGAGACAATACAACAAATCGGTATCACACTATGTGTGATCGTCTATGGATACAAGATCGAGACAATACAACAATCAAAGTGTGATTACTTGATAATAGGTTCGGACTTAACCAAACTCTAGAGATCACTATCAAGTAATATGGAGTTAACGTTTGTGAAATTTACTTTAAATTATAATAACAACAATTATAATTGCGGAAAACAAAAGTAAATGACACATCAAGATTTTGTTAACGAGAAAACCGCAAATGCAGAAAACCCCCGGGACCTAGTACAGAATTGAATATTCTCAGAATTAAGCCGCTATACAAAATCAAACAAACTTCGTATAGTTGAGACCAAGCAACTAAACCTATAGTTCACCTAGTTTCTTCAGTATCCCTGCGCTTCCGACATTCAATAAGTGCACACATTGGAACAATTCCTTTGGTTCGTATTCCAAACAGTAAAGGAACAACAAATCTGTTCGGTATCAACTATATTCAATCCCAGTGATATGAGTTAGACAAAGGCTCTTCTGTTTAATCCAATAAAATCCTTTTTCGGGTTTAGATCTATCTAACAAACAACTAACAAGTAGTCGAGTTTAGATTTTGCAATCAATAATAGGATCTATCAAGATGCTAAATACTGATGCCGATCTACGCAACTAATCATTCAAATCTACCCAAAAGATAAACCGATTATAGTTGGATCCCAGCCGATCAAGTTTTGTGCACACCAAAGATTATGAACCCAAATCAGAAATCTTCTTCGTCTTCAAATCTTCTTAAATCTTCAAATATTCCCAAATCGGTTTTCATAATTCCTGGAAATGCTCTGTCCAAAATTAACCGAAATCCTTCTAGAAAATCTCCAATTAGTAAATGCACATTACCAATTTTTATTTTCAAGAGATATGCATTTTAATTGCTGGTAATTAAAAGCATATAAAATTAACAACCTTAATTAAAAGATTTTCAACTTATTTCAGTCCGGGATCTCCTTTAGCTATTAAGGAATATCTTTGAACAATAAAAGATAAGAGTTAATGAACATGTTCAAAGTATGTCGACATCTTATTTCTTTGTAAATCCTCTTTCATATTTACAATCTTGGAACCGATTATACCACACTTCCAAACAAGTTTAGAACTGGTTCATCTGATTTCCAAGAACTATGTGATTGATCAAATCAACACACTAATCATGGGTTTACGGTTCTACCAAACACAAGGATCGGTTCTACCTTAATATGGTTACTGGGACCGGTTACATCAGTTACCAAATTGGTCACATCAATTACCAGGACCGGTTACCATATTCTCATGGTATTACTTGTGATCGGTCACACCAGTTATCAGGATCGGTTACACCAACTACAAGGATCGATTACAACTCTTTTGTGATCGGTCACACCAATTACTAGGATCGGTTACACCAATTACTAGGATCGGTCACACCAATTACAACTATCGATCATACCATCTCAGGTGATTACTTAGGATCGGTTACACTAACAAAAGTAAAACCAATACATAAGTCAGGCATTGTGACTAGTTTTACCAAGATGCATAACAAGTTATGATCGGTTCTACTAACTCACACATATTGGTAATCCAAAGATATGCAATGAATAACAATACCAATAAGCCTAGCGATTTCCCTTTCAATTCATAAAACAAGTTCATGAATGTACTTCCTTTAAACGAATGTAAACATTGTTTCCTAGGACGAAATCTTCACCCATACACATAATCACAATGGCATTCATACGATTATGTCGATGTCTTATATACGAAGTTCAAAAGATAAGCATTATACTTCGTATTCTAATTCCTTTATAATCATTCACAGCTTCGCAGTTATGTTTTCAATATAGCACGACTTGAAAGATATGTTTGGAATGAAACAGTTCAAGTCAAAATATTACTAACCTCAAGAGGAAGGATGATGTCGTCGATGTAGCTCTTTACTTCTTCACATTCTTCAAGTCTTCAAGTAATACTTGTATGTCTCATTATCCTAATCTTTCTAGCCTAACCTATACGAAGTTGTCTCTAGTACATAATCAAGCGACTCTTAAATTGAGTTTTGATTCACTAAAATATGACAACCAAACTTGACATACCAACGGTTGGTGGGTTCAACCGAGCTATGCTCTAACAATATAAATATCAAGCCAATCTTACGATTGTACTCAATCACGATAGAAAACAACAAGATCATATCATGCAACTACAAAGAAAATAGTTGGGTCTGGCTTCACAATCCCAATGAAGTCTTTAAGTCGTTAACCTACAGGGTTTCGTGAAAAACCTAAGGTTAATGGAGAATCGACTCTAGCTTATACAACTAGTATCACACAGGAGGTGTGGGGATTAGGTTTCCCAGTTGCTAGAGTTCTCCTTTATATAGATTTCAAATCAGGGTTTGCAATCTAAGTTACCTTGGTAACAAAGCATTCAATATTTACCGTTAGATGAAAACAAGATTAGATTCAAGCTAAAATCTTTCAACCGTTAGATCGAACTTAGCTTGTTATACACAAATAAAATGTACCTTCATTTAGGTTTGAGTAATCGTACCTATACGTGTACACTTAGTCGGTTCAACAATAGTTAACCAATGGTTAGCCGTATGAGCACTTTCATATCAACCTTATTCATCTTTACCATAACTAGTTCAAATGACTCAAATGAACTAGTTAGAGAGTTGATCAATTGCTTAGATATCATAGAAGTATACAAGACACAATCGAATCAAAATCGATTTTGATTCACTCGAATCAATTCATGAACATTATAGCCATGGTTTGCAAAGATTGCATTCCTTATTATATAAATGTTTTAGTTCATGAACAAACCGATTTTAGAAAGTAATCTCCTTAAGTATGCAAACGGGTACGCATACTTAAGTACCCGGATTTAGTTTGTTTTTTACTTCCAAACTCCAGCAAAAATTCACGGACGTGAAACTTCCTCTAGTATGCGTACGGGTACGCATACTTACCCGGATTTCCAACAATCGCCAGCATGCATACGGGTACGCATACTTTAGGTTCCCGGTTTTGGACTTTTACACAAATGTGAGAACACACTATGTTTATATCCAAACATACTTGTTCTACACTCTCATTTCAATCATTGAAACTTTCTTAGAGGATGTTAAAATAGTTGTTATCCACAAACTATTTTCATCAAAGCGATTTTCAAGTTATTGAAATAATCAATATGACTTTCGTCACGAGTAAAGATGAACTTAGATAAAGCGAAAGCTTACCAACACATATTTCGAGAAATAGATAGGTGAGATAAACTCGGCTTGAAATAGCAAATGTGTATAATTGAAGTCTATATAGCAATACGACTTTTGTCTCAAAATATGAGATAGAATAGATACACTTTTGAGTGATAGATAAGTTCAAGTCTCCACATACCTTTTGGTTGATGAAGTTCCACAAGTTCCCTTGAGTAGTTCTTCATCTTCATTCGATGAACGCCGTGGAGTCTAAAGCTTAACTACACTTACTATCCTAATCCGAGACTTAGCTATAAGTAGACTAGAAATCAAGATTTATAGTTTTGGCAACTAAACTTGACAAACAAGCTTGAGATAGCAACGCTTGCGAGTTCGACCGAGCAATGCTCTAATAATCTCCCCCTTTGTCAATTTTAGTGACAAAACTATCAATACATACTGAATACAAAATAAATAAACTTTGTAGCTTCTCTTCCAAATGCTTGATCTCCTTGGTTCTTTAACATTACTCGAAATCTTCGTCACTTCCAAGTACTCCAATGATTCCAAATGTGTTCAATTCCGCATCATTGTTGTTGAAGATCCGTAGCTATAACAATGAGAAAACAAGAGCTCTCAATCATTGTTATACAGTGTCATAGAATTATCACACAACATCTACAATACTATGGTGATATGTATCACTCCCCCTTAGTCAATACTTCATCTCACATGAAAACCACTCCCCCTTACATAATGATCCGAAAACCATATGTATTTGTAGTGTGAACTACACATTAATTCTCCCCCTTTTTGTTAATAAAATTGGCAAAGGTACAAAAATTAGTGGGATCCTAATGAAATTTCCATAGAGATACTTCATGACCAAAAGAAAAGCACATATCAACTTTTTTAGATGCAATCATATAGCCGAAACTAAATGCATTCATCAAGGAGTTTATAAAGATACAAGATAACCCCTATAATATTCCACAGCCGCACTCCCCAAAAAGATTTGGCAATTAAGCACAAGCTCAATTAAGAACTCTCTCCCATAAAATGTCATTCCCGAAAGAACAACAAGAGCGACCTTACTTTTACACGAAAATAAGGATTTCTTTAAACATTAACAAATCACATAATAATGTGAATTTGTATCAAAAAATCTCAATTAAATTAACCACAAGGAAAATGATCAATTCAATTGGTCATGCTCAACATAAGAAAACTTATGGAGCAACACAATATATGCATAAAGATGTGGATCAGGGAAAGATCAATACTGCGGAATAATTAAAGATTCATTATATTTTTCATCACTATTTGCACAATGACATATAATAGACTTAATCTTTGTAAACAAAAGTTCATCATTTCTTCCATCAATATTTGCATAGTGACATAAAAGGCTTAACTTTTGTAGTCAAAAGTTCATTCTATCTTTTATCAATACTTTCATACCGACATATAATATAGCTAACTTTTGAACAAGTATGGGATAGTCAAGGTTCACGGACGTAAACAACATATCCCATAACAATTTGCAATATATAAACCATATAAAGATTAATACTGCAAAAATCATCTTCCAAATAAGCTTTAGAATTTAAACAAATATATCTAAAAACATTGCAAGATGAAAACGTTGGCAATAGCTATGTGTACTCACAATAATGGCTATTCCAAACCCTAGTTATCCTTCTTAAAAACACAAGAATAAATTCTCATAAGAAGTTTCCTAGACATCAAGACAAACTCGTAATGCACATACAAGATGATTTGTCCTTAGAGGGTAGAATCAATCTTTTTCGCACGGATTTACACCAATAATAGCTACCAAAGGCGTATAAAAAGATTTTCTTAACTAAGAAGAACATACAAAGTCATTATCGACCATGCACCATAGTTCACAAAAGATGATTGTGAACATTCAAGAATCCCATAGTAATACGTACTACTTCCCATTCTTGAACTTCCTTCTTTGTGATTCACCAACAACATTCTTGTAAAAGCTAAAAATGAGCTTAAAAGATAATTACTCCAAGAATCCAAGTGCCCAAGTCCAAGAGAAGTGGACAAGAGCGACGAAACGGAGCAAAACACTCAAAAACAAGAGTCGGGACAAAGACCAATCTTAAATATTCCAAAATTCATGAATTCTCATCTCCATTTTCAAGAGAATTCAAATAGGAATAGAATTAAAAAAGAATGAGGTCATTCCGAGTTCGGACGAAGAAGTTACGGCAAAATAAGTTTACCGAAAATCGACATCTACAGGCCAGTATGCATACGAGTTTGCAAACGAATTTTCATGACCTGGAGCAGTATGCAAATGGGTATGCGTACTAAAACCCCTGGATTTTGATTTTAAATGATGGTACGCATACCTGGTATGTGTACCATGAAGTCCAAACATCCCGAACTGCTATTTTCAAACCTAAACATTTAAGAACCTTAAACACAGATCAAGTTAGGTAGAAATGAACGATAAGAAAGGTACATGGATCATTATAAGTACTCTAAGCAAATGATAAAAACACAAATCTTGCTCAAGTTTATAGACATACCTTTTAGAAGAATCCAATTGAATTCTACAGCCTTACCAAAGATTCAAAATCGTACCTAACGCAACATGTACGCCCCAATTCTCGTGCTTCCCTCACCGAATACATAGCAGGGCATTCCTTGGTGAGGATGCACTTACAACACAATCAAGTTGTGTTGAGGTGAACAATGTCTTGCTCACCACAAGTGACTTTTGGATTATCATGAAAGAGATCGCTTTTAGAACCTTTCACATCCAAATCCATCTTTCTAAAGAACTTTTTAAGTTCCAACATCATGGATACTGCCTTCTCCATAGTCATGGAATTTTCTGGGAGATCATTCCGTTTCACACTCAAAACATCATTGACTTTCTTTGGTATCCACTTCTGAGTGCGTTTAGGAACAACCGGAAACTTCTTCCCATTACTCTCTTTTAGAATTCTCGAAAAAAAATTGGATTGACTATTCTTTTGCAAGTTAGCCTTTCTACAATTGGGAGCATCGGGTCTTGTCTTCGTCTTTACGAAGTTATCCTTTTGATAACCATTACGATTGTGAAAAGGATTTGTATGACGTTTATAGGCAAATATAGGTTTATCACAACACCGATTCCTTTGCCTAAAGGTTGGACAGTTACAACCTGTAACGTTAAGGGGATTAGTCTTAACATATGATCTTGGTTTCACAACTTCTTGTGATGCCCAAACAAGAACATCATGAAGTTTTTCATTCCTTATACGGAAACGACATCTCCTTTCCAGGTGACCTTTATTTCCGCAATAGTGGCAAACATAAGGAATGTTCTTACCTCGATCCGTGTGTGTTGACTTTGGAGGTTGATATACTTTGTTCTTTTGAACCTTAGCTGCCGGTGAAGGTATTTCACTTTTGCCATCAGTGGAAACCTTTTGTTGAGAAGAATCACTAGCCTTGAAATATTTTACCTCTTTGCTAATACTTGGAGCATCTATTCCCTTATAGCCCAATCCTCGTGTATCACGATGATTTTTATTTGCTCCTAGCATAGTGGTTAATTTGCTTGAACTAGTATTGAACTTTTTCAAGTCATCTTCTAACATCTTGATTTTATCAAGAACAGAGGCTAAATCATCCTCAAGACATTTTTCCCGAGCGAGAAAAGCGCTTTCTATGTCATCAAAACTTGTTTGCTGAGAGTTAATCCTTGCTTCAGTTTCTGCAAGTTTCTCTTCCAACAAGAAGTATTTTTGATACACATTATCACATTCAAGTGACTTTCTACTCAGGTTTTCCTCGGAATCTTTGAGGATCGATTCGCAATAGCGATTCCAACCATAAAGACCTCCGTAAATCCTTTTCAATTTCTTGTTTTCACGATAGAGAGGAGTCAGAAGAGGTGTGACACGAGAAGTTGTAATCTTCTTAATTTTCAACGAATCCAAAAACTTAACATACACTGAGACTTCCTCATCAACATCTCTATCAATATCTGAATCACCTTCATCAGAAAGTTCATCCAACTGTTCTTCTAGGCGTGTTTCCCAATCAACAGTTTCTACATTCAGAGAATTTTTAGATATTGACTCAGATGTGACAGTTCCCTCAAGTGAATTCAAGCTTTGAAAATCATCTGGTGATTTCTGACCTGGTACGTTATTAGAGATAGACTCATCAATAATAATGTGATTGCTACAAACATAGACTTATGAGGTCTTAAATGTGTTTGCCTACTCTGATACCAATTGAAAAAGAGGGGGTACAACAACCACACCCAATATTTCGCTTAACAATCTGTATGGACTAACTCCAATATACTTTCAAGAGAATCAACTAGACAGTCAGACACAATCTTAAAAAAAGTATATCAAAGAGTTATATCTCAATTTTTTGATTCAATCCGCAATCAAACAAATAGGAATTTGCGAGCATGATTGAATACAAGAGAAATAACTTGAACGGTACCAAAGACCAATGTTCAAGGATTAATCAATTTCAATCAACAACCAAAGGTTGGATTTACCAATTGATCGATTCGACGCACAACCTGTGATATTTTAATTATATAACAAAATATAATGCGGAAAAGAAATAACACAGACACCAGAAGTTTTGTTAACGAGGAAACCGCAAATGCAGAAAACCCCCGGGACCTAGTCTAGATTTGAACACCACACTGTATTAAGCCGCTACAGACACTAGCCTACTACAAAGCTAACTTCGGTATGGACTGTAGTTGAACCCTAATCAATCTCACACTGATTCAAGGTACAGTTGCGTTCCTTACGTCTCTGATCCTAGCAGGATACTACGCACTTGATTCCCTTAGCTGATCTCACCCACAACTAAAAGTTGCTATGACCCAAAGTCGAAGACTTGATAAACAAATCTATCTCAGACAGAAAAGTCTATTGGAATAGATAAATCTGACTCCCACAAAAATACCTACGAGTTTTGTTCCGTCTTTTGATAAATCAAGGTGAACATGAACAAATCGATAACCCAGACTTATATTCCCGAAGAACGGCCTAGTATTATCAATCACCTCACAATAATCTTAATCGATTAACGAAACAAGATATTGTGGAATCACAAACGATGAGACGAAGGTGTTTGTGACTACTTTTCAATCTTGCCTATCGGAGATATAAATCTCAAGCCAATCTTACGATTGTACTCAATCACGATAGAAAACAACAAGATCAGATCACGCAACTACAGAGAAAATAATTGGGTCTTGCTTCACAATCCCAATGAAGTCTTTAAGTCGTTAACCTACAGGGTTTCGTGAAAAACCTAAGGTTAAAGGAGAATCGATTCTAGCTTATACAACTAGTATCACACATGAGGTGTGGGGATTAGGTTTCCTAGGTTCTAGAGTTCTCCTTTATATAGATTTCAAAACAGGGTTTGCAATCTAAGTTACCTTGGTAACAAAGCATTCAATATTCACCATTAGATGAAAACCTGATTAGATTCAAGCTAATATCTTTCAACCGTTAGATCAAACTTAGCTTGTTATACACAAATGAAATGTACCTTCATTTAGGTTTGAGTAACCGTACCTAAACGTGGACACTTAGTCGGTTCAACAATAGTTAACCAATTGTTAGCCATATGACCACTTTCATATCAACCTTATTCATCTTTACCATAACTAGTTCAAATGACTCAAATGAACTAGTTAGAGAGTTGTTCAATTGCTTAGATCTCATAGAAGTATACAAGACACAATCGAAGCAAAACCGATTTTGATTCACTCGAATCAATTCATGAACATAGCCATAGTTTGCAAAGATTGCATTCCTTATTATATAAATGTTTTAGTTCATAAACAAACCGATTTTAGAAAGTAACCTCCTTAAGTATGCAAACGGGTACGCATACTTAAGTACCCGGATTGAGTTTGTTTTTTACTTCCAAACTCCAGCAGAAATTCATGGACGTGAAACTTCTGCCAGTATGCGTACGGGTACGCATACTTACCCGGATTTCCAACAACCGCCAGTACGCGTACGGGTACGCATACTTTAGGTTCCCGGTTTTGGACTTTTACACAAATGTGAAAACACACTATGTTAATATCCAAACATGGTTACTTGTTCTAAACTCTCATTTCTATCATTGAAACTTTCTTAGAGGATGTTAAAATAGTTGTTATCCACTAACTATTTTCATCAAAGTGATTTTCAAGTTATTGAAATAATCATTATGACTTTCGTCACGAGTAAAGATGAACTTGGCTAAAGCGAAAGCTTACCAACACATATTTTGAGAAATAGATAGGCGAGATAAACTCGGCTCGAAATAGCAAATGTGTATAATTGAAGTCTATATAGCAATACGACTTTTGTCTCAAAATAGGAGATAAAATAGATAAACTTTTGAGTGATAGATAAGTTCAATTCTCCACATACCTTTTGGTTGATGAAGTTCCACAAGTTCCCTTGAGTAGTTCTTCGTCTTCATTCGATGAACGCCGTGGAGTCTAAATGTCAACTACACTTACTATCTTAATCCAAGACTTAGCTATAAGTAAACTAGAAATCAAGACTTATTGTTTTGGAACCTAAACTTGATAAACAAGCTTGAGATAGCAACGCTTGCGAGTTCGACCGAGAAATGCTCTAACAATTTCGTTCATGCTTTAGTGTTATTGCCCCTTGAAAAGATGAGGGTACCCAAATACACCAAAATATTTTATTTATCAACGTATAAGTCCTCTTCCGAATGCGGTCTATGGACACAGTCGAGTCAATTCGACAATTTGGTTCATACTTCGTGTGATTGGCTATGGATATGGGATCAAGACAATACAACAACGAGATAACTTGTGTGATTGACTATGGATACAAGATCGAGACGATACGACAACAAAGTGTGTACTTGATAATGGTTCGGTAATAACCGAAACTCTATAGGATCACTATCAAGTGTTACGGAGTTAACGTACTTGTGTATTTTACTTTAATTATAACAATTATAATGCGAAAAACAAAGTAAAAGACACATCAAGATTTTGTTAACGAGGAAACTGCAAATGCAGAAAAACCTCAGGACCTAGTCCAGTTTTGAATACTCTTAGAATTAAGCTACTATACAAAATATAATACCAACTTCGTATAGTTGAGACCAAGCAGACTACCCCTAGCTACTTAGTTCCCTCAGTATCCCTGCGTCTTCGACTTCTAGAGTCACGCACGTGAATAGCAAGTCCTTTGGATCGTATTCCAAATAGCAAAGGAAGAATCTGTTTGGTAACCACTCTAATCAATCTTGCTACAAGATTATGATGAGTTACTGACAAAGGATCTTATGTTTAATCTAATAAACTCCATTGCTTGGTTAGATCAATCCAAAAAATAACTACCGAAATAGTCAAGTCTATATTCACATTCAATCAATATATATCTCAAAGAGAAATATAGAGAATGCCGATCTCACGCAATCAATCAATCAGATCTATTAGATAAATCGATTATATTTGGATCCTAGCCGATCAAGGTTTGTGCACTAAATCCACAAGATACAAAAACTAATAAGAATTCTTCTCCGTCTTCAAATATTCTATTGCCTTCAAATACCTACATAACACCACTTTAATCTCTTGTGATCAGTCACACACAGAACGGAGTCTGTTAACAATGGATTATCACAAGATGTCTTTAGATCTAACAACAGTTCTAAAGATCTCGTCAATACTCGTATCTAGTCTGAG
Organism: Papaver atlanticum; assembly: GCA_023531105.1. Lineage (NCBI taxonomy): Eukaryota > Viridiplantae > Streptophyta > Magnoliopsida > Ranunculales > Papaveraceae > Papaver > Papaver atlanticum. The sequence goes on from JAJJMB010008334.1 coordinate 962,709, forward strand.
TGAATCTTATATTAGAAGAGAAGATTCTCAAGAATAAACAAACTAGGTACAATTAAAGTTTCAACAACTGTTAGTCAATCAAATCAAATCGAAAACTAATAACACTGCAATTATCTAGTTTCCCACCAACGGTACTCGTAGAACTTCTTGATCCCACAGAAGTCTTTTAAACGAGCGGTTGTAAAAGATTTCACCTAATTGGGATACTTTCCTCTCCGATTAGACGACTCCACCAGAAACAACAAGAAATGAAGTTTTCCTGGCTCTTATGATGGTTTGCTAGAAATGCAAACTTAGGTATTTATAGACCAAGGATGTTTAGACACCAAAGAATTTCCAAAACCGAAAATATTCTCAAGATATGCAATGAATGCCCAAATTCGGTTTTCCTAATTCCAATAAATGCTGGTCCAATATTTCCGAAATCTCTCATAGAAATCTCTAATTAGAAAATGCACATTACTAATTTTTATTCTCTCGAGCTATGCATTAATTGCTGGTAATTAAAGCATATAAAACCAAAAACCTTAATTAAAAGATTCTTAATTTATTTCGGCACATGATCACCTTGAGTACCAAGGAATATCTTTGAACAATAAATGATAATAGTTACTGCTCATGTTCAAAGTGGTGGATAGGGAACTATACTAGTAACCTGCCTATGTTGACATCTTTTCACTGCAAATCCTTATTTTATGTTTACATGGATTTGCTTCTTAGAATCGGTTCTGCAACACTTCCAAACAAGTTTAGAATTGGTTGTACCAGTATTCCAAGACTACTATGTGATCGGTCATACCAAGTCACAATGGTTAGTTGTGATCGGTCCTACCAAGTCACATACATGGGTTCAGATCAGTTATACCAATCACTGGGATCGGTTCTACCTAAACATGGTATCTACTTGTGATCGGTCACACCAGTCACTAGGATCGGTTACACCACTTATAAGGATCGGTCACACAACACTTATGATCGGTCACACCAATTACAAGGATCGATCATACCATCTCATGGTGATTACTTAGGATCGGTTACACCAATTACCAGGACCGGTCATACCAAATCATAAGTATAAGTATTGTGGTCGGTTATACCAAGATACATAACCTGAGTTAAGATCGGTTCTACCAACTCACACATGTTGGTCATCTAAAGAATATGCAATGAATAGCCGGACCAAGAAACCTATTGATTTCCCTTTCGATTCATGAATGTACTTCCTTTAAACAAATGTAAAACATTGTTTACTAGGATGAAATCTTCACCATACACCCATAAACATAATCATAAAACTATATACACGATTATGTCGATGTCATATCTACGAAGTTCAAAAGATAAGCGTTATACTTCGTAGTCTAATTCCTTAATACTATGATCATACTATTATGATCATGTTTCATCACTAGAGTATTATATACAATATGTACAGTATATACAGCTTCGTAATTATGTTTTCAATATAGCACGACTTGAAAGATATGTTTGGAATGAAACAGTTCAAGTCAAAATATTACTAACCTCAAGAGGAAGGATGATGTCGTCGATGTAGCTCTTTACTTCTTCACATTTTTCAAGTCTTCAAGTAATACTTGTATGTCTCATTATCCTAATCTTTCTAGCCTAACCTATACGAAGTTGTCTCTAGTACATAATCAAGCGACTCTTAAATTGAGTTTTGATTCACTAAAATATGACAACCAAACTTGACATACCAATGCTTGGTGAGTTCAACCGAGATATGATCTAACACCCTTTTCAAATGCATTGAAATCTTCTACCGTCATGTCGCAAATAAGTCACTGACTCACAAGAGTGGGTTTGGTCCAGTCAAATAGTAATAATTTATGGGGATTTAAACTTTTCATTTGTGCCGCCTTTACTTTTTGCCGTGAACATGTTTGTTTGAGATTGATTTTCCATTTTAAGCTTTAATCCATAATGAGGATAAGAATGTTAATTTAAAAAAAAATCAGATACTTTGTTTGCTGAAGATGGAATTCTATGTCTTTAATTTTCTACATTTACAGAACCATGCATCTTACTAGATACAAAGTTTCATTACTTTGTTTACTTTTTAGTACTGTGTGAAATATTGTGTTTCAGAAAATGTTTTTTCTTGTTAATGCATACTGTCCCCTGTAAAGAATATAATAGAAACATAAGATATCTTCGTCTCTGTTGATTAATGGTTATGTGTAAAAATGCTTGTGTCCTATGTATTTACTTTATGGATAATATTTTTGTTGAACATTAACATGACTTCATAATATTTTTGTCCTATGTGATGTTGCGTATTCTCATACATAGGGCTTTATGTGTCCGTATCGGAACGTGAGGTATTGGATAGGTGATTACCGAAGAGTACCTCTAACAACAAAAGAAGAAAAGTTCAATCAATCCCATGCTCAATTGAGGAATGTGATTGAGAGAGCATTCGGGGTATTGAAAGTAAGACTTTCAGTCTTAATTAAAATGCCTTCTTACTCCTTTGAGACGCAGAGAGATATCGTCATCGCTTGCATATCTATGTCATAATGCATTAAATGATTGGTTATTTAAATAATGTGAGAACGAGGTATTTGAGATGAATGAGACGCAGGTGGGTGAGGAAGAGGAAACGAAAGAAAATGCACCTCGTTTGTTTGGACGACAAGAGTAAATATATATGAGCAATTTACGCGATGACATAACTAGTCTCTTTTAGATTTATTGTTTTGTGATGTCTAATATGTGTAATTACATTGGGAAAAAAAAGTTGCTTAGAGTGCAATGGAACAAATGTGATGTTTTAGTAGTGTTAAATGCTTATAGTTTAAAATATGCACAAGGTCATTTTATGTCTAAAAAAATTCAGTCAGCTGAGTTAGGTCTGACTAAAAAAACAAACACATTTTCTGAGTCAGATCTTAGTGAGTCATATTTAGACGACTCAGATGATTCAGCTGCAAACAAACAAGGTGCTAGTCTATTTGTTACTTTCAAATGATAAAAGGTATATCTATTACTATTATGAAGGGAACTCCCCTTAGGTATTGTAAGTGAATAGTACTTGAAACCGGAGTTTTTGATATTCTGATTTTCCCCCTTGTTTGATATTCCTAAAAGCTTTCCTTAAAATATATTTAGGAAATCTTTCTAATGGGATGTCGTGGTCAGTATACTAACGTGAATAAGATCAAAGGTGCTCAACCACATTTGTACAAAGGTGATGGTAAAGGAGTCTCACTAGATTATTGTTGATTTTTTTTCTAGATCATTTCTTCCATAAAATCTCTGAACATAATTGGTTTATATTCCATCAAGATCTTTCCTTATATAAAATACAAAAATTAGTAAGTAGTGGTAGAAAAGATGTCTCTATTTCAGATTTCTAAAAAATATATATATAATTTATTTATTTTTTTGTAAATCAGTGTCAAAACACATTAAGTTTTTGGTGGAAATCCAAGAGAGTAAGGAGCACGTGTAAAGTTGAATTGCTCTGAGAGTCTATTAGGTCTAAACAACATTCCAGTCCAAAGTTTGCTAGTAGGCTAATGTTTGTAGTGGTTTAGTACAGTGTGGTACTCAAGCTGGACGAGGTACATGGTTTTTCTATGAGATTGTAGTTTCCTCGTTAACAAAATTCCTGTGTGTGCGTGCGTTTACTTTTCCACATTGAAAGTTTCATATTATTTTAATTGTTAAAAATACTTCACATGTTCATACTCATATCAGATAAAAAATTGGTGATGTAGTTGATACCTCTACTTTTCAAACTCCTTCCACATTACTCTTAGTTGGTTCACCTTTTGGATCAACATAAACATGAGATAACTTACAACTTATTTGTCCACGTATCTCATTAAATTTCTTTGAGAGTAAAACGGGCGATCCGCATGCTTTGAAATTCATATCTCGACCATTCTTCTTTTGTGAATTCAAAGAACACGAGGAACTGATCTGATGGTAACCCAGAGAGTGATTGGCTCATTTGGTTTTGCCGTAACAAACTTAGGTTTGATCATTGTCTAATTCCTGCCGACCAAGCTGTAATTCGTTTGAGAAGTCTAATTGCCGAGTCTGGAAAATATAGTGGTGGATTTTCTTTTTATACTTCTGCAGACAAACCCATTCTCGATTTTTTGCATATTCAAAGAGTTCCTCCAAAGATGCCGAGAGCTATTCTGGTTAAGTGGAAACCACCACTTTCTGGTTGGATTAAGGCTAATATTGACGGCTGTTCCATTGGTAATCCGGGACCTTCGGGTTATGGTGTGGTGTTTCGCGATTCCCGAAGCATGACTAGAGGTTACTTAGCTCAGAACCTGGGTATCAACAATTCTACTATAGCTGGGCTCTGGGGTGCCATTTACGCTTTTAGATTAGCCCAATCTAAAGGAATTCAAAGACTCTAGCTGGAGTGCGACTCAACCTTTGTCTTACAGGCTATTGATAATCCTAGTTTGGTTCCTTGGTCAATGTATACTCACTGGAGTAATTGCTTGAAGTTTGCTTCTTCCATCCAGTTTGTGTGCACTCATATGTACCATGAAGGGAATTCAGTGGCGGATCTATTGGCTAAGCATGGAGCTCAGATGGAATCTCGTTGGTGGATTGATCCCCAGAGTTTATTAGACGAGCGCTTCTTATAGATAGATCTATTTTACCGTTATATCGTTTTAGAAACATGTAGTTGGTTTTATTTTTCTTGTTTTCTTCTTCTCTTGTTGGAGGTAAGGCCTAGTCTCCCTATTTTCTTTTCTTTTATTGATTTTAATAAAATTGCTCCTAGTGTGCCATTGCCATGGGTAGCTTCTTTAAAAAAAAAAAAAAGGTAACCCAGAGAGTGTACCATATGTAGACGAATCCCTGCTAGTATCCCAATCTTCATTTGTATGTGTTATATTAGGTCCCACATCTATATGTCTTATAACTCTTATATTAGTCAATGCGAACCCATCCCTAATAATATCCATTTGGATTAATCCGCATGTGTCAAAGAAAGTGTATCATCATAGGCGCGATTGAGTAGCAGACCTCTTATTCATCATGTGTACTTAAGATAAAATTTAAGTTGACGGAGTAGATCCCTTTGGTAAAAAAAAAACCTTCCTACAAGACAGTGTAGACATGTTACACCTTTTTGATACTCGTTCTTTAGTGATGCAAACAACATTATAACCTCCAATAAGCAAGGTCTGCAAAGAATTTATAGCTTGAGAAACTACCCGTGCTATAAAATGCTTATTCATGATGTTCTCAATTTGTTCCGTAGGTTCTTGATGGCTTTATCGTGTTACACGATGACCCCATAGGGGATGATGATGAAGAAAAATCACGAAAATTCTTTGGACAATCTACAATTACCCTAGTGGCATTCAAGTTGCATTGAAGACGACAAACATGCGTTTGCCACTAAATCCCAAAAATATTACATGAAAAAACGATGTCCACATAATCTTGAAATACTACAATTTATATAACACTCAAAAACTACATTTCTAATATAATTATTAATTTATGAATTCAGCGTATTATTGATGTAGCATGTTCATACACACAAAAATAAAAATAAATAAATAGTGAGATACTTATTCTATCGGCTACTAAAGTACCTCTCCTTATCTTGTATTGATTAGAGCAAGCAATATGGATAGTTAAGGCTATGCTGAAACCCTTAAAAGTAGCAAAATCTTAGCTATAAAAAAACAACCACTATGGATTACTATGGGATTTAGAGTTTAAAGAGGTTAATGATGGATCCAATATTACTGGTTGTATACCGAGTCTTCGTTCAAACCTGATACTCAGTCTACAACATCATAGCTTTCTCTATTTGATGCACATTTCTAGCCCGACATAGTATGCTACTTATCAGATGTTAATCAATTTTGTTGTCATAGTGGTTGTTTTTCTCTACGACATATAAAAAGAACGCCATAGTGGTTACTCTTGAAAGCGTAAGAAGCACATGAGAAAGAAGAAGTAAATTATCCATATCCCTCTCACTTTAGACCACTAGAAGGAACACCTGACGAATCAACTACAAGAAGCATACACAACACTCCATATTCTTGGCTATCCTTCTGGAGTTTTTTTTTAGTTTTGTAATGAGTTTATCAAAGAAAATAAAAAATAAAAAATGTTAACCTAGAGCCCGCATAGAACATTGGGCCATCTAATAATTTCCCACGTCGTCAAAGACAGTGTGGTAGTATCTTGACTCTTGATCACAAGATTTTTTTTTATTATTGTTTTGATAAAATAAACGGGGTTAAAGAGTTCCCAACCAAATAAAAAGAACAAAAAGACAAAAAAATAAAATAATCAATAGTCTAACTGTAATGCCTAATGAAAACTTTTCTAGCTTTATCCACGACTAGAATTTCTCTAAACTCATAAGAGAATTCCTCTTCAGAAAATTTCACATAGTTTGAACTAAGATAAATCCTAGTTAGGAAGTTAGCAGTTCTGTTACCATCCTTGTAACAGTGGCTAATCTTAACAGAACAATACTTTCTCAATAACATTTTAACTCTCCTCCAAATTTGAATAGTATTCCATGTTGGTTTAGGATCAGCATCTGCAATAACAAATAAGTGGTCATAGAATAAGTGCACAAATGAATACATTGAGCTTCAATCTCCAGGGCTAACTTCAAACCTAATTCAACTTCCTGCATCTCATGAGCACTGACGGAAATATAATGGCTTCCACTAGCGACAACAATCAAGTGATCACCTTAAAGCACCAAAACCAGCACCATTCTCACTATACGAGCCATTCGTTTTGGTCATAACATCATACACTGCGAGAGAAAGCCAAGAACAGAAGATAAGTTGCTTCATAATAAACTCACAACTTACTCTCCATTTATCCATAAACTGTCTGTTACTATCAGAATCTTCGTTTTTTAAATTGTGAGCACTAAGCTTTAACCAAACCTTCTGCACAATAAGATAACTCACATCCTCCATAAAAGTATATTTAGCAGAAAAGATTCCGAAGTTTCTCTCCCTCCACAAGTTATATATGAAACTACTAAACAACACCCTCTTGATCATGGCAAAAGTTGAATTGCCTTTAAAATGAGAAATATACCATTGTATCTTTTCATGCCAAGTGCCAAAAATCTCTCCGTATTAACACATTTTGAGAATTAGACCCTTCCAAATCAGAGTAGCAATCTCACATCCATGAAACAAATGAGCTTCATTTTCTACTTCAGAACCATAAAAAATACAAGAAGAGGGAGGAATGATCATCCAAGAGACGTAAGGAGCGCATCCAAAGCTGAATTGCTCAGATGATCGATTCGGTCTGAAGTCCGAACTACATACCATTCCGAAATCTGATAATATGCTAATGTCTGTAGTGGTTTAATACAGTGCGGTGTTCAAGATGGACGAGGTTTAGGGTTTCTCTACGAAATTGTAGTTTCCTCGTTAACAAATTCTTGTGTGTGTATACTTTTTCTGTTCCAGTTGAAAGTTTCATATTATTTTAATTGTGAAAAGTACTACATAGGTTCAGAATCCTATATCAGATAAGAAATTGGTGATGTACTTGGTAACCACTCTTTTTTCAACTCCTTCCACATTACTCATATCAGGCCTGATACTTGGTCTCCACCGGCAGAGCTCCATGTGATGCACATCATTAACCCGATATAGTATGCCATCTATTAGATTTTAACCAACTTTACTGCTACAGTGGTTGCTCTTCTCTACGACATCGGGAAAAAAAGAAAGAAAAAAAACTGTGGTGGTTACTCCAGAAAGCGTTACATTCTTGGCTATCCATTGGAAAAAAATTCAGTTTTGTAACGAGTCTATCAAACAAAATAAAAAATAAAAAAATGAAATAAACGTTAACCTGGAAGAGCCTGCATAGAACATTGGGCCATCCGATAAATTTCCCAGTCGTCAAAGACATGGTGGTAGTGTCTTGGCTCTTGATCACAAGATAAGTTATCGATAGGGTAGTAGGGTAACTGCAGTATTACCCCTCTCGAACTACAGAATATTACCAAACAGCTTAGCCGAAAATTGCAAAGAGGAGGAAAAAAACACAAACGAAACCAAATCAATTCAAAGAATAAGGCGCTACTGGATTGTATGGTCTGAAACAAATTAATTTAACAATGGCCGCGCGGATAGGACTCGGACCTGTAACAGCTCACCGAGCGGCCATGGCTCCTCCTTCTCCTTCTCTTTCTCTCTATTCCTTCTCATCTCTTCATCCTACTCCTAACATCATCTTCTTCAGTAGGAGAAAACATGTTGGACTCGACCAATTTCGAACTCACCACCGATCCTTTATTACTCTTCCTCCGCTCAGAGTTTCTGCAGCAGCATCTGTACAAGAAGAAGCATCTCCAGCCTCTCCTGGTAATCCCAACACTGTTTTTTATTCGATTGTTTGATTTCTGAATTTGAATTGACTTCGAATTTTTTGAGATAAGTTCAAGTGTTGTTTTCTTTGGTTGTACAGATACATATGGGGGTGTGGAAAATTTGGTAATTATAGGCTCTGGTCCAGCTGGATATACTGCTGGGATTTATGCAGCTCGTGCCAATTTGAAACCTGTTGTGTTTGAAGGGTATCAAGTTGGGGGTGTTCCTGGTGGACAGTTGATGACTACCACTGAAGTCGAGAATTTTCCAGGGTTTCCTGATGGAATTACTGGTCCAGATTTGATGGATAAGTAAGTAGACTGAAGTATAGAATGTTGGAGTTGTTTGCTTATGCTGCACTTGAATTGCGTTTCATTAAATTTGTTCACAGTGTGACTTTAGTCTGAATAGCTACCGTTTTTTAATTTTATTTTGAACAGGATGCGCAAACAAGCCGAGCGATGGGGGGCTGTGCTTTTCCAAGAAGATGTGGAATTTATTGATGTGAAGACGCGTCCGTTTACTATAAGGAGTACTGACCGTGAGGTAAAGCTAATTTCTATTGTTGACATTTATGTTATGGCGAGATAATTTGGTTAATAATCACACAGTTTTGTGGCTGTCAATATGGGTTTATAGCAGAGTTCACACGTTTAAATGGAATGGGTATTTGATTCCGATGTCTGGGGTGTCTAGCAGGATTTACATGCATTTAGATATTTTATTTGTATTAAGTAGTTTAGTTAATACCTAATAGTTTTTCTTTTTGTCTCAGGTCAAGTGTCACAGTGTTATTATAGCCACTGGCGCTACAGCGAAAAGGCTCAATTTACCTCGGGAAGATGAGTTTTGGAGTAGAGGAATCAGTGCTTGTGCAATATGTGACGGGGCGTCACCACTTTTCAAATGGCAAGTTCTTGCTGTAGTTGGAGGAGGAGATACAGCTACAGAGGAAGCATTGTATCTAACAAAATATGCTCGTCATGTGCATTTACTCGTACGTAGAGACCAGTTGCGGGCATCTAAAGCAATGCAAGATAGGTCAGTTTACGCTTCCTTCTCTCTTCTTGGATATTGCACTCATTCATGAAACCATGACTTCTGACTGTAAAACTAAAATGTTCAAAACAACGCATTATATTCTCTGATACCAAAGTACATATTCAACACCACAGTCTCATTCCTTAACTTCCAAAACTGAAATTACAAAACTTGGAAGCCATGTTCATTTGTGTGGCACACAAAACAACCGTGGATGTTTCAGCCCTTGGACCATCATGTGTGCTAGATGGACTGTTTCATTTTGGCTGCTACATGGACTGGGTGTTTTTAACTCATTGTCAAACACACTTCCTTACAGGGCTCTTGTTAAATGAGTCACTCAGCAATTAATTTGTCCAGATAGGAGAGTGTATGATAATCGTGACTAGGTCTCAGTCAAAGCATCTGAGTAGGTTTTCACAAGGGGCCATGGACAACTAACTATGGCTTATTTGGTTGTAAAACGCATAAAAATGTTAAAAGAAAATCCCATGTTCTACGAATAATTTGGCAAACCCACTTATCTTAGAATTTATCATATAACCTAGCAGTTTGGTTCAATATCCATGGCCATGTAGGTGTTGAAGCTTAGGAAATGTTACCCTTAAAGTTTTTGTTTGGGACATGATTACCCATGCTATTTGTGGCGGCAAAATTATCCTCTTATGCATCTTGGAAGGCTAAGGAAGCCCAATGTTTTCTTGGTTCATGCAAACATTGTTGAGTTTTCTTGCGTTCCTTTCTTTATTCTATGCAATTAGAGAGTTAACAATGCTAATAACCAGTTGGCCAACTATAGCCCTTGGGGGCATGTCTAGTATTAAGAATCTCTAGGCCTTCGGGGTAAAGTTAAATTCATACCAGAGGTTTGGCCAAAGTTAAAACATTTAATTAGTGTTTTTAGTAGGCAGCAAATAGGATACTTCATTATTAGAAACTTGGATACAAGTAATCAGTTGGATTGATTAGTGCATGGTAGATTTTCAACTCCCTGAATGTTTGTTTAACAGGTTGATTATGGCGCATGTTTCAGAGTTATCAACAATCCAAATGTTACAGTGCACTTCAATACAGAGACAGTGGATGTCGTCAGCAACAGCAAAGGGCAGATGTCTGGTGTCTTAATTAGAAATATTGATTCTGGGGAGGAATCAGTACTTGATGTTAAGGGCTTATTTTATGGTATAGGCCATACTCCAAACAGCGAGTTGTTGGCTGGCCAAATTGAACTTGATAGTTCAGGCTATGTGTTAGTCAAGGAGGGGACTGCAGAAACTTCTGTCCAAGGTGTATTTGCAGCTGGAGATGTACAGGTACTGATATGCCATATTCACTTGCTTCTGTTTCTTTTGGTATTATGGATTTATCTGTTCAAGTTCAACCAACATTCCTCTACCAGTTAATATATGTCCTGCTGACCATATATCTGGATAGGTTAACCAGGGCCGCTTCTTAAAGTAGGTAATCCCGTTGAGTTTCTTACAATTTCTTTGGCTGTAGAGTGCTGAACCTAGAGGTCAGATATTGTATAATGCACCAAGGGCCACAAAATTTGCTAGGACTATTTTTCTCTTTTTCCACTAATGATACTAAAATGATAGTGGGTGACGCAAAATGTTTTAAATTTTTAATGTATCAACTGGCTACCCATTAGCAAGTTCCAACGGATGTTAGCTATCATATAAATTGTGGACCAGACATCGTTGTAGTTTGATAAGTTGGACGCCAGCATATAATTTTCAAGGCATTTTTACGCATTTTTTTTGTTTTTGTTTGTGTAGGATCATGAATGGAGGCAAGCCATAACTGCAGCTGGAACAGGATGTGTGGCTGCTTTATCTGTTGAGAGATATCTTGCAAGCAATAATCTCCTTATTGAGTTTCACCAGGTATTCTGCATGTTACATTTTGGCAGAATAATTCGATGCTTTATGCGCTAGAAATACCGCGTTTAGTTTTGTTTGTTCGTATACTTCTTCCTCTTTTCCCTTTCGTTGATTCCATGGCGCCATCAGTTTTCGAGCCATCAAGTGGTGTCATCATACAGTTCTATGTTGATTAGAAACCAATAGCAAGATTTCATTTCATCTATACCAGTAAACATAAACTCTGCTGAACTAGGAAACTTAAATAGAAACCTTATAAACTAGGAACTTCTAACATCATCCACAATTTCTTTTTGGTCAGCCCAAAACTGAAGAGGTTAAGAAAGACCCCACTGACAGGGATGTACAGGAGCGGTTTGACATCTCCCTTACAAAGCACAAGGGCCAGGTACGCCTTTGCCCATTTTTTGACATTAAAAAAATTGTACTTTATGGTTTCCTTATCCATTTAGTCTTTTTCCTATCCATGTGTTTATCTTTTAGTTTTTGGCTCAAACTCTAGTTTCTTTTTCTCAGTACGCACTACGGAAGTTGTATCACGAAAGTCCAAGGCTCATATGTGTGTTGTATACTTCGCCAACATGTGGTCCATGTAGGACCTTGAAGCCAATTTTAAGCAAGGTAATGTGGTAGACGGTTTCTTTCTCTTCTCATGCCAGTATTTCATAACTAAATGGCAGATCAATCACAAGTCACAAGTACGAAGAGGATAGGAAAACTTTAGTTTGAGAATATATTAAGTGGTACCTAATTGTTGTGTATCATAATAAACCACATCACAGGGATCTGTGGATTTTCTTTTGGAACTTTACAACTTCATAAGGACTTGAGAAATATACTTTAGTTGAATTTTCGTCTTGCGGCGTTAAAAGCCCAGAAAATGTAGCTAATTTATGGGGAATCTTTTTTTTTCCTGGAAAACTGTGTCTAGTGTCTTCATCTATATCATGCATTGCTGCTCTAGGAACAACAAGGTATTGACCTTCATTGACACACTCAGTTCATTTCCCGTTGGCAGGTGATAGATGAGTTTGATCAGAATGTTCATTTTGTTGAAATTGATATTGAGGAAGATCAAGAAGTAGCAGAGGCAGCAGGGATTATGGGCACACCGTGTGTACAATTTTTCAAAAATAAGGATATGATCAGGTTGGTTGGTTGGTTTAATTGCATGATTTTGGTGCTATTATTTGATATGACATGGTATTGAAGCTGTGCGCCATGTAGTACTTTCCTGGTTATTTTTCTTTTCTACGCTTCAATCAAAACTTCCCTTTTGGCTTTTGTTGATTGGGTGTTACAATTTGGTTAGTTCACTTAGTTGCATTCAGTAAGAGGACTTCTTTTCTAGTGTTGTCAAGTGCTCCAAGTTTCTTGACATTTCAACAGAGCTTTTATCTAACATCTCGTGATATGTTGCATAAGTAATTTGATAAATAGATTGGAAAACCTAGTTTTAGCTGGCAACTTGTTGGTGACTCTGAAAGGAAAAGAATGCACGCAAAATTAGAAGTCTTTCCACTTAGCAAGAGTATATTAATCGAAACTTTTGAGAATTTGGTAAACTTCTGCATTCGTTATGCATTACAAGTATAGAGTATAGTCCATGATTTTCAGGGATCGATTCACGTCCAATAAATTACTATGGATTGTTTTGAACAAGGAATTGCTATAATCATTTTTTATCTATATGTTTGTTTAGAATATGTTTGTCTTGATCCTCTAGTTTGTGGCCTGTGATTTCCCTAAGATATTTCAGAGGGGTGAAGCATTGTATAAGATTTTTCCAACTACTTTTTTACCACAATATTCTATTGTAAAATGGAGGAACTTTTCAGACACCTAGCAGACCATATCTTCCACATGAGCAGAATAAATTTGTTAATGAGAACTTTTAGAGACTCATCTGTACATCTTTTAAAGTTGAGTATTTATTAATCTCTTAGCTGCAAGTACATGATATTTTGTTGTCTGTTTTATGCAGGAATGTATCAGGTGTGAAAATGAAAAGAGAGTACAGAGAATTCATTGAGGCTAACAAATAAGTTAGCTTCCCCCTTAAGCTCGGTGTCATAAAAAGTGCGCAGAGTACTCATTCAAGTAGTTACAGGCATTCACTCCATATCCTACCATCAAAGCAACGCTACTGAAATGATGCCATTTTGTTGTTGTAATTTTGTGATGAGGCACCCCACTGTTATGCAATTTACAGGCATTAATTGAACCATTTTCATTCTTAATCTCATTACCCATATTGCCTACCATGGATCCCAATTAAGGAACTGCTATCAGTGATTTTGGTGAAGATAATCTCGATCTCTATTGCCCGCTTAAGCTAAGCATTGCATGGTGCTCCGCTTCCAAGACATATAATGTAAATGTGTTCTTTAAAAAAATAAAACAGATTGCGAAAGATCTATTATTGCTACATTTTATAGAATCTCCCACATAAAAAATTATGAAAAGGCTACAAAATCTCAACCTGCAAGGTTGTAGCTTACCAAAAATAAATTACAATCTTGTAAACCTAGATAAACATAGATCTTAAGTTTTTTCTGTGGCTCATTCATTTTTTCTATACAATTTCATGAGACTAGCCGTATGTTGCACAGGTTGAGAACCACTATGGCATATAACAAAAACAGAGAGATGCGCAACATTCTTTGCTATCACCAAACCAGCATCAACCATGAATAAGGAGATTAATTAAGACTTGAGCTATGTAGTAATCTTTGATAAATTTATTAAAAAATGGAGCTTACATGTTCCCTTCAAAACTAAAATCCACAAATAAGATCCCTAGATTAGTCATGGCACTAGTAAGTAGGAAACCCTAGGTCAGTACGATGGCATTTGCATTTCTTTGAGTCCTCCATTCAGACAGTTGGCAAATGGATCAATAGCGTACATGTTCAGTCCTCGTGTCCGTCCTGGTGCTCCTCCTTTAAGCGAGGATACGTCCAGCACAAACCTGTCATGTTCAAGTATTATTATGCTAGTTAATGAGTGAGAAGGGAGAATATACATACAACGGAATATAAATTTATACTAGCTGATTGTTAGTTGTGCTTGTGTAAAACTTTATATATTCCTTGCAACTTACAACTTTTTCCCCGGATCCGTAGTTACGCAGTGAATGAGAACCTTCTGATTCACTTCAGATATGGAGTGTCCACTAGGAAGTTCAACGTTCTTCACAGCTGTATGGCATTACTCTCCCTATATTAGTAATTTTGCAATGGGAAACGTAATTGCATGAAATACTCATGAACTAATTTAGCAGAACATGTTAAGCTAACAAGAACTAATACCACATACATGATTCATCTACGGGAGTGGTACCGGTGCAACCATCAAGACCCAAGAGTTTCTGCACCGAAAAATTTCATCATGACATGGATAAGTTGTGTGTCAGATAGCTGACCAAAACAATCAATGTCAAGAGGAAAAAGTGTTCATAACGAAAATGCAAGGATTAGTACCTTAAGAGTCTGATAACATTTTTCAAGGTCACAATTCACCAAAATATGATCAAAGAGACCAGAAGATTTTCCTTCCTCCAGCTCTGTTTTTGCATTTCGCAGTCGTTTTTGAACCTGTTCCTCAGTTTCCGTTCCTCTGATGCACAAACTAAGATTATAAGCATATGGATAATGATTGTAAAAATATGGAGGCTTCCTAAGATTTACAATTCCTTTCCTGTATTATCATTATCCCCAACTTGTCTGATTAACATACCGTGCCCGAAGGCGCTTTTCAAGCTCTTCAAATGAGGGTGGGCAGATGAATATGTATATTGCATCAAGTGAACAAGCCCTCACAGACCTGGCGCCTTGGACATCAATGTCCAGAACACACCTCTACAGAAAACCAAATCAACCTTAAAAGGAGGTAAATTCCAAAGGTGAATGATTCTAATTGCAGACTAGCAACTAATCCCAAGACTAATTAAGGATAATTTATAGCACATCTTTTACCTTTCCTGCATCTGAAACCACCTCAACTGCTTCAATACTCGTTCCATAAAGATTTCCATGAACAGATGCAGATTCAAGGAACTTCCAGTCACGTATCTCCTTCTCCATTGAAGTTCGTTCTGCAAAATGATAATGAACTCCATCTATCTCCTTTTCTCTGGGAGCACGGGTCGTGTGGCTCACGGAGAACCCAAAAGTGGACGGAAATTCTTTCATGAGTTTTGATATTAACGTTCCCTTACCCACTCCTGATGGAC
Organism: Papaver atlanticum; assembly: GCA_023531105.1. Classification (NCBI taxonomy): domain Eukaryota; kingdom Viridiplantae; phylum Streptophyta; class Magnoliopsida; order Ranunculales; family Papaveraceae; genus Papaver; species Papaver atlanticum. Next base: position 978,254 of record JAJJMB010008334.1, read on the forward strand.
CGCTAATAACTATTGGTTTAGGAGCATGGGCCTTTACTCCCTTACTCCAAGCAACTACCTCAGTTTCCATTTTCTCTTTTTTCTCCCTAACATATGGTGTATCCACCTAAAAATCAGACAGAACCAAAGAATCCAATTATTGAAGGTTCAATAAACTTTAATACGAGAAACAGAAGTGAACTACATACATTCAAACAAAAACAAACAAAACAAAGAAGAGACTATGTATAAAAACAAACCTCAAGAAACCAGGTACAATCATCTGGAGTAGAGTCCTTCTTCAGAACTAATATTCGGTCATTATTTAGAAGTACTGCTGAATGACCTTTGCATTGGGCAGGTTTGGTACCCAATGTAGCAGGAACATCCCTGCCAATATTACCATATTCCAATTATCCAATCTAGAGAGTAAAACTACCTAATCTAAAGTGTAAAACGCAGCAGCAAAAACTACAACTCACCATTTTCCTTTAGACTTATCAAAAATTCGGACAGCGATTCCATCCGTCTCATCATCGAATCCTCCAATTACATACTGCACAATATATATTCAATGTGTCTTCATAAACTTAGTCTAAAAACAAACAAAAAATCCAGAATGTGGTGTCTGATTAGCATACCATCTTATCGCCGACAGTGGTAATTGTTTGGAAGTCTTTGACAACCTCAGATGGTAAACTATCACCCACCCCATCAACAAAGTCAGCTTGAATTTCACCCTGGTCATAAAAAGAAACAAACAAAAATTAACACCTTTAAGCAAACGACTAGTGTGCATACCTAGGTACATTGTTACGAGTGATTCAACGAATCTGTAAAGATCTGCAATACAAGAAAATATTGGCCAAACTCACCATAAAGAAATCGCCTTTAGATTCAAGCTGCTTTGCTCTGAGAAACAAAATGTCATACACAACAATACTAGATCAGAAACAAATCACAGATCTTTGGATTCCATTAATGACAAATCAAAAACACACCGAATGGGAGGAACAAATTGAAAAAAAAAAAAAATATTTTTTTGCCGTCTGAGAAACCCCCAAAGAAAAAGAAAAAAATGTACTCGTAGCAAAGAAAAAGTACCGGTAAAACCGGAAATCAAAACAGCTCCTAAACCACGTTAAGATGTCCGGATCTGATTTTTTTCTTTTTTTCTGTTTTGTTTATGTTTAAGTGAAACATGAACAGTACAAGGTTGTATGTAACAGACAAACACAAACAAACAATTACCTGTTTCCTCGTAACTTCTGTTACGCTCCTAAAATTTATTAATATTTATTGTAATTTATTCTTCTTTTTTCTCTTTACGACTGAGTTTGACTGTAACAACCCAAGTTCTCCTTTTTCTTTTAACAATGGAGGAAATAGAGAAGAACTTTGGTGAATGAAGATTGAAGGAGGAATAATCTTGTGTGTTAATGGGTGTAATCAGTTACATTAACGTTTAAGGGCGGCCCTTCTTATATTTCTTTTAGTAATAGAGAGAGAGGAGATGGTGCGTAGCGTGAGTTCGGCGCCTCTTTTTTGGGCTGCATTCGCTTTCAGCTAATTTCACTCCAAAATCAAAAATCCATCCCCCTTTAATTTCATATTACTTTAGGTCTAACACGACTTTTGGAAGACTCATCCCCAGTGGTGTGGAATTTTAGACTATTTCTTCGCTATGATTTCACTCAAAGTGGCATAGGCTATAACCATAATTTGGCATCTATTGAATTTAGAAATGGGCAAAGTGTTGGTCAATTCTAGTTGCGTGGGGTACTTCCAAATTGTTTTTTTTAGGTTGAGTGCATTGAATCCTTTTACCAAGTTGGCTAGTTTTATTAGACTATCTTCTGCACCGACAAATGGCAAAAGTAAATAGATTAGATTTGACTTTAACAAGCCGTACTCGTTAGTAAAAAACAAAAAGGAAAAAAAGGGTAAAATACTGTTTAAAGTTCAAGGGTATTGTAATGAGAAATTTGATGTTTAGTCCGCAAAACCCGATCCGGGTTAATTTATAGTCCGGCGGCAAAAAAAAGAAATAACTGGAGGTCCAAAAAGGTTTAAAAAACAGAAATTTACCTTCTTGCCCATCACAAAAACGTGTGATTCACAAAACGAGGTCCTCCGCGTCTCCAAAAGCCTTTGTTCTTCTTCCACATCGTTCTTCTTCTCCGTTAACTCTCTCTGTAACCTGAAACACGAACCTCCATTAACATTTCTCTTTAAAAGAATAACCTAGATTTTAAGATTATGGTCGATTTTATTCTATTAATGACGAAGATAATGATTTACCTCCATCGATTTTCATAACCGAAGATAATGACGATTTTCCCATTTTCTTACTGCGAAAAATCGTGTGGATCTCAGATACTCTTGAAGAAACTAATGTTAATGAAGAAGATTTTATTGATGCTAATGATGATATGGGTTTATATATAATTAAGGTATGTATTAAGGTTTTCAATTTCAATTTTACATCAAAACTGGTTACATCAAAACTAGGGTTTTTTCAGTTTCAAGTTTTTCTTGAAGAAATTGATGTTAATCCCAAAATTAATGTTTTCAATCTCCTATTAATTTCAATTCGTTGATGCAATACATATCAATATATACTGTATAGTGAGATGTACAGTTTATATATGAATACCAAAATAAAATAAAATGCAATGTTTATTTACATAGTACGTATCAGTATGTATTGTCGGATACTTAGATTACATATGTACTAGGTACATATCAATACGTATATGGTAATACTTCACTATTTTGTTGATAGCAATTTTTTATTTTGTTGACTCAGTACATATCAATATTTATTGAAGGTAAGCACCAATACATATTTGGTTGTACCAGTTTTGACAGTGTAAACTGCCATTAGATTTGTTGTTATTGGAAACATTGAAAGTACTTACCATGCATGTACTATTATGGAACAATACATATCGACGTGTATTATATGAAAAACTTGTCTTGAATAAGAATCAGTATATAATGATCTTTATTGTTGGTACTTAATCTTATATAGCTAATAGGTACATATCACTATGTACTAACATGCAAAAGGGAAAAATATTTATATTGATACTACATATTCATATTGATATGTTTAATATACTGTCAGATCTAATGGTAGCAATATGTTTGATACTACAATCAAATACTTACACTTCTAATGCACCAACAAAAAAAACAAAAAAAAAACAAAAAAAGGCAGCAGCAGCTACTCCTTCACCAACAGCAAAGAGGAGGAAAGCATTGTCCGGAAAGCTGTTACTCATTCACCAAAAGCAAGAAGGACGAGAAAAGCTGATACTCCTTCACCAAAAGCAAAGGGAAAGAAAGCAAATGTACCCCTGAAAGAAGGTACATTTCTTAGCTACATTTCTCTATTTGATGATTAAAAAGCATCACTACATGTCCAGGAAAAATGTAGTGCTGGATATGCGGTATGTATGTGATGTTTTACATATGTACAATTGCTTTCTTCCCATTTGCTATGTAATGTAGGATATGTATCAATATGTAAAACTACATATTGATACTCATAGTGGTATTTATGTTGGTAATATCTAATAACGAGGGGGTGCTGCCCCCTCGACCTCCGTAAATGGTGAATCCATATCAATATGTAGTGATATGTCCAAAAAAATGTAGTGCTGGATATGCGGTATGTGATGTTTTACATATTGATATTTTTAGCTTGAGTAATTACTTACATGCCAATATGTAATGTTGGTACTTACATTTGCTTTGTGACCTGTTTTTCAAGATACAAATTCACTATATCAAGTTTTGTTGGTTCTTTACAGCTTGAGATTAAAAACTATCTAGGTTGTTTAACGTACTATTTATGATATTTATATTATCTATATTATAAGGGACAATGGTGTTTTTACCAATGGACGGGTATCTAAAGTTTGGATATATAAAGGATGGTCTGGATTTAACCATTAATATAGATTGACACTCTCCTCTTCGGTTTTACATGTTGGACGGATATCTACAGTTTGGGCGTATAAAAAACGGCCGAGATCAACCCTAGCTATACAGTACTACATTATTTTTCGAATTTAATGCCTGGAGCGTTTCAATTCAACTTCGAATTTAATGTATGGAGCGTTTCAAATTTTTTTTATCAACCCTAGCTATCTTAATCCTTCTGATAAAAAAAAGACTCCTCCTAATCCAATTTCCAGGGCTTCGTCATTCCTTATGGCAATAATGTGATTTGTACGGTTAGGTCTTCAATCCCTTTACATCCAGAATTTGGAGCTACATGTAGTGTCGAAAGGAAGTTTGAATTTGGGGATTATCAAAAAAATGTTGAGATTAAGTTTGGATCACGTAGGCTTAATTTTATTTTTGCTGAGATTAATTGTTCTTAGTTGTATATTATGTGGAATTACATTGGTTGTATGATTAATGGTTGGTTTTGTTCATGATTTTCAAAGTTCTAACCATTTAGTTTTTTTGTAGTGGTTGTTGGTGTGCTGAATTTCTGTATGGTACTGATTTGGAATTTTGTTCCTCTCAGGATTTTGGGTGTGCCTTATTTTAAGATCCAACAAGCGGAATCTTAATCGTGTGGAGAAAGTTAGAGATTTCAAACGAAAAGAGTTTATAAAGAGAAGATGATCATTTGCATTTTTAATAAAGAAAAGGTAAATATTTTACTCATCCTTTGTTCTGCTCGAACTTTGGTTCAAGAGAGTTGAATCTTAAGTAAGTAAGTTAAAAGTTTGCTTATGATGAATTTAACTGCGGCAAAGAACAATTGATAAATTAAGTATAGGAATGTAGAACAATTGTGAAAATGCAAGTTTTTTTTTTTTTTTTTGAACGGGTGAAAATGCAAGTGATCATCTTCAATTCATGAGAAGAAATTGGGCTAAAATTTATCCACCCTATTATACTGTAAGTTGATTTTTTTTCTTTGTTCTTCTCCGTTTATTTTTTAAAGTTGAAATACGTTATTCAATTGTTTGTTCGTATGTATAAGTAATTCTAATTTTTTTCTAAGACAACTGGGAACCAGCTAAAAATCACTTGGAAAGTGGTAATCAAATTTACATTTTGATTTCCACTGTTAGGCAAGAGTTCAAAGCCACATGGTTTTTCAGTAGAAATTTGAAAATGACCCATAGATAGTTAAGAAATTACTAATTCATCAATTTTAATTATACTAATTTCAATTCGTTGTTTTTTAGATTGGAAATATAATTATGTTGAAAGTGGCTTGAAATTACAGGAAGATTTTAGATGCATTGTTAGTGATTGTCCTGCTTCAGGAGGGAGTGTAATCTATGATGCACTTATGATTAATCTTATGCAGGTTCATGCTTCATTTTGAAGTCTCAGCACCATATCGGGTCAACTATATTTGCTGCACTGGATAGTAAGACAAAACGGATTGCATGGTCAGGGTAGTAAGACATTTGGTGCACTGGATAAAGTGGTAATCAAGTTTTCTATTAGTTTAATTTCAATATGATATATCGTATTTCAGTTGTGATGCATTATTACTATCGTCTTGCCTAAATTCTCAATTTAGTTTTGGAAAAAAAATCATCATAATTAGAAATAAAGAATTAGAATTAACTGTTCACAGAAAATGTGTGACGCTTATCTGTGTTTTTTTCATAATCCATTTGATACCGTGTGGTGCAGAGATTTGGTTTCATTTTTTATGGAAGGATTATCCTGCTCTGCCTTTCCATGCTAGCATAAATAGATCTTTTGGCAAGGTAATTTACTTAAAGGTAACTTTGATTTTTTCCAGTAGTATATGTCAGGGTCTTAGTTGTTCTCCTTTTGTAAAATTTTATGGTTTAACTTGGAATTGCGTTTTGGCTCTTTTCTTCTTTTACATGTGATTTCCCTTTGTTTTTATGTTTAGTAATTTAGGTTTTTGTAGCTTTTCTCGACTAATTTTTTTTGTTGTCCCAGTGATTTAGCAATGGCATCTCAACTCAGATATAACTCTGACAAGAAAAATCAAGTTGCCGCTCAAGCTTACACCATTTGTATAGGTACTTGCTACTATTCAAGGTATGAGCCTTCAGTAGTACACTGTTTTAGTTACTTTTAAAGTGAAATATGTTTACCATAAGGTTACACAAAACGAAACCGATTATAGGACAATAATCAGTTTGTGGTCACTTTGAATGTAAATATAATAAAGCATTTGTGTACTTGGCGTTTGTCATGCGTTATTGACAACCTACACATGAACATGAACATGAACACTAACATTTGATTGTTAAGCGGGAAACTGGGGTTTCTATCTATAACCTATTCCATAACCGCTTAACTGATGCGTAACCGCCCAGTTTGGACGCTTAAGCATGCCAAAATGCTTCTAACCTGATGGCAATGTTGTTTCATGCATCGTATGCTTTATGTGCCACCATCTCTATCCTTAATTTAAACTCTCTTTATTTGCAGGCAGCTCATATGCTATCTTAAACAATCCATGACCGTGTAGGGATTTTTTTTTTTAATGTGGACGTGAAGGTAACCTGGAAAGCTTTAGATGGATCGACAATCTTCTGTTGAGGTCACAAATCTTTTGTGTCTTTGCGTGATTCGCAGTTTTGCTGTAGATAACATGCACTATGATGCCTCCTTCCTTTATGCCAAAAAATAATAATTCCACACTGACTCGGTTCTTCTATTTTGTGAATGATTATCCTGCCATCCTTAAACCCCTTACACCAGGTATGCCAACTAATGTTGTTGAAGCTTCAGGTACTTCATGACCTGGAGAAATTGTTCCAGCATCTGATAGGAGTACTGTAAATAGAACACACGTAGCAAGACCAGTTGCCTCACATCGTTGGGATCCAAACACCGAGATGAGTAGCTATAGAACTGGAGTCGGAGGTAAATGTTCTATGCTCTATAATTATATAATATACGCCATTGTTATCCTGGGATGTGGCTCCATTTTACGCATCTCATAGACATTAGGATTTCGATTGTCAATCCGGGGTATATGTCGGGTGTGAACTGTGGCATCTATGGCTCCTCTGGCATGTCCGGTGGTGGATTAGGAACAACATATGGTGGGTTAGGAGGTGGTTTACGAACAAGTTATGGTGGTGGGATGTATGGAAATTAAATAGTATGTACAACAGAGGTGGGTATGGCGATGGGATGTATAATGAAGTTTGGGAATCTGATACTGGAAGTAGGTAGGTGTGGTGTGTTATTATTTTCAATCCAATTTATTGTGTTTGCTAAATTTGAAATCCAAATACGCTCGACTCTGTGATTTTGGTTAAATTTTTGTTTTTATGTATGTATATAAAATACACATTTTACATAAGTGATGGATATAATAATATCTTACATTGGACGAAATGCCATTAGGTTATCAAACATTTCTGCTCTCGGACATAGGAGATCCTCCGTATTTTATCTTTAGTATTTGTTGTAGGTCACATATAGCGGAATGGATCTAGAATGAGCGGATCTTCCTTGGAAGGGAAAAGGACCCAGATACCTGAACTTGATGTTTATGGTCAAATTTTTGCAATGTTCTTAGAAGTTATAATTATAACTGAACACCAGTACTCCTATCTGAAGCAAATAATAGGTTACACATATTGACTCATTTGAACTGTTATAGCATCCACCACTCAACTGTTTCCGCTGCAACCGTATCTTCGTGTATGTGGATTAAGGGTGATGATGCAAATTTCATGCTCTCTATCTATCTTTGTTAGTCATCCAAAAAGTGAAGAACACATCTTAGTGTGTTATTTTACTTTCTTTGTTCTTTTTGACAAGGTAATCGTCACTTTGAATGATGGGAAATCAAATCCCGGGTCATATCCTAGTAAAGATAAATGGTATAATACAAAAACGAAATAACACAAGACACCAGAAGTTTTGTTAACGAGTTAAATTGCAATGTGCATAAAAACCCCAGGACCTAGTCTAGAACTTGAACAATATATTGTATTAAGCCTTTAAAGATATTAGCCTACTATCATACTTCAGCATGTAATGCAGTTGAGACCAAATCTACCCCATGAGAAATTCAGCTTCAGTCGTGCTCTTGATTGGATCTTGCAAGATCATAAAGAGTTGATTCCCCTAGCTGACGTCCATTACAGTCCTAAGAGTTGCTTCGGCCTTAGTGAAGACTTTAACTAACCTGTCTCTAATTGATAACCTATTGATTTCCTACGTAAAGACATTCAATCAAGGTAATGAAAATTTGTTTGCTTATGAGGGATCTTCAAGGTAAAGAGATATCAAGCAAAATTAACCTCAACAATTAGGATAGCTTACTCTCTTCAAAAAGTTATAGATATGCTTCCAAGAAGAGTTTATATATGTATCTCAAGGAATCAAAAAGTCCGAGACAAAGAGTACTTTGTGATTTCTATCTATCTTGTTCCCCATCTATAGTTCAAGAACTACACTATTCAATTAAAACAAGATCCAGATAACAATAACTAGATATGAATAACAAGAACTATCAGGTATAATCTGATCGGGCTTCACGAATCCCTTAGTGAAGACTTTAAAATTCGTAACCTAATATAGTTTTACGAGACCTGGGTCTTTAAAGGATGACTCTGGCCGCAGCTAGGACACATAAGTGCCACGATTGAGATTCTAGTGTGCGGAAAGTCCTCTATTTGTATTAATGAACATGGATAGGTAGCTTACAAAAAAAGTTTGTTATTGTTGAATTTGCATCTTGAAAGATAGATTGTAAGTTTCATACTTGTTAGAATTCGGATCCTCCATATAGATTGATCATCTAAGCATGTGAGAAGTATGCCTTGAACCATAAAGAAGAATGTGCAACTGCATATTAGTCGAAATAAGCATTGTGCACCAAGTGCTTAGCCAAGAATAATGGTTAAGTTGTATGTGAACCTTCAAGCATAAATTGGAGTTTAATAACTCTTAAGACCAAAACAGTTTGTCAACATTTTGTCGTCTCGGAGTTCAATAATCTTTTATATTGAAAAGTCTGTGAACTGTCCAAAAAATTTGTATACTCAATTAAAAAAAGTGTCTAGGAGCCTCTTAAAATCAACCAGTTCACAATATGAGCAAATCAGTTCGTGTTCTAGAGAATTAAAAGCGTATCCAGTAACATCCCAGTTCATGTAAGCGAGTTAATTAGAGGATAATTCATCAAATTTTATTATTTATAAGTTCCAAGTTCGTGAAATGAGCAAACCATTTTGTGAGAATAAAAACTAACTTGACGATTCTTTATGAACTTGAAAAGGAAAGGGTACCAAGTACACCACCAACTTTTTCGTTCGACAACATGTATGGACAAAACCTAATACAATCATAAGTAGGTCAAAGCAAAAACCCTTTAATAAGATTGTATATAGAGTTTTTCTCTTTTCTCTCAATATCCAAGATCAATCTAGTTGTATCCGAATTAAGAGGATCAGAATTCTAACAAGTATGAAACTTGCAATCTATCTTTCAAGATGCAAATTCAACAATAACAAACTTTTTTTTTTGATCTCAGTTAATAAGGATTTAAACTATCTAGATTGATTACATACTATTTATGATATTCCTGTTATAAAGATAAAACAATATAATGCGGAAAAACACAAGATACCTGAAGTTTTATTAATGAGGAAAACTGCACCTAAGAACATTCATTGCTTGAGTCATATTTCGTGAGATTTATCAAGACAAGCTTGACTCGAAATTTCTTCTTTATAATATTAAATATACAAAAATCGTACACTAGCGCATATAAATTTCTTTTGGAGAAGAACCAATAACCAAAATACGGCAATATACACCAGCACATATGAAGTTTTAGAAGTGTGTTTCCGATAAAGAGAGAGATATCAATTTTGGAGCTTGTAAATCCACTCTGCAGTAAAAAAGAACTAAGTCTTATGTACCACGCACGAAGAAACCCAAAAGAAACCCACTCCGAAGTGCTTGTTTCAATGCATATAGAGACTTCTAAAGTAGTATGCCTTGTTACTTGCTTCATATATACTTCTTCAACGAGGTCGGCATGATGAAATATGTTATGAACATCGAGTTGACGGATATACCACTTTTGAGAAAGAGAAATTATTAGATTTGTATGAATGGTGCATAACTTAACTATCAGGCTAAATGTGTCCTTATAATCAATACCTTCACGTTGATGGAAACCCTTACCGACTTAACGTTCCTTGTAGCAATTAATGGAGCCATTAGCATGTCTTTTTATGTGAAAGACCTACCTAAGTCCTACAATATTGTAACCTGGTTTTTGGGGAACAGGTGTCCACGTCCCATTGCGAATCAAACCATTGTATTTAGTATCCATAGACTCACGCCATTCTTTAGATTATGCAGCTTGAGAGTAACAAGTAGGTTCAGTTATAGGCATGGGGTTACGCATAGTGAAAACGCAGGGCTACCAAGTACACGCCCAACTTTTTCGTTCGGCAACCTGTATGGACAAAACCCAATACAATTGCAATTAGACCAACTGAATGATCCTTGACAATATGTATGTAGAATTTACATCTCTAACCTCTACTCAATCAGTATGTATATAGACACAGGGTCCGTGAACCTGATTGTTAAGCAGAGTACTTGGACAATCTAAAAAATAAATTTACAAGATCAATATAGTCGTATCAAAATAATTCAATCGGAATTTTGCCAAGTAACTAAACTTGTTATCTATCTTTCAAGATACGAATTCTATAAGAAGCTAGTATCGTAATCGATTGCAATTAGGCGGATGTATCTACTTAGATTGAATACGTACGAACTTGTGTAAATCCAAGTATAAAGATAAAAAATATAATACGAAAAAGTAAAAACAAAAGACATCAGAAGTTTTGTTAACGAGGAAACCGCAATAGCAGAAAAAACCCGGGACCTCGTCCCAATTTGAACACCAAACTGTATTAAGTCACTACAGACACTAGCCTACTATCAAACTTCGGACTGGAATGTAATTGAAACCGAATCCACACTCCAAGCGATTTAGTTATAGTCGCGCTCCTTACGTCTCTTGAACCTTGCAAGGCTCTACGCAATTGATTCCCTTAGCTGACATCCTTTAGTCCTTGGAAATCAAGATGTACCATTATCTGATTGAAATATCTTTATATTGGAACTAAGAAAATTTTCAATTATGTTTTGAAGCTTATAAATACTGTCCAAGCATCAGAATTGCTATGTAGCGGAAAACATCTGAATCCAATGTACACATCCATGAGTAAAAAATAGTAAAGAAACCCATCACGAGAAATGATGGGAGATGGTCCTCATAACTTGGAAATAATCAAATGCAAGGAAAAAGAATACTATGTTATACTATCTATAGAAGGGAATTTATAACTTTTATTAACTAAATAAGAAGAACAAAAGGAGATTTTATTACTAACAGTTGGAAGATGAAATTCATTGAACAATACGAAACATAGGGTGATCTCATTTTTGATTATTAAGACTGGTTCATGGTAAACTCTAGTGCATTAATGAAGTAGTAGTAGAATTCATCTTTATGCAAGTCTTGTAGCACCAGTTTCCCCGTGCGACGGTCCTTTGTAACAAATTTTTTTGGATGAAATTCAAAGTAAACATCATGAGCCTCAGAAAATTAAGAGACGGATAACAAATTTGTCTTTAAAAATGGCATAAAGTAGACGTGATCTAAAAAAACAAGAAGAGTCGTAAGATAAGAAATTTTTACGAATGTTATCAGGACCACCATATTCCTGATATAAATGGAGATTTTAAAGATCTGCTGTGAGATTGTGAGATTCTGCAAAGTCTAGGATCTAGGTACTATTGGTGTATTGGTTTGATGCAGCTACATATGTTAGTTAATATTTGGCAGAGATATAAGCGGAATTGGGACGTCGAGGAGTAGGAAGTAATAGAGGTTGATAGAAAGGTAAGGTAAAGCGTCGTTGAGGGTTCTAAAATTTCCTGTCATAATGGCGGCGACAACGAGTAATATGGTGATTGTTAGTACCACAAAGTTGAGATGGGGATCCTGTATATGAAGAAGTATAAGAGGAATTTTGTGACGAAGAAATAGGGATTACGATGAGATTTATTGTTATCACGACAACTAGTTTGTGGTTTACCACGCTCACTTAGCGAGGATGAAGAAAAAGTAGTAATATTAGCAGTGGGCTGAGGAAAAAAAATTATGATTCTCTGCTCTCATCTCAAATGCTAAAAGATGTGTACGAAAGTCCTCTGCATAAAATAACTTGCTATCGACAGTAACAATTATTGTGGTGACAATAGGATCATATGAGGTTTCCAAGCCATTAAAAATGATTTGTTGGAAGGTATGGTCAAAAACTGGATCCTAGTTATAGCAACGTTGTCGGATAAGGTTTTGGCTCTAAGAAGATAATTTCTCATAGTCGACTCACCTTTGTGTATCATACGTAGATCACGTTGAAGTTGCATTATCCGTGTTTGTGTTTTTGACACTAAGTTTCCTTCAATAACATCCAAAACTGCTTCAGATGTTTCGAGACGAGCTACCAAAGCTAAGATAGGTCGGAAAAAGTGGAGAAAATCCGGCTTATAATGGTGTGATCCTGTTGTTGCCACGTATCATATACATGGTTCAACTTATTATTTTTTCGCATTGAATTTTCCATCTGCGATCGGACCAGTAACATTAAGAACTTAAGGAGAGCATAGATAAGTACCATAGACAAATATCATGAGTCTACGACTACGAAGAATAAAAACGAATTGAGCATGCCATATGAGGTAGTTACAATAGTTTCTGTAGAGCTTATACATATTTATATCAAGTGGTGGTTACAATAGTTTCTAAACTAGCTTGTATACAAAGACATACCATACAAGAGAAATACAAACAGGAAAATGCTTGGACTTGCAGATACAACTATCTATAGCATGTGAGCATTGACATGCTCATCCCGTATCCTTCAAAGACACTTCTGAATTCTACCATAAAACCATCTCTGACACTGATCCTAGTGCTACTTCATATACCAATCTAAAGAATTCGAGGGGGATTCAATCTCGTATCATGTGGGCTCAATTTGAATAACATCGAATACTAAATCCTCTTATATTGTGTTTCGAGGAGTCTGGTTAAATGTAATGACCCAACCATCCACCACTGCAGTCATATGGAAGTGTGGGGTTTTCAACGGGCACCATTACGGTCATCCAACAGCAGCATCCCAGGAGGTCACAATACCTGGATTACTCCCGCCCGGGCATGCTTAACTGCAGAGTTTTTTGCTAACTTTGGATCCAATTGTGCTGAAAAGGCTTCAGTGTTAGGAAAGGACAAACTACTATCTATATTCCATTCGGCGAACCCTACCTGCCAAATCAGGGTATTACTATACTGCCACCTTAAATTGGAGCGGTCCTTGGCCCCGGAATATATTCAGGCCCAGATTTCCAACGTTCCCCGCTCGTCATGAGCCAAGCACTTGGTCGAACCCGTCCAGCATACCTTCCCACCCTCGGCAGGTAACCTATCGTATGCTCTATTGCATTGACTCGACCATCTACCGATATTGTCCCGACTTAGTTACTACGGTCATATGACAGTGTGAGGTTTTCAACAGGCACTGCCGTGGTCATCCAAAAGCAGCTTCCTAGAAGATCACCCACCCCTATATTACTCCCATCCGATCACGCCTAACTGCAGATATTTTTGCCAACTCTAGAGCCAATTATGCTGAAAAGTTCTCGGTGTTACGAAAGGACAAACCCTTACATACATTCCATTCGTCGAATTGGGGTATTACATTAATTCTGGCATACAATACATGTAACGAATTACTAATAATGATTTGTCTTAAATCTGAGAAGAGTTATTACATATATCAATAATAAAGAGTAAAGATGTGACAACAGATGAATTGGACTTTAGTCAAATGGTCAAGTCAGGACTTGACTTGACTAACATACATGACTTTTGCACATATTTGGCTGACATATCCGATACACCCCTGCAAACTGATACTAACAGACAGAGTAACAGTTTGAAAAATAAAGGAAGCTCTTAAGATCATACAAGAAGATGGGCTTGCTAGAGGTATGCAGTTGAATATATCGAAGACTGAAGGTTTTTGGCCAACCACTGATCCTATGAGCCTGGAGTTTGGGGTTTTTCCTGGAGAAATTGGCAGGCCAGATGATGTTGTTAAGCTGTTAGGGGCTCATGTCAGTTTGAACTTACAGTTCTCTGCCGAGATGGTGCTGAAAAGAGTCGATAAAACAATAACTTTGATGGATTCTGTTCGCAAACTACGCGACCCACAATGTGAATTGCTTCTCTTACGTAGTTGCACTGGTGTTTCATGCTTATAATTCTCTATGCGAACGACTATTCCCGATGCTATTCGACAAGCTCAAACAAGGTAAGACAATTACTTGTTTCAGTATCTTCGTTATCTCATTACCTTAGATGGGCCTGGGTTTGGGCCATTACATCAGCGCCTAGCCACTCCTCCTCTTAGAGATGGGGGGTTGGGCATATATACCATGGAAGACTCATCCCACTATTGTTTTATGGCATCTTGGGCTCAGACTAAGAACTTGCAAGATAACATTTTGCGAAAAACTCTTATTACTGGTATTAGCCTCATTTTCCAGTGTGCGCTTGATAATTACATACAAATTTGTGGCCCTCCCTCCTTCTTTCAGTATCATTGATACTGCCCCCCACCAAATGAGTACCTTGGCAGTTCCTTACATCTATGCTGTTAAAAAAAAATGCCGACAAAGTATTCATATCTGAGCGCGACTTGTTTCTATGGGATTATAACAAAATCAAGCATGCACAAGACTATCTTTTGGCTATTCCTATTAGCGGGTTGAATCAAAAAATTGGGCCACGCTAGTTTTCCTCAGTGTTATGTTACCGAATGTGTATCCCACTTTTCGAGGAAGGTAATGCGTGTCCTTGTTGTAAAGGAGGGATGGATATATATGGTGATCATGCATTACATTGTGCCAAAGAAGTTGGGTTGAAGTTTCACCATGATTTAATGCGTGATACTTTAGTGGATGCTTGTTACAGAGATGGTGTGCCTGCCTGAAAAGAGGTGTCCTTGGGTCTATTGGATGATGATGGTTCTGCCTTAAGACCGACAGATATAATGGTCTATGGATGGAACAATGGTCAAGATACATGCTTTGATGTTACTGGAGTCTTTCCCTTTGATGGTGGTGGTGCACTTGTGCCTAGCCGTGTTATCTCTAATGCAGTTATCCGGAAACACAAGAAATATTTTGATAAATGTAGATCTCAGGGTTACAATTTGGGGGTTTTGGCCTTTACTACACTTGGAGAGCTGGGTGAGGACTTTGTTGCTTTCCTGAAGAGACTCTGGTCATGTATAGCTAGCCACGACTTCAATGCGAAAGTTATTAATTTTATTTTTCATAGAATTGGGGTTGTTATTTCGAAAGGGATTGGTGCCCAGCTTGTTGCTCGGTTACCAACTAACTCTCTTGTAATTGAAGCAGAATCTTCAATAGTAGTTGTAGTTCTCTCAGCAGTTGAAGCAGATCCCAGTAGTTGAAGCAATAACTTTGAAAAGGTAGGAAAGCATAAACCTTTGGCAAACAAATATGCCAAATGATCTTCTGTATGTACTTGTTGAAGCTTCAAGAAACCCTTTTCAAGTAACTGCCTGACTTTATGGTATTATATTTCTATGTGCTTTGTCCTGGCATGAAAAACAGAGTTAGGGGATAAAGACATAGCACTAGTATTGTCCCATAATAAAAAATAAGTATGACAACCATTTAAGTTCAGAAACTGCAACAGGCAAGCATTTATATTCATCTTTTGATGAAGACTTCTCTTGCTTTTTAGAAGAAGAGGATACTAAATTTATTGATAGAAAGAAAAATTATTTGTAGGGGATTTTTTTTGATCAGGATTCAAGATCAAAACCGAGTGATACCATGAGAAACGTGTAATTGTCTTAACTCTGAGAAAAGTTATTATAAATATTTATTTAGTTATTTATAACAAAGAGTACAGTTGTAATAACAACATTCATCTATACGCCTGAACTCAAGATTATTTTAGGTAAGGCCGTCAGAAATAGCTAGTCGCGAGTGAAAAAGCAGGGGTATAACAACCACATCCCATAATTCGTTCGGCAATCTGCATGGACTAAACTCCAATATAATTACGAGAGCACCAACTTAAAAGCTAGCTCTATCAAGAGATATATCAAAGATATTTATCTCTATTTCTCAATGCAATCAGCAAATCGAACAGATATAAATCCGTTAGCCTGATTGATATGAGAAATAACTTGGACGGTACCAAAGATCAATGCCCAAGTTTCAATCAAGTTATTTCCAACAAACAATGTCGGATTTATCAACTGATTGAACTACGCACAACCTGTGATATTTCAATTATATAAACAAATATAATGCGAAAAAGAAGTAACACAGACACCTGAAATTTTGTTAACGAGGAAACCACAAATGCAGAAAACCCCCGGGACCTAGTCCATCTTTGAACACCACACTGTATGAAGCCGCTACAGACACTAGCCTACTACAAGTTAACTTCGGACTGGAATGTAGTTGAGCCATAACCAAGTCTTACACCGATTAAGGCACAGTTGCGTTCCTTACGCCTCTAGAACCACGCCAGATTATGCGCACTTGATTCCCTTAGCTGATCTCACCTACAACTAAGAGTTGCTACGAACCAAAGTCGGAAACTTATAAACAAATCTGTCTCCCACATATAAGTCTATTCTGATAGATACATATGTCTCCCACCGAAGTACCTATGAAGTTTTGTTCCGTATTATGATTAATCAAGGTGAACATGAACCAAATAATAATCCGGTCTTATACTCCCGAAGAGAATCCTAGAAATATCAGTCACCTCACAATAACTTAACTATACGGTGGTAGAAGAAGTTACTGCGGAATCACAAAGTCTGAGACGAAGAACTTTATGACTACTTTTTATATCTTACCTATCGGAGATAAATCTCGAGCAAATCTTAGAGAAGATAGTACTCAATACAATAGAACAAGTAAGATCAGAATACGCAACTACAGAGAAAATAGTTGGTTCTGGCTTCATGAATCCCAAATGAAGTCTTCAAGTCATTAACCTAATATGGTTTTGGAAAAACCTAGGTTAAAGGAGAATCGACTCTAGTACGCAACTAGGACACATGAAAGTGTCGGGATTAGGTTTTCCAGTTGCTAGAGTTCTCCCTTATATAGTCTTTCAAATCAGAGTTGCTTACAATCAAAGCTAAGATAGCTTAGTAACAAAGCATTCAATATTCACCGTTAGATGAAAATTGAAATCCTGATTTTAGATTCAAGCTAAGTCTGCTTAGAAATAAAGCAATTAATCTCCACCGTTAGATGGTCTTAGTATGTTACACACAAATGAAATATACCTTCATTTAGATATGGGTAACCGTACCTAAACGTGTATATTGAGTTGGCTCAATAACATTTAACCGAAGTTAGCCATATGAACACTTTTGTCTTAACCACATTCATCTAACACTTCTAGATTAAATATGATGATCAATCAAACATGAAAGATAATCAAATGAATCTAATTGTGTTTCTCATAGAGTTGTTCAATTGTTCACTATCTCATAGAAATATATATGAACAAATTGAAACAAAATCGGATTGATTCGTAATCGTACAAAGTACTTATACAAGAATCAATTCATGAACATTAAACCACGGTTTGCAAAGATTGCATTCCTTAATTCATAAATGTTTTAGTTAATGAGTATGAGAATCATACTTAACCTATTTTAGAACTTAACCATTGTGTTCGCAAACCAAGTACACGAATAGCAGCTCCATACCTTGGCCTGTCCAGCCGTCCGCAAACCAGGTACGCGAACAGCCATCCCGGACCCAACTCAGGTAGAACCATTCGCATAATAGGTACGCAAACAAGGTTCCGGACCTTCACAAATAAAACCGTTCGCATACTAGGTATGCAAACAAGGTTCCCGAACCTGAATCATTACAAAACAGTTCGCATACTAGGTATGCATACCGTGTTGTATCCAAACATTGTCTATTGCTCCAAACTCTCATTTCAATCATTGAAACATCCTTCGAAGACGAAAATAGTTGTCTCACACAAACTATTAGCTTCAAGTAATTTTCAAGTGATTGAATGATCAATACGAAACTTTCCAAGTCGACATCAAATGATTGTCTCACACAAATCATGTAAGATGTTTCAAGGAAATTTCCATATGATCATATTTTGACTTAATATTTAGTTTCCAACAAATAAATTGTCTCCAACTAAACTCGTCAAGAATATGATGAACATAGTTAAAGCAAAAAGCTTCCAACACATATTTCAAAAAATAGATAAGCGAGATAAACTCACCTCGAAATATCAAATGTGTTTAATGTAAAAGTCTATATAGCTATACGACTTAGTCTCATTAGAAGATAGAATAGAATAGACTTTTGAGTGATAGATAAGTTTTAGTCTCCACATACCTTTTGTTGATGAAGTTCCTCCAAGCTCTCCTCAGTAGATTTTCGTCTTCAATTGATTAACGCCGTGAAGTCTAAAGCTCAACTACACATTCTATCCTAATCTGAGACATAGCTATAAGTAGACTAGAAATCAAGACTATAGTTTTGATCAACTAAACTTGACAAGCAAGCTTGAGATAACAACGCTTGCGAGTTCGACCGAGCAATGCTTTAACAGCGTGTAGTCCTCTCATGGGGTGCCGGACCTTTATCGGGCGGAACAGAGTCATGTTTGTTTTTTCAATTCTGGTAATTTTGAGATAGCTGCAAATAATGGATTAAATCTCTTTTTCTTTCCCTTTTCCGATCTGTGATTCCTTTTTGTGTAAAGTTCATATTTCAATTTCCTCCTTAATTTCTATTTTTATTCTTGGGTTTCCTTGATATTGTTTATGAAAATCAACTAAGGGTAATATCTAGGTTTCTGCTTTAGGATTGGGGAATTGTGGTCATTTTTTACTTCTCAATGTTATTCCTCCCCTTTAAATGGTAGCTGTTTGGAGACGTAGTGTTCACGTTTGTGGTAGTTAAAATTATTGTTGAAGAAATTCTTAGTTTTGTTGTTGCTGGATAGTGATTCTCATAGCTGTAGGAGAAGATTTTGTTTCTCCTGTTAGCTCTCATTGGAGAAGATGAATTTCTGAGTCGGTTGAGTTGGTCCAGTTTGAATCGGCTTCAAACCGTGTAAGAATTTTTTGTCGTTTTTATTTTTATTTTATCTTGATTTCGAAGTTTTGTCTCGAGAAATGCTCCCGCTGTTTCTTCTATCAATAGGTTATGTCGCTACATATGGGCGGATTAGGTGGAATTATGTTGACTTCTTTATCTAGTCAAGTTGTTTTCTAGGATAGTCGTTTATGGGGCTGTCTCAATATTATCTGCTAGATGAGTTACCTTGGGTATCTTCTTTTATTTTGGTCCTTTTGGAATTTTAGCCATTTTATCGACCTCGTTTTTTGGGATGCTCCAGTGTTTGGTTAACCCACCCTGTGACGTTAGTATCCAGGATTTTTAGGTGCACGAGGAAATTATTTATTTACTTTATTTTATTTATTAAAAAAAATTATTTCATTTTCACAGGGAGGTTTCTCCTGCTTGATCTAATCCATCATTGCTCTATGTTTAGTATACCCTTATTGATTCTCAACTGTTCTAAGTCTCGTCTCTGGCGCAAGCATGGCACCCCAGCAACCAAATTTCTTATTGCAATTGAGCTACATATTTCTTCACTGCTTTGATCCTTAGCCTTTTTAGTATATCAGTTAAATAGTGTTTGTTTAATCATTATAGTATAAGGGTGCTCAGTGTGTTGTCTATTACTATTAGTATGTAATAGCGGTTTGTTTTATTAGGGTGCTCAGTGTGTTATCTATTAAGTCTGACTATAGCTATAGTAATTCCTTATAGTCTCTAGTTTTTTTGCACCTTAAATTCTAACAGGTTTCACCCCCTTCTTTTTAAACCCTATAGCTTTACTGCTTGTGTTTCTTAAGTATAAGTTCTAACTGCTTCCTAGACTTTTGTTTTCTCTTTGTTAAGTCCAAGTTCTGGCGTTTACTCTTCCTGGTTTACAGACCCAGTTATTCTTTCCGGACATCCACTTCTAGGCCCACATCTTTATCCTGTCTAAACCAGCGACAAATCCCATCTCCCAACCATCATCAATAACATTCCATCCTAACCAGGCTTATAATAATATGCTCCGCTTTATTTCATCCCACCCAAACCGCCCAATCGAACCTAATTTATATAACCTAAAAATTCTCCCCTCCCCTAAAACTTGATTAATCCCATCATGAACATCTTAGCCTGGAATTGCCAAGGCATCAACAATCCAACTTCAATACAACATATGAAGGGACTAATATCTTTACATAAGCCCGATATCTTTTTCCTCTCTGAAACTTTAGCTAATGATCGCCATATGTCAAATCTTGCTCAATCTCTTTAATTCCAAAACCTAACCTCAGTTCCCAAGGTGGGTCGCAGGGGAGGACTATGTCTCATGTGGAACAACCTAAACATTATGGTTCTACTTCAGTCTCAAAGATACATCCTTGTAATAATTACTCCCCCAACTCATGCACAACCATTGTTATGCACGTGCATCTATGGTCCACCACACCCAGCTACAAGAACAGATTTTTGGCAAGATTTCCCAACAATCTTCCCTAATATTCACAACTCATCCTCTTGGCTGCTGATAGGGGATTTTAAATACATAATCCACCAATCGAAAAAAAGGGAGGAAGACAAGTCGCATATAGTCAGACTCAACCGTTTCTAACGATGATAGATCAAATGGGATTCATTGATCTAGGATTTCGGGTAGATTTATTCACTTGGAAAAACAATCAACATGGTCTAGAAATCATGGAAAGACTTGATAGAGCAATTGCAACCCAACATTGGCGTACAACAAACCCTCATGCAGGAGTCGCTCACCTTCCGAGAATTACCTCTGATCACGCACCCGTCTTGCTGCAAACCAAAGCTATAGAATGTCAGGGGCAGAAAAATTACAAGTTCGAACATCTTTGGCTATCACATCCACAACTCAAACAGATTTTCAAATCAGGATGGACACAACAAAGTGACTCAGATTCTACCTTAGATCTTCAACTAAGGTTAATCACAACAGGACAAAATCTGATGGATTGGAATAAAAACACATTTGGACATCTTCCAAAACTAATTCGCAAATCCATAGCTCAAAATCAGATGGCTCAACATCAATATGCTATTCACAACGGTGAGGAACTAAATTTTTGGATAAACCGAGAAAAGGAGCTGAGAAATCATCACCTCACCTTACTCCAATGTCATGCTACTTACTGGCAGCAAAGGTCCAAAATTCAACGGCTCCAATCAGGAGACAATAATACGACTTTCTTCCATACCAAGGCAACCATCCACAAGAGCCGTAACAATATAAAACAACTACAGGATCAACAAAATAATTGGGTCAGTAATAAAGATCAAGTAATCCATACCATCCTCGATCATTTCACTACTTAATATACTGCCCCAATACAACAATAAACGAAGAACTCTTTGAAGAAATCACTCCGCGATTGACACAAGCACAATGTGACAAGCTCTCAGCGGAAGTAACAGTAAAATAAATCAAGCAAGCACTATTCTCCATTAATTCTGAAAGTGCTCCTGGTCCAGACGGATATACCAGTAAGTTTTTTAATTTTTTTTGGGAAACCACTCATCTTCAGCTAATAGCTATGGTTCGAAGTTTTTTCAATAACTTAAACATCCACACTCTCATGAATCATAAAAATATCACGCTAATTCCAAAAGTAGACAACCCATCAAAACCATCCCATTTCGGACCTATAAGCTTATGCAATGTAAGTTATAAAATCATATCCAAAATCCTAATCAGCCGATTACACCCCCTTCTCCCATTTTTAATAAGTCCATACCAAAGTGCCTTTGTCCCCCAGAGGTCAATACATGATAACATAGCAATCACGGGTGAGCTTTTCCACCACATCAAAACATCAACAACCCCAAAAACCCCAAAATAGCTCTCAAGATGGACATCCAAAAAGGCTATGATAGCCTTGACTGGGGATTCATCAACAAAGCCTTCACAAAACTAGGTTTTCCATCAATTTTTGTAGAATATATCATGTTATGTATCATATCAGTCTCATACTCAGTTAACATCAATGGTACACCGCATGGATTCATCACACCTATCAGAGGCATCAGACAAGGCGATCTCATATCTTCCTACATTTTCATCATATGTGCGGAAATCCTTTCAACAAATCTTGGAAATCTTGAAGCAAAAAATCTAGTTCAAGGTCTCCAAATATCACATAAGGCACCATCCATTCTACACCTAATGTATGCAGATGACTTACTCATCACATACAAAGCTACCCAAGAAAGTAGCAATTACCTTCAGAGAATTCTTCAATCCTACGGCTCTTCAGCTGGGAAAATTATCAACACAGCAAAAACAATAATCATTTACCATCCGAGGCTGCAATAACATCACATAGACTCTCTTCACCAATTTTTCGGCATGCCAACCACATCCATCCCACCTATATATTTAGAAGTTGAATTCAAACACAGAGGAAATTTTTGGCACATATTCGAACCACTGCTTCAAAGATTGGCATGGAAATCCCAAGGCTGGATCATAAAATGCCTAACCCCTGCAGGCAAACTAGTTCTCATTAAAACCAACTTCAAATCACTTTATGCAAACCCAGCTTTTCCCCACCCACGTGCACAAACAAATTGATAAGGTCACAAGGAAATTTTTCTAGGGTCATGATTCATCTGTCAGAAAACTTCACCAACTAGGATGGAACAAGCTCAACAAGCCGATAGCGAAAGGAGGGTTGGGCATTAGGAAAAGTAGCCATCACAATAAGGCGTTGTTCATGAAAAGAATATGGAACATACAAGATCAGCCACATTCCATTTGTCAAGCCTCTACAACGAGAAATACCTCCAACATTAACCAATACTTCAAGGTACAATCACAATTCCTACTACCGCGAGTCCGCAGTGGAAACAAATGGCTTCTCTTATACCTTCTGTCAAAAGTCATATATTTCACCAAGTAGGAAATGGTTTAGACACACCTATCCAAGCTAATTGGATACCCCGCTTTTAAAACCTTGATCCCTTACAATGTACTCCTATCCAATCTGTAGCAGAATTAATTGACCCCTTCTCTCATAATTGGAGACATGATCAACTAAACAACCTCCCTCCCAGTGCCATCCAACATATTATAAATATCCACCTTCCCCTTAAAAACATCCCAGACAAAATAATTTGGCCCCACTCTAAATCAGGTAAATACACCACTGTATCCTGTTACAGTTGTCTAGTCTGACACGAGAATCTTACACACCCAAACCCCCTCCCAACCACCAAATTCTTATGGACATTACCATGTCCTCCAAAAGTTCAGCTTTTCTTGTGGAAAGCTATCAATGAAGGTTTACCAACCATATCTATGCTCTATCACATTAATCAATCCAACTCCAACCTATGCCCACGATGCAACTCCGAGCCTGAAACAGCTACTCACATGTTGATTCATTGTCCGGTAGCTATGTCCACTTGGACCACCCTATCTAACCTCATATCAACAAACCAACCCCAAGGTAACAAACAACCAATTACCCTAAACCACCACATCAATATCACATATTCTTCAAACGCGAGGCAATACCTCGACCATTACATCTTGTTGTTTCCTTCTTTGGTCACTATGGAGGACCAGAAATGAATTCGTGTTCAATCAAATGCAATCCACTCATGAAGACATCGTCGCAAGATCTCTAGCACAACAACAAGAATTCGAATGGGAGAAAAAGGTTCCCCCCAACCAAAAAAAATAAAAATAAAAAATATATATATATCTCCCAAGGGAGCCTCCTCACAGAATGACAACAAATATGACCAAAACTTCTATCGCCATTCAAGTGGGTTGGAGCATCCCAGCACCAGATTGGTTTAAAGTAAATACTAATGGGGCAGCTAGGGGTCACCCAGGTATTGCGGGAGCAGTATTCATCTGCAGAGATTCGAACGCGCAAACGGTAATGGCTCTTCCACAACCTCTAGGAATAACAACGGCGCTAACAGCGGAAACATGGGCTACAGTGATAGCAACCAGAACAACGATCGAAAGGAATTGGACTAAGGTTCTATTTGAGACGGACTCTAAAAATCTCTTGCACTTCATTAAATATCCGAAAGAAGCTCCATGGTATATTTCCGAAATGATTGACGAAATCATACATCGAATGCGTCAAATACCATACCGTAATAATCGGCACAATTATAGAGAAGGAAACCAAGCAGCAGACGGTCTAGCAAACTTTGCAGCAGACGGCAGTCAGGCGGGAAACTTCTCAACCTCATCCCGGTAAGAGACCCGTGTCTGTTAAAAATGTCAAGGGGAAATGAAGAAATGGCTGATAGCTAGACCACCACCGAAGTGCGGACTCGTATCTATATCATGGGACGACTCAACAGGTGCCGCCCTACATATAGATAACCAATTCCTGCTCCCTCACGGATGCACATTTCGGTGCAAGCATAGATATGTCTTCTTTCTTGTCCTTCAGGTTCATGTCTAAATCAAATTTAACTTTAGTCGGTAGCTATAATATGCTTTGATTCAGAATTGACATCAATGATCAAGGGGTGGTAACTCCAAGCTGAAATTTTCTGGAGGGATTTGCTTTGATTTTTCAGACTTGGAGGAATCAAACCTCAACATTACAAACTGAACATGAGCTTGTAGTTGATCAATGGTTCTTGAGTTCAGAACTGAACATGTCATGCCTTCATGGGCTATTTCAGTTAGTTTGGCTGGAATATCTGTCTTAACCGTGTTTCATAGTCATTACTACCTGTAATCAGCCAACTCCAGTCAATTGACACTCGGATCTGAAAAAAATATCAACGTTTGGGGTTCATACGGGCCAAAAAAATATATTATGTATTAACCTTTCTTCTCATGGTCTTGTTCTAATGTAATAAATAACACAAGCGGATGTAGATTGGAATATGCTATGATTTTATGTCCCACTGGCTAGAGCTAACAACTGATGATGTTAACTGGCTGTGTTAGCTGTTTGATTTTTGAAGTTCACCCTTTTGCTTTTGCACCAATTTACATTTAAAAACCAAGGAGGGGGAGTTATAAAACGAACAACATGAGGTTACATCCTTTCTTGGTGGCTGTGGGCAAGTGAACAAATGTCCATGGGGAGCAGCCGCACACCTACCATCCGTATGTCATTATCATCCAATCAAACCCCACCTCCAGAATCCCAACTGGCAGTCAGCTTCCTCCCTTACTCAACTTTACCCATACTTCCCAATTGCCATCTTGTTCTTAATTGCACGGTGGCCATGAAACACAAAAGCATCGATAATCCCAGAAACTGTAAAAATTCCTGAAACATGCAATCCAACTTAACTGTAAGAATCCTTGGAAATTGGAACTCGCTTAAAGATGTGGGGTCAAAGAACCCGTCAAGAAAATGTGACAAGTTAGAAAACATCTGCAGAATATCCTTTTTGTCTTGCACCCAAGTGGCTTATATTTTTAATAAATACCGGGACAAGATGATAAATCCTACAAGAGAATACAAGAAATTGTGTACAAAATAATACGGTAATTCGCACAAAGGCTTCTAGTCTTGATTTTTTATTTTTTATTTAGTTTGCTCATGTGTGTTTCAACATGTAATATGAAAAGAATCTCGACTGTACTATCAGGGGGGAAAAGGTACTGGCATTGAAGTTTACCTCCAATTATGGCACAAACATTGGTCAAAAAGTGTAATAATGAAACATTTTCTTCGCTGAAAGTCACCTGCAAAAAATTTAAACCGAGATTTAATTATAGTAACATGAAATGCAAGACAAGACATTATACTTCAATTTCACTCATATGGAATATTTGTGAACCATTTACGAAACAACACGGAAGATGGAGAGGAAATGCACAAGAAACATCAGAGAGCGTAGAGAAAATGTTAATCTTTGAGATCCGAAACTTCTTTCTTCGTCCTTCTATGGAATCTTAAGCAGAGACAAATTGTCATCTTTGTTTTATTGACACCAGCCAACAAACACAAACAGTGGATGTAACTGTCAACTTAATCGACATCTTTGTATATCAGTTTATTCCAAGAATTCCTATCCTTAAAAAACACACCTTAAATCATGTACTTACAAACAAATATAGATAGGCACTCGCTAGTATCATCTCTATTGCCCTTGATTTCTTACCAAGTAATTCATTCAAGTTTCAATCCACTTATCTCAATATCAGAAACTTTTGTAATCCAAAACATCGAAATCCAAGGATCAAGATTTACAACCACTAGTAGACTCTATACAGGACAACTTATATGCAGAGGATAGAAAAAAAGTCACATACCATTGCTAAGCTTATCTTTTGAACATTTTAGTTTCATCAATGCTATCCAATCTAGGTTCTTAACATGCTAAAACGACAAAATATTCAAGGTTCTTTGAGCTATTGCTCATTCAACCTGACAGTAGAACCCTCCTTAATACACAAAAAGAGATATGTACAAAACCTTTTATTCCGACATCTGGTTCACTCACCTTAATTGGAGAGAAGTCGTAAAAGAAGAAAATTCCAGGAAGAGGCTGAGGATAACCACTTGTAGGTCTAAAATGCTCAGTCACAGAAAACTGCAGGTGCAGCAGGTTCGAATTAATAACATGCTAACATGAAAAACTAAATCACTTGGAATCAGGCTGTAAAACAGAACATAACCTGGTTTGTATTAATTTTGCGACCTCGTATGTTTGTATAGATTGTTGGTACGACCTGGGCATAAGAAGAAAAGAATCAGCCACAACTCATAAGTAGTGACAAAACAATTAAAAGACCAAGAAATAGGCTCGATAATTCATAGCCATGATCCGTCCATCATCAAGGTAAAGTATGAAGAGTAAATAAGTATTGAGGAAACAAAAAGAAAATAAACACGTTGGTAGGAATAATCATTTTAACATGTAAATCACTTATCTAGAGGTTAAGCTTGTTTTCTGTAATCAAGTAGGGAAACTGATTTACACTTCAAAAGCACCAACATATAAATACCTTAATGAAATATTGATACACCCCAGCAGTTGGTTGTTTCCACTGTGCACTGAAAGTTTTCACCCGAATTTGAGAAGATCAGAATGTATTTTGTTCATCATCAAGTAGTTATAATGACAAAATAGACAAGAGCCACACCACGTAGGTAAAAAAGATGTTACATCTATGATAGTTCAAGAGTACTGAAAAGAGATGTTACATCTAGATTGAATATGTAATTAGCCAGTAGTCATACCCATCAAGTGGATTGAAAGCGCCTGGAAACTCTTCACCGAAAGATAAATGGTTTATTGTGTGGCTTATCTGACAAGAGAGAAGCAAACTTAATAAATTGTTGCAAATTTTTGCAGCATTAACCATATAAAAACAATGAAATTTTAATTTTGTAAGATCAACAGGTGAACTCAAAATCTTTGTAAGCAGTTTTTTATTCCACATTTTAACATAGATACAGTACTAAAAAAATATAGATAATGTATAATAAGGGAGAACAACTTCTCCAAATATTGATAGCTTCTCACATTATAACTTTCTGTTTGAAATGATGCTAGCAAATCGAACAAAGAAATGCCTGATTGGTGAAAGCTTTTCCCAGGGGCAAAATGGAAACTGCCGGCCACCTTATTCACTTCCAGGAATCCATGCATATTGCATCCTTCACCATCTTCCTCCTTAACTTTTTGAATATAACCCTCTCTCTTGCACTGAAAAGCAAACTTCAAGTTTCAGAAAAACATACAAAACTTGATAATGTACACAATTAATGTTGTCGGGAAACTGGAAAGATTCTAAAACTAAAGAAACAAGACTAGCTTAACTCTATACATATTCATACGGATGATACAAGAATTAGAACCTGCGTCTTCTGAAACAGCAGAAACTTCAGTACCATCCCGACTTAGATAACAACTAGGGTCCGTTGTGTCAATTATCCATTTAGAGGCATGATGATAGGTGAGTATAAAGTATTTAAATACATGTTTTGGAGCTATTATAGGAGCTAATCATTCCAAGTGTTTTTTACTCTCAGTACCCTAACAGATTTGATCAGACCAATTATTAGTAATTATTATTCTAACATTCCATTAGAAGTAAAAACGACACAATCAACACCTGACATGCCTAAGCAACTATGCACCTATGGCAGTGTTCTTTTCTTTTGACTAAATTTCTCCCACATTCTTGGATTAGTTGGGTGCATATACCTGTTGGGAGATGCAGATAACTTAAAATTGTCTAAACAGATAATAAGAATCCAATTCCAAGACCTCTACAAGAAGAGGGTGCAGCTCAATTTCTACCAACCGATTTCAAATCCTTTCGGTGGAGATGGAGGTAGCTTAGATATTTAGAATGTGATTCACAGTATAAAATGTTGATGGTTATGCACAACAGTCCAACCATTAAAATAGAAGCTTATGTGAATATTGCACATATTTAGACCTGCTTCCTTTCATTTTTTCTAAATGAAATCTTACACATGTATATATATCATGGTCAGTGAGAAAGATGCATTAGAAATATAAAGGAGAACAAGGTGACAGTCATAGCTTATATTATACCTGATCAATCAAATCAGGGTTGGTCATTGCCCATCCTTTCTTTTGATATGCTTCACGAACCTCTTCGCATGAGTTACAACAGTCAGTATCTGACTGCAATTGAAATCATTTGCATACAATTATGAATTGGCATATATTAAATATTTCCACTCTGAACAATTATTTAAGAAACAAAAAAAAAGGACAACCAAGAGAACCATGTTGCGAATAATTTAATAAAACCATATTTTACCATTAGTTAACAACTTAATTCGAAATACAAAATATTTTATAGAAACTGTGAAACAATGAGCTAATATGTTTTAGAGCTATCAATCAAAATATATGATAATACATATAGAGCAAAATTTTGTTTTCTTCCAAAAGTAAATGGTCACAGGCGATCCATCAAACAGTACATGTCAGTCGATAAGTTAGAAAGTACCGCTTCTGCTCCAAAGCAAGAGCCACAGTAAGTTTCATTGTGATCAAGCCGCCCTCCATGCCTTTGTAAAGGTTTTCCAATCTGAAGACAATAGAATGATTAGAGATAGATACCTGAAGCCAAAAAAAATCTCTTGCGCCCATTTTAGAGTTTATATCAATAAACTAAAAAGAGCTTAATGATTTAAGAACCACATCAAATAGGCCTCAAAATATAGCAAATCCATCACGATTCACAATCTCGTTCGGCTCAAATGTTTCAGTGATACAAAAATTCTTAATTTTATGCAACACCAACGACCAAACTATAACAAGGGAAAATTCCATTCACTAATTCTAGCAATTTTTTCAGTATATTTCAGATTAATCTAATACTATCTGAATAGGGAACTTAAAATACCAAGACATTTCATACGAACACTCAAAAAGGTGCCATAACCACATTAGAGCAAACAAAAGTTAATTAGGCTCAAGGACCAAATCTGAGGTCATGTAGTTTTAAGGATACACGATTACACATGTTATCTCTCAATAGAGACCATACAGCACATTTCAGTGTGCAAATTTTGATGTGCATACCTCTGTTTTTGGAATGCTCACCAGAATTTGCATAGTGTTAGTATCTTTGAAAATTTTGGGTAAGCACTATAAAAGGTGCATAGTAAATTACTATTAGTCAGGCCAATCCATGAGTTAGGCAACTGTGAGGATGAAACCCTAAATAAAGGGTTGCCATAACCACATTAGAGAAAACAAGAGTTAATTAGGCTCAGGGATCAAAATCTGAAGTCAGCATAATTTTGGGTCACACATGTTCTCTCTTTAGTAAAACGGACGGACCACTCAATACATTTCGGTGTGCATACCTCTGTTTTTGCTATGCTCAACTAAATGTGCAGTGTATGTATCCTTGACAAACTTGTGTATCCTTGCATAGTAAATTAAATAGTTTGGTCCTTTAGCTAAGGAAAAAAGGTGTCCTAAAACCTGTAGTAACGTTATTATGGTCTCTCAACAGCTAACGAGTAATGGAAAAAACCGGACCATCTTAACAAACGCCCGAGAAGATAAGAATGATCATTTAACTTTTCATCTTTATGCTATCAGAGTGAACATTTTTTTATCGAAGAAGACCTTAAAGCTTCAAATCAATTAAACTAAAATTCAACGAACACAAATTCAAGTATATAGACTAACAACTTAAGTCTGTCACCATAGAAAACAATTATGCACAGCCATCATGTCCAAAATGTCTCTGAACATGGATATCATAAATAAATTATAGAGAATGTATATTATAAATTTACACAT
This sequence comes from Papaver atlanticum, assembly GCA_023531105.1. Classification (NCBI taxonomy): domain Eukaryota; kingdom Viridiplantae; phylum Streptophyta; class Magnoliopsida; order Ranunculales; family Papaveraceae; genus Papaver; species Papaver atlanticum. The sequence goes on from JAJJMB010008334.1 coordinate 1,008,731, forward strand.
AAGTGTCACATACCTTGGGTGCACCAATTCCATCTGATTTTGATTCAATCACATTACCAAGATGATCAATCCTTTTCTTTATTATATCATGTCTCTGCAAAAAAATACACAAAATGGGCCATTAATAGACGATATCTGCGTTCTTTTTTGCCACAGAGAATTACGTTCCAATGAAACATTAGGCTGGAGAGGAAAACTAGAAAAAACAACCAAAGTAGAAAACATACTATGTCGTAGTGCTGCTCTCCACTGATATCCATGGCGTCAACGCTAAGCAGAGAACATGCAAGCGACGGAAAAGTCACATCAAACTACATAAGCCGGAGGCAACCTTTTAGTGAATGAAAGGGACATAATACACAGAGCTTTACAAAAATGTTACATGGTCAAAAGAAACAATCTACATAAAAGAAAATTCAGAGGATGTTGGGTAGAACAAGCAGCGGTTATGGAGTTTTTGCATCCAAAGGGAGCTAACCATAAGGCCAAGTCAATGCAAGAATAGCGGGTGCTAGTCAGTGGTATATCCTTAGTTATTTGCAAGGAAAAGCTTTGCTTCATTGATGGGGGAAAAAAGAAGGAAAAAGAACACGAGACATCAGATATAACTCAATCATAAGCTCGACCCACCAACAAGTCTTCAGTTCAAATGCTCTTCGTCATTATCTTCAAGTAGATCCTTTTTTGGATCTTTTTAACTGTAATTGTAACTCTGTTGACTTTCATTTATGTTCATTATTATTATCAAACTCTTTTTTAGCATTTGATTTCATTTCAACTACAAAACTATTAAGCAATTTTCTTCAAAAATGAAAACAATGTTGTTTCTTTAAATCCAGATGGCCCAAAAAAGTGACAAACTTTCTTTCTTATTCCAACCTCCTGCATGTTCTAGTAAGCAACAGTGCTGCAAGGGCACCTAATAGGCTCTAAAATAACTAGTGAAATAACCCCCAGCAATTGTATAGGAGAAGGGTGACAATAATCATCAAAGATATGTTCCTAATAGAATTCGATAGTTGAAACTGGGAGATTCTTTATTCATTTCTAATATTTTGGATATTTTTTTAATTAAAATTAATAAAAGAAACAATTTCAGAAAAAAACAATTTAATCAAATAGGCAAAGGAAACTAACGTTAATTCGTAGAGTTTCTCCTCTCGAAGTATCTACGATCAGTCTAGTCTCGGTGACGGCATTAAGATACAATCCTGCAAAAACAATCCAGGCAAACCAAAGTATTGTAAAGATCTGTCTATGCAAATCGATCATAAGATCTAATTTTGATCGAGAGAAAGAGAGAGACTTACTGAGCTCCGAAAAAAAGAGAAAGAGCATAGCAATGGAAGAGAAGAGGGTAATGAGACCTCCCGAGAGAGTTCTATTGTAGAAATCCTCGTTGATCTTCGGATAAGCATCTAAATTCTTTAACTTGTTAATGATATCCATCTCTGTCTCTGTCTTCTGAGCAAGACGAACGGAGGACCTGACCAAATCTAGGTTTTCTTCAATTCTCCATTGCTTTTCTCTCTCTCTTTTTATTTTTTTCTTTTAGTATGAACGATAAGATATTACACTAACGGCACTGCGTACATCGTTATATCACGACCCACCCACATTTAAGAGCAGTTCTAATATTTTTTCGGATAAATATTTTAATCGCCTGGCTGAGCATTTTTTACCTACCAGAATATATGGTTAGTTGTGAATTTTTATTCGGTTGTGATGCTATTAGATATAAAATGCTCCAACAGCTTATAAACAAATTTCTTTCCTAATGCTTTATGATGCTACTAGATATAAAATACTCTAAAATGCTCGAGCAGTTTATAAACAAATTTCTTTCCGGGAGCTTATATCGTCGTGAAAAATGAACTTTAAAAACATCTCTTGTGCTAGAGTGAATAGTGCAAATGATAATTTTTACATATTATAATGTACAAGTCTTATTACTCTGAGTTCATCACACTTAGAACAACATCTTTCCATAGCCCCGGTATCTTTACAGCTGTAGACTACAGATCATCTACTGCATCATATTGTTCTTTCCCCAATATACAAAATTTAAATCTATTTAGACATCTCAAGTATCCGGCATACTTTCTGCAAGTCAGGCTTAGCCTGCCCTTGCTGTGACAGCAATTTTCATTTTCAAAGTTATGCAACTGAACACAAGGTATTACAAATTGGGTTTAATGTGCTTTGTCCCTGGCCTTAGCTTCCTCAATGGCCTTCTCGAGCTCTAAATACATCCCCACTGAGGATAATGCAAAGTAGTGTAACCGATCAAGAAACCCCACCAAACTCGATTGGAAACGATCAATACCTGAATTCCAATCTTCTGGAGCTGAATCTTTTAGGATACTAGCTCCTGTATCACAAGTATTACTACGTTTCAAAGATGCGGAACTGCGGTTTAAACTCTTACCCTCCTGGCGTGGCAACAAACGCGTGGTGTCAGATGCTAACACCTTTACAGAGTTCTCTACTTCTTTTGTAGGCAAGGCCTCAAGTTTATCCAACCAGACACCACAAGTGACAAATATGGGTGGACCTAGATCTCTCAATGGTATCTCAGGATTAGATCTCCATCTCCTTTTCTTCTTTGAAGCTTTCTGCGGAAGAGAGACACATTTGTGGAGCCATCCATCTATGGATCGCACGTATGATACCTGAGCACCGATCCATTTTGTGAAGCTCGCAGAAAGGTAAGTTAGTTCATGTTGAAGATGACCAGTAGCCTGGCGACGTAACTCTGAATGTACGGTTATTTTGGCATTCCTATTGTTATTTGCTATTGATATGATGTTATATTGAAGTCTGTGGCATTCAAACATTGTTTCCCACATTCGACTTAACCTGTCATTTTGGAAGATGTAAACAAAAAATGTTAACCAAGTTGCTTGAAGCAAATGAGACTGCAAAACAAATAATTTGTGCTGACAACTTCATTACTTTGCAATGACTACATCATTACGTGGGGCTCTGTACATAATACCATTTATCTTTTCCTACGTATTTTCATATATATGGAAAATGTAAATACTTATTATTTTGTCTTTCTTTAATAGCACATCTTAGTCTCACTTGTAAGCCGTCTGTTTTGAATGTTTTCAAATCAAATTTAAAGTCTAATACTTGACTTGACTTTTTGCTAGACAACTTTACCATCCAACTAAAACATTCTGGGTGAAACTCAGAGTCAACCGCTTAAAATGTAAACCAAAAAAAGAAACAAAAAGGAAACCGAAGTGTAAATAAGTAAATTCACCCGAGGCAAACTGCAAGTCACCATATATGAACCCTCCTTCAGGAAAAAAAACGAAGAGAAGAAAGACAAAAGGACAAAGAGCCACTAAAAAGTCACACCCATGGCCCAAAATAAGCAACAGGAACTAAGCCAATACAAAATAAAAAGTTCTTAAACTGACCATATATTAGACAACTCAAAAAAACGCTTAGCCCCACTACAGTTGTTAATGGCGTTTATCCCCTAAGGTTTCCCATACAAAATCTAGTGGGATTGAAAGTTACAAGATAGGTTGGACAGTCCATTTCCACTGAAGTACTAATTTGTTCTATACACGGGACTGTCAACATGTACGTAGGGGATTGAGGATCCCCTTACCCGTGTGTAGCAAAAATATGATACTCATGTGCAAGTTCTCTAACCAATAGGCCGTGTTTGGAAGCTGGGATAACATGTAATTCAGCTGAAGAAGAGAATGTTTTAACATATTTAGGATTATCATAAAAATAAACTAAAGCAGACGTTTTTTGTTTTTCCATGAAATCTATTATGGGTTTATGTTGTATGTTGTTTGCCTAATAATCTTGAATGAAAGATAGAATGAAACCATACCCTTCAATTAACTCCTCGAGCTGTGGCTGAAGCTCGTTATCCCGTAATTCCTCAATTCTCTTTGATATAGAGTCGATTCTGTGTATCGCAACTCTAATTCTCGAGTGCAGATCCTTGACAACCGCACGAGTTTTATCAATCTTCTGCCGGCTTTCTCCCTTTGAATCTTGTTCTCTTAACAGTTTACACTTGTTCTCATACTCACTTCTAATAAGCCCGCTAGCCTGAAATGATACAAGTTCTAAACATGTTAACATGGAGGTCAATCAAATCTATTGGCATGGTATCTGATCCATTTATACAAAAGAGAAGGAAAGAAGAAGAACAACAAGATAAGTAACTAAGATTGGAGAAATAGGCTTGTCAAGAAATTCAGAATACATTAAAGTGAACTTATTATACCTGTTATAATTAGGACTATCATAAACCTTCATAACATACACAATAATATCCCCAAAATATTAATTCAAACAGTAACATTACCTTGACTTCATCATACAATTTTCTCTCCCATGCATATAGCCGATCTAAAGTTGAGACATGACTGCCCGAGTTCATACAGAAACTGTTGAGAAGATTTCCACTATCCCCGCGATCATCTTTTAAAGTTGAGTCAATAAGGTTCCTGGATAAAGACGACTGTGATGATGCGGTCCTGTGCCAAGTTAAGTACTTTATCTCAGTTTGAGGAGCATCTACATGCAAATGCAGGCGGCAGATTAGTTAAATGCATCACATAGAAAAATTGTTTATCTTCGTGAGAGTTAAAACATAAGGAACATAAAAATCTTCGAATATGTTATGCGAATTCCAAACAGCTAAAGGATATTTTTCTGTCGTAGGTCCAATTACCATATTTGGCCAAACCGTCAAGTGTCGATACTAGTGTACTACACAAACAAAATGACCAGAACTGCAAATGTCCAACAGTTGAGTTGGTCAGACACTTCACACTTGGTAGTTGTACCATTGGCAATGTAACAGATTCAGGTTACGACTTCCAAGTACTTGCTATCCTAAGAAGCAGAGCTGATAAAACGAGAACCAGTATACCAGCATCAAGTTTGTCCTTAAATTTATTTGTTTTATAGTTTCCCCAAACAAGGACGGGAAAATCAGGCAGGCTGACATAAACTAAGAACAGAGTAGATGATGGAAGTAATCCTCCTGATTCTTGTCCTCTTATTTCAGCACAAGGACTATTTCCAACCCCAATGGGCAAATCTATTACATGGGTTCCGGATTAGACTATTGCATTGTAAGGTGGTCGACCACTGACCCTTGTTTTTCTCATTTATTGATGATTTGGTATCTGGTTCTAGTAAAAAATAAGTACTTATGTCAAACTATAAGCCATATTATTTTTCGAATTTGTATAATGAACCTAGAATACAGAGTGTCATTGTTCAATTTAGTAACAGAATAACATCAATATACCTTCAGTAAGAACATGTGTTGGATCTTCACCGCATGAAAAGCAGGCATTGAAAAGCATAGAAGCCATGGATGCCCCAGCTGTAGATAGATATTACGATTGTTAGTCGCATTAAACCTTCAAGTCGGCAGTATTGGCACAAAGAAAGAGATTGAAAACATGGATACTCTACAAAAACTATCTCAAAATATTCTCAGCACAAACCAAGGAGTTTTCTTAATATTGATAAGCTGGAGTGATTAGTAGGCCAAGATTGTCCAAGTTTACTGATTGATTATGCTGAAAAAAATTCAACCAACCGCTCTACATCTGTCTTCACATTCAAATTTCTTTTACTAACCTACTCCTAAAACATTTACATTAAAATTGAGATTCATATGAAAGATAGCAAGGAATTGAAGCTGTAAAAGTTTTGCAAGAGAATGCCTCACCTTCTTTACCAGGTAATAACGGACGAAAATGGACTTTATTTGCTTCAAGCATCCTTGGGATTTCATTCCCTGATTCAGATGCTTTAAGAAACAGATATTCAATTTCTTTTGTACTAGAAAAGAAATTTTTAGGTGTGTGCTTATTTGTGAAACCTGACTCTTTTTCAGCAGTTCTCCTTTCAGAAGTGGGAGGTGTAACGACTGGGACTGCACCTCTTACCGGTGTCAAATCAGGAGACTTGTTTTTCTCTTCATTCAAACTTTCAGTCTCTTCTGATGCCATTCTTACTGTCGAGTGTTCACGAGTAACCCTGCAGTTTTCATAACTTTGAACAAAATCCTCTGAAGAAGGCTTACCAACGCTTTCGGACTCATCTGAATCCTCCATCCTGCCATTAACCTTTTCTTCTTCCTCTTCCAAATCAGGAATTCCCTCTTCTCTAAACCATCTTATATCATCAACATTGTCATATCCATGGTTTAATGCCCTCGCATCTTGAAGAGAAAATTGGCTGTCAATTGGGTGATGCCCGAAAAAATCCCAAGGTGTAGTAGGTAGAATATGCTGATCAGATGACGAGGTTTCAAACCTTTCATTCGTTTGAGATGTGACATCCGTGGGAGTACTTAAATTCCTTGTTACTGAGACAGGTGGTCTGTCTTCACTTGTCATAGAAGAATCTGCAGCAGATTTCATAAAGTCTGCCTGAAATCGGCCAGAATTGAGTGGAGAAGGAGTTTGGGACAATGTTTCAGTTGTGTCAATGTTCTGGGACATAGAAGGAGATGAAAAGGAAATTTGTGAAATGGACTTTTCTGTCAAAGCAAGTGGTTCAGGAGTTGCAGATGTGGATGTATACAGAGAAGATTCAAATGTAGCTTCGGGTTCGACAAACCTCCCAAGTGCAGCTGCAATATTTTTCAGGGACTGAATGTAAGCAACATGAGCCGCTGCGAGTGAACACCTCCCATATAAGGATTCTTTAACAAACCTTTTCCTCTCTCGACACAATTGCAATGCCTTGTCTTCATCTAACCTTGAGTTTGATGCCCCCATTTCCAGTACCACTTGGAGATGAACAAATGAGCTTTATTCTTGAGAAGTGAATAGATTCTACAGAGGTTAATTGAGTGATCAGAATTAATCAATAGATCATTACTTAGTGAAGAACTTCACTTGGATAACAGAAACAAGTAGTTTTAAATTTTAGAATTCCATTATATTTAGTCACAGATTATACCATTTATAACTCTAATTCACATTAAAATCTAAAATCAAAATCAAATACTGAAACAAATAGTAATCTGCTGTTGAAGAACAGTAATAACTGAAACTTTTCATCTACAGATATGATCATGAAAAGGGTATTATTAATACACAGAGATGATCATGAAAAGGGTATTATTAATACTATGGATTAAAGTAACTAGATTATTTCAATTACATTAAATTCCTCCATTCCAAAATGATAAATAAAAATACCCCTGACTGTCAGGAAATCCACTGATCAGAAAACTGCAGAATTCAAATTTGATTAAAGCCAACACAGAAAGAAGGCAGCTACAATTACCGTACTGTAGAAAATACCTCATGGGATTGGAGGTAGACGAAGACCCCCAACTTTTTTTTTAGAAAGAAGTTAACATTAAAATCGGGAAAATGAAACCTTAAAAGTAAGTGAAACCCAAATCCCAAGAATTAACTTAATAAATAAATCAGATTTTCACTTCTAAATTTTAGTAAAAAATAAAATACAAAAATTGATGGAGAGAAATCATAATACACATACCTGACTGAGCAAGATTAAATCATTATTTTGGGAGAGAAGAAGACCATGATCATGAGTAAGCGGAGAGTTGATTTTTCAGATAATACCACTCATTCGCATAGCTTTTAGAACAAACCTTCATGCAAGAAAAAGTAGTATAACAAACAATAATTATATTAATATCTCTGGATGTATATAACTTCCATTAATTAAGTACATAATAGGGCAGTTCTCTCTCTCTGTCTGTCTTTCTTACTTTGCCACTTGTTTTAATTAAAGAAAACACTGTGTACATATTGAGTTGACGTCTATGTGTGGAACTTCTGGGAAGACATCCCAGAGACCATACCAACTCCGAAAAGTCATTTTATCATGTTATTTATTTCATTAGAATAAACGAAGTGACAAGAATGTGTCATCGTAGAAGTAGTTGCGTTTCTTTTCTTCTTCTTTTTTTTCTCTTTTTTCAGAGAGAGGAAAGGTTACGTGCCTTCGTTCTCTTCTTAATACCAACTCTCATGAGCGTTCGCGCAGTGTAGTATGACCAATGGGTCGGTCATGGACGGCTGGAGACTGATCCAAGCAACTCCACGACGCCTAGTTTTCTTCTTTAGCGATCTTTTCTTTCAGAGTTAGCTTATGTTTTTTTGAAAATGTAAAATAAATTAGATCATCTGAACCAGCAGGGGAGGCAGATGATAGACTAGGTCACTGGGGGATGCAAAGTCTTGTTAAGGGTAGTAAGAAAGCAAGATTAGGCTTAGAAAAAAAAATCATCTCGAAATTTTAGGCTTGGAAGCCCAATGGGCCGGGTAGCAAATGCACCCTTGTTATATGTTGTATTCGTCACTGATCAGAATATAAAGAAATATGTAACTGGTACAATATCATGTTGCTGAAGATTCTCGACTTACCAATTTAATAGTTATTGATGAATTTTGGGATATTATATACCCTCGTGCCTCAAAAAAACAAAAATGGCATAAATAGGAGTGTTAAGGATTTAGCTTATCCTAGCGGCAGCCCTCCATCACAGGTGATTTTACATGTACGTGAGAGAGAAAATTGGTGGCCCAATCATGGAAAAATAGGGGTTGTTTTATAGTGGATCCCACGCTCTTTTTTCTCTTATTCGGGAGTATTCCTCCATCACTCAAAAAGCTTAATTATTATTTTTTCCTATGTAGTCTAAGTTAGCTTATAAAATGTGTCTGAAATATAGGTTCAAGCCTATTAAGATAGGGTTAGTTGAAATGAAAGATAAGTGGAGAAGACGAGAGATTAACGTGGTTCGACACTAATAACATACGTCCACGGACAAAACCGGTAGGATGAAATATTATTGAAATCAATAATACAGTGACAAAATGATATTTTTTATTACATATCCTAAGTTAATTAGCTGATAAAATGTGTTTGAAATATGGGTTTAAGCCTTTAAGCCCTAATAAAATATGGTTAGGTGAAATCAAAGATTAATAGAGAAGACGAAAGATTAATGTGGTTCGGCACGTCCACAAACGACACTAATGGCATGTCCACGAACGACACTAATGGCATATGTTCAGGAACCAAATCGGTACTGATCTCAATAATTGACATTTACATTGGCAAAACCTATTTATAAGAGGATTACAAGAGAATTGATAAACCTAAAGGATAAAGTAACAATTATATATTTGACTAAGTGAACCTTTATCTAGTATCTAGTTTAAAGATTTTTGTTATAGAGAAAGCTGACTTGTTTACGGGGAAAGCGAAAATTGTTTGACTATGGTTTATTTTTCTTTTTTACTTTGGGTCATTAAAAGGGAGGAGTAAAAAATTATCTTCCCCTTTTAACAGAACGTCGAGTTTACCGTTTTGTCCTCAACTCAACTTAACCTTTTTTATTTATCCGTCTTAACCTAATCTTATATTTGAGCTATTTTATAATCATGATTAACCCTAAAATTATTTAAAAATTATGTAGATTTTCTTATTCTACCATTTAATTTGCTGATAAAATAGAATTGAAACAACATACCAAGAACTTAGAAGTTAGCCGCTTGCCGAGTATTTGATTGACAGAACTACCAAGAAGCTTTCTATCTGAAGTTGGGTTAGTATCTATATGTCTAATTACAAGTGCTCAAAAGCATTAAAGATTAGACATACAAATATTAACCTAGTTCAATTAGGAGTCCTCCTTTCCCATTCTTAGAACATACGCTCATTTCCCATTCTTAGTGCATAGGTTTCCTTCACCCGAGTTAAAGCAAATGACACAAATAAAAAATAAAATAAAAATATTCAATTGTTCCCATTTTGTATTAAGAATGCAAACTAGTGAAAACTATCGATGAAAAAAATTCCGTCAATACTTGTACTTCACTCACCCTCGCTGCATAAGTAATTAAAATCTATATGGTAGAGCGATATTTCCCTGGTTACCCAAAATCGATCATTATGCCTAAGTGGCTCAAATTGATTTATCAATTATCAATCTATGCATCTATGAAAGCATTAACTATTTCATTAAATCAACTTTACCAACAAGGCAACAACCATAATGTTAAAATTATACTCTTTCGGACTAAGTGTCAGTCTGTACTAACTCTTTGTATTGTATTTGTGACATCCAAACTCCATCAATTCAAAACTAGTCACATGATATAAGAGGGTGAGACAAAAGTACCAATGGCCAAAACCAATTATCTAGGAACATTACAAGCATATGAAGAAGAAAATATGAAGCAGTTATCAACAGATACATAATTTTCATTACACAAATACATATCATCAGAACCTGAAAACATTTAATCATATCAATAAGCTACCAGAACTATAAAGGGCTAATACAATGGCTTTCCAAATAAAAATGTTATAGCTCTGCACCCATTTTGATATCATTTTCAAATAAAGGCATCTCAACATGACATGATGCTATGAGGATAAATTGCACCCAAAATGCTTCAGCATAAAACACACCTAGGTCGCCAAAAAAACAACAACATACCGTATCAATGGAGCCAATAACATCGTGATTAAAGTTCCAGACTGGTGCATGGGTATCACTATCATGCATATAATTGAAAGTGTATAAAATTTTACGTGCTAGCTAGCATTATCAATAAGAATCTTGCTAACCTTATTCAACGTTAAATAGTAACTACAATACCATTTAACCAAAGACCATATTCAGATTGTAGTCATAATTCATCAAAGTATACTGTTTATACAAAAATATTGTATACTACAGCCTGAGAATTTTTACCTATTGAGAACACCAGGAGCCTTTGGAACCTTCACATATCTACATCTACTCCAAATCATTCCCAATTTTTTCCTCTGAATCTACCTCACCATTCAGGTTTTTGGTATGAGCAACTGAAACTTCGTGATTAAGCAGAAGGTCACAGTTTTCACTCAAAATGCCACTTAAACCATAGTTTCTTCACCTATCAGTTTCACTTGGCATCAAGAAAAAACCAACACCTATTTTATTTACCTCATGATTTAACATCTATCATTAATATTTTAAGTTAAGTTAGTACTAGTAGATTATGTGGTTCGATAAAAAACAACAACTACAGAACAACCCCTTATCTTGACGTAGTTTGCAAAATCAGTAAAATAATTGATTTCTCGGAACACATGATAACCAATGACACATTTTATCAAACATTCATCGTGTATACATACAAAAACTCGCACACATATGAAACAAATTGAACCCTAGACCAGACCCGATAAAACAACCCAATACCCGACGGTTCCTGGTATTGAACGGTTATTGCGTAATGTTATCTTCATTAGTTTTTGTTAGAGCACTGCTCGGTCGAACTCGCGAGCGTTGATATTTCAAGCTTGTTTGTCAAGTTTAGTTGATCAAAACTATATACTTGATTTCTAGTCTACTTATAGCTACGTCTCGGGTTAGGATATAATATGTAGTTGAGCTTTAGACTTCACGGCGTTCACCAATTGAAGATGAAGATCTACTGATGAGCTTGGAGAAACTTCATCAACAAAAGGTATGTAAAGACTAAAACTTATCTATCACTCAGAAGTCTATTTTATTCTATCTTCTAATGAGACCAAGTCGTATAGCTATACAGACTTTTAAATTATACATATTTGATATTTTGAGCCGAGTTTATCTCTCTTATCTATTTCTCAAAATATATGTTGGAAGCGTTTTACTTTAGCTATGTTCATCATATTATTGACGAGCCTAGTTGGAGACAATTTATTTGTTGGAAACTAAATATTAAGTCAAAAGATGATCATGTGAAAATTTCCTTGAACATCTTATATGATTTAAGTGAGACAGTCATTTGATGTTAGCTTGGGAAGTTTTGTATTGATCATTCGATCACTTGAAAATTACTTGAAGCTAATGGTATGTGTGAGATTACCATTATCGTCTTCCAAGGATGTTTCAATGATTAAAATGAGAGTTTAGAACAATTACCTATTTCTGGATACAACATGGTATGCATATCCAGTATGCGAACTGTACTGTGATAATTCAGGTCCGTAACTCTTGTTTGTATGCGAACGGAATTACCTGAGAAGGTCCGGCTAGAGACTGATCCAAGTAACTCGATGACGCCTAGTTTTCTTCTTTAGCGATCTTTTCTTTCAGAGTTAACTTATGTTTTTTTGAAAATGTAAAATAGATTAGATCATCTGAACCAGCGGCCGAGGCAGATGCTAGGCTAGGGGATGCAAAGCCTTGTTAAGGGTAGTAAGAAAGCAAGATTAGACTTGGGGAAAAAACTGGCCCAAAATTTTAGGCTTGGAAGCCCAATGGGCAGGGGTAGCAAATGCACCCTTGTTATATGTTGTATTCGCCACTGATCAGAATATAAAGAAATACGTAACTGTTCCAATATCATGTTGATGAAGATTCTCGACTTACAATTTCATAGTTATTGTTGAATCTTGGGGTATTATATACCCTCGTGCCTCAAAAAAACAAAAATGGCGTAAATAGGAGTGTTCAGGATTTAGCTTATCCAGGTGTTGATGGGGAAAAAACGATTTGCTGGTTTTTCATGAAGTGGAGAGACGACCGTGCGGACGGAGACTCCTCAACCGAGCAAACTTCTTAACCTCAAACAGATGCACTGCACGGAGTGCTTTGAGTTCGAGAGATCAATTTGTAAGACTCCGGCCTAAACCAAGAAATGGCCGTTCCAGAGTCAATTCGGTCACAAAGAGGGAAGAGGGTTGATCTGTAGGAGGGTAGCTGAGAAGTATGTGAGATCAATGGTGATCAAGGATTATGAATGTGTTGTGGGTTTCTGCAAATGAACTGCTGGGTTCGAATAAGTTTGAATTATGCTCTGTTGAGAGTGATTGTTCATATGAAAATTGTTGTGGTAATTCCCGTATATATGTTCTGTTAATCATGAATTCAGAGAACTTATTTATATTGCTTGAACATGGACACATTGATCTCCAGTAAGTGTGACGGTTGTTTGAGTGAAAGAGTGGGAAAGTGGGAGATCGTGGTTTAACCAGTTCCATGTCATGCGGAGACTGGGTTGATCGTCCACCCACTACTTTGCTAACTTCCTCAACCGCTTGCACGACTTACTCACATTTATCATCGTGGATGACCACACGTGCCGTAGGCCGCCAGACTAAAACCCTAATTAATATCCCCTCATGTGACATGATTGATGTCTCATGATTTGTGGAGTCTGCAAGGCAGACGTGTATTTAATTAGTCGGTTGTTGACTTGATTAGACGATGAGTCTAAGTATTGTTCAGCCGAGAATGATTGCCGAATGATCTATGATTCATGGATTGAACATGTCTGCTGGGACGTATAGTTCTCAAATGAATGATGTTGATAGTTGAATCAACATGATGAATATTGATAGTCTGAGCAAATATTGCTCTTTGATTAATTACTAAATATTGATAGTTGAATCAATATTCTTCATCTGAGCAAATATTGCTCATTTGATGAATTACTGAATATTGATAGTTGAATCAATATTCCTCGTCTGAGCAAATATTGCTCATTTGATGAATTGTTGGTAGCATGACCAAATAAAATATTAATTAAAATATTGGTAGCTGGACCGAATATTATATAAATAATTAAGATGTTAATTGCTGGATCAACATAAAATTATTGGTGTTTGAACTTGCTCAGAATTATGATTTGTAGAGCATTTAGTTCGGAACCCTAATTTTGATCAATTGATGATTTACTGAAAAATAAGTCACTGAGTGAAGGAGGGACCGGCTACATGGGGTGATGGCCGACCATGTAGCGCCCAGGTGCTCGAATGAGCATGCACCAAAGTCCTTTGTTGACCAGTTGGTGAAAGGATGATCAAATGCTGGTTTAATCATTTATTAAAATAGTGCTCGTCTGAGCGTTAGGTAATAAAACCTAATTATGGAGAGTTGATGACCGTCCAAAGGGTCATAGGACAGGATCTTGGTGGTCATGGGACCAGCTGGTGGTCGATTAAGCAAATTCCAAGTTGGTTGGAGAGAGTTTGGACCCAATATGAACTGTTGAGAGCTAATTAGGTCAAAATTATGAAAGAGTGTGGGACCGGCTCCTTGCAAGCCTAAGGGCCGAACTTGGTCAGTCAAGGTGGCATGCCCGTGCCACCATACTGCCTGTGTCTCAGTCCTGAGAGTTTTGGTATTTTATGGTGCGTGTTTGAGCAATATTTTGGATTTTCAGAAGAGTTTGATCTTGACTGAATCTCTCAATTTTGCTCGAATGAGCAAGTAGAACTTTGCTCGTGCGACCAATATTTTGAGAATATTAAAATAATAATATTTTAATATTTATTGTGAGTATCCTAGTCGGTCATGTGACCATTTGACTTTTTTGGCTTTTTCGTTTGAGCAATATTTGAGAAAATATTGAAAAACTAGGGTTTTTGCTCAAACGAATGAGTTTCATGAGATGAAGGAAATAATAATATGAGAAAATAAGGAATTGTAAGGTGTGGGACCGGTCACTGCTAGGGCATGGCCGGCCGGCTAGGTGGCCCGGTCCCGTGACACCTTTCCCTATTTTCTACTATTTTTCATCGGTTGAAGGAAAATATGGAGAAACTAAGAGTTTTGCTCAAACAAGGGAGTTTGCTCAAATGAAGGAGTCTTCATGAGATGAGGAAAAATAACAAAATAATATAAAATAATGGAAAGAGGTGCGAGACCGTCCACGGCATCATAACCGGCCGGCCGGTGGGCCTGGTCCCCTTAGGCGCCTCTTTATTATTTTATTGATATTATTTTCCTCCCAGGTTTCCTCGTTTGTCCATATTTTTGCATACTTGTTCATGCATTCGGGTGCTCGTTTGTGCATTATTGCTAAATGCACTCGCACCATTTTCTCGGGGCTTGCTCGATGGTGGTCTAGATGCCCGATCGGTGAATATTTATTACTAATTCATGAAATTCAGTTGAGAATAATTCATGAAACGAAGTAATAAAAATTATTTGAGTATTTATTACTAATTCATGAAATTCAGCTGAGAATAATTCATGAAACAGAGTAATAAAATGAGTTGAGTATCTATTATTAATCCATGGAATCCAGCTGAGGATCATCCATGAAACAGAGTAATGAGATATAATAGATTATTTTCTAGGAATTCAGCTGATGAATGACACGCTAGAATTAACCTATTTGCAGAATTGAGATATGAGATAATTGAAGCATCATACTCGTCCTGAGATGGTGTATAGTCAGGGAACAACGAATAGCGTGACGTCCTGAAGGCGTTAGGCTCTATACTAGCATACAATATGTTTAGGAGCCGCCCAATCATTAAGAGATTCTATACACGGTCTCTCTACGTAGTCAGGGAACAACGAGCAGCGTGACGTCCTGAAGGCGTTAGGCTCTATACTAGCATGCAATATGTCTAGGAGACGCCCAATCATTTTGATTCTATGTAGAGGTGATGATGAAATGTATGAAGCATCTAAAGCTCAGCTGAGAGGCCTTTCGAGAAACATATTCATCATAACTCTGAGAGGAACGTTCGCTCAGTCAGAGATCGTGAAATGGTTCACGGATCATAAAATATGAATTGTCACATACATTCCTGAAGCCGGGCCAGAAATATGCAGCATCATGATTTTACGATTTTAGCCTTTGCCAAAAATCCACCATCAACATCAGGCGGCAGCCCTCCATCACATGTGATTTTACATATACGTGAGAGAGAAAACTTGTGGCCCGATCACGGGAAAATAGGGGGTTGTTTTATGGTGGATCCCACACTCTTTTTTCTCTTATTCGGGAGTATTCCTCCATCACTCAAAAATCTTAATTATTATTTTTTCCCCTACGTAGTCTAAGTTAGCCGATAAAATGTGTCTGAAAAATAGGTTTAAGCCCTATTAAGATAGGGTTAGTTGAAATGAAAGATAAGTGCAGAAGACGAGAGATTAATGTGGTTCGACACTAATGACATACGTCCACGGACAAAACTGGTAGGATGAAATATTGTTGAAATCAATAATACAGTGAGAAAATGACATTTTTTTATTACATATCCTAAGTTAATTAGCTGATAAAATGTGTCTGAAATATGAGTTTAAGCCGTACTAAAATATGATTAGGTGAAATCAAAGATTAATAGAGAAGACGAAAGATTAATGTGGTTCGGTACGTCCACAAACGACACTAATGGCACGTCCACGAACGACACTAATGGCATATGTCCAGGAACCAAATCGGTAGGAGGAAATATTACTGATCTCAATAATTGAAGTGACATTTACATTGGCAAAACCTATTTATAAGAGGATTACAGGAGAATTGATAAACCTAAAGGATAAAGTAACAAATATATCTTTGACTAGGTGAACCTTTAATGCTCAGAAACATTAAAGATTAGACATACAAATATTAACCTAATTCAATTAGGAGTCCTCCTTTCCCATTCTTAGAACATAGGCTCCTTTCCCATTCTTAGTGCATAGGTTTCCTTCACCCGAGTTAAAGCAAATGACACAAATAAAAAATTAAAAAAAAAAAAATCAATTGTTCCCATTTTGTATTAAGAATGCAAACTAGTGAAAACTATAGATGAAAAAAAATTCGTCAACACTTGTAATTCACGCACCATCGCTGCATAAGTAATTAAAAGCTATATGGTAGAGCGGTATTTCCCTGGTTACCCAAAATCGATCATTATGCCTAAATATCTCAAATTGATTTATCAATTATCAATTTATGCATCTATGAAAGCATTAACTATTTCATTAAATCAACTTTACCAACAAGGCAACAACCATAATGTTTAACATTATACTCTTTTGGACTAAGTGTCAGTCAGTACTAACTCTTTGTATTGAATTTGTGACATCCAAACTCCATCAATTCAAAACTAGTCACATGATATAAGAGGGTGAGACAAAAGTACCACTAGCCAAAACCAATTATCTAGGAACATTACAAGAATATGAAGCAGTTGTCAACAGATACATAATTTTCATTACGCAAATACATATCATCAGAACCTGAAAACATTCAATCATATCAATACGCTACCAGAACTATAAAGGGCTAATACAATGGCTTTCAAAATAAAAATGTTGCAGCTCTGCACCCATTTTGATATCATTTCCAAATAAAGGAATCTCAACATGACATGATGCTATGAGGATAAATTGCACCCAAAATGCTTCAGCATAAAACACACCTAGGTCGCCATAAAAACAACAACATACCGTATCAATGGAGCCAATAACATCGTGATTAAAGTTCCAGACTGGTGCATGGGTATCACTATCATGCATATAATTGAAAGTGTATAAAATTTTACGTGCTAGCTAGCATTATCAATAAGAATCTTGCTAACCTAATTCAACGTTAAATAGTAACTACAATACCATTTGACCAAAGACCATATTCAGATTGCAGTCATAATTCATCAAAGTATACTGTTTATATAAAAATATTGTATACTACAGCCTGAGAATTTTTACCTATTGAGAACACCAGGGGCCTTTGGAACCTTCACATATCTGCATCTACTCCAAATCATCCCCAATTTTTTCCTCTGAATCTACCTCACCATTCAGGTTTTTTGTATGAGCAATTGAAACTTCATGATTAAGCAAAAGGTCACAATTTTCACTCAGGTGTAACTACCTGCCACTCAAACCATAGTTTCTTCACCTATCAGTTCCACTTTGCATCAAGAAAAAACCAACACCTATTTTCTTTACCCTATGATTTAACATCTATCATTAACATTTAAAGTTAAGCTAGTACTAGTAGATTACGTAGTTCGATAATAAAAAAAACTGCAGAGCAACCCCTTATCTTGATGTAGTTTGCAAAATAAGTAAAACAATTGATTTCTCGGAACACATGATAACCAATGACACATTTTATCAAACATTCATCGTGTATACATACAAAAACTCGCACACATATGAAACAAATTCGACCCTCGACCAAACCCGATAAAACAACCCAATACCCGACGGTTCCTGGTATTGAACGGTTATTATGTAAAGTTATCTTCATTAGTTTTTGTTAGAGCACTGCTCAGTCGAACTCGCAAGCGTTGCTATCTAAAGCTTGTTGTCAAGTTTCGTAGCCAAAACTATAAGTCTTGATTTCTAGTCTACTTATAGCTAAGTCTCGGACTAGGATAGAAAGTGTAGTTGAGCTCTAGACTCCACGCCGTTCATCATACAAAGACGAAGAACTACTCAAGGAAATGGTGGAATTTCATCGACTAAAAGGTATTTGGAGACTTGAACTTATCTATCACTCAAAAAGTCTATCTACTCTATCTCCTATCTTGAGGCAAAAGTCGTATCACTATATAGACTTCGATTATACACATTTGCTATTTCAAGTCGAGTTTATCTCGCTCTCGAAATATGTGTTGGTAAGCTTTCGCTTTGCCAAGTTCATCTTTACTCGTGACGAAAGTCATGTTGATTATTTCAATATCTTGAAAATTGCTTTGATGAAAAATAGTGTGTGAATAACCTATATTTAACATCCTCGAAGAATGTTTCAATGATTGAAATAAAGAGTTTAGAATATGTGACCATCTTTGGATATAAGCATATATAGTGTGTTCGCACATTAGTATATAAGTCCAAAACCCGGAACCAAATATATGCATACTTGTGTGTATACAAAATGGTTGATGGAGACTGGGTAAGTATGCGTACCCGTACGCATACTGGCGGAAGTTCACATCCGTGAATTTCTGCTGAGTTTTGATTTCAAAACCAACTCAGTCTGGTTACCTAAGTACGGGTACCCGTACGCATACTGGCGGAAAGTTCACGTCCGTGAATTTCTGCTTAGTTTGAAAACCAAATCAAACTCAAAACCGGTTACTTAAGTACGTGTACCCGCACGCATACTTAAGTGTGTTACTTTCTAAAATTGGTTTATTCGTGAACTTAAATTTATATAAAATAATGAATGCATATTTACAAACCATGGCTATAAAGTTCATGAATCGATTCGAGTGAATCAAAACCAATTTTGCTTCGATTGTGTCTTGTATACTTCTATGAGATCTAAGCAATTGAACTAGTTCATTTGAGTCATTTGAACTAGTTATGGTGAAGATGAATAAGGTTGATATGAAAGTGCTCATATGGCTAACCATTTGGTTAACTAATGTTGAACCAACGACTTGTACACGTTTAGGTACGGTTACACAAACCTAAATGACGTATACTTCATGTGTGTATAACAAGCTAAGTTCGATCTAACGGTTGAAAGATATTAGCTTGAATCTAATCAGGTTTTCATTTAACAGTGAATATTGAATGCTTTGTTACCAAGGTAACTTAGATTGCAAACCCTGATTTGGAGACTATATAAAGGAGAACTCTAGCAACTGGGAAAGGTAATCCCCACACCTCCTGTGTGATACTAGTTGTATAAGCTAGAGTCGATTCTCCTTTAACCTTAGGTTTCTACCAAGACCCTGTAGGTTAACGACTTGAAGACTTCATTAGGATTGTGAAGCCAGACCCAACTATTTTCTTTGTAGTCGCGTGATCTGATCTTTCCCGATTCTATCGTATTGAGTACAATTTAAATAATTGACTCGAGATTAATTTCTCCGTTAGGCAAGATAAAAGTAATCACAAACATCTTCGTCTCATCGTTTGTGATCCCACAATATTTAGTTTCGCCATCATACGATTTAGATTATTGTGAGGTGATTGATAATTCTAGGTTGTTCTTCGGGAATATAAGTCCGGGTTATCGACTGGTTCCTGTTCACCTTGATTTTTCAAAAGACGGAACAAAACCTGAAGGTATTTCTGCGGGAGACAGATTTATCTATTCTTGTAGACTTTTCTGTGTGAGATAGATTTTTTTATTAAAGTCTTCGACTTTGGGTCGTAGCAACTCTTAGTTGTGGGTGAGATCAGCTAAGGGAATCAAGTGCGTAGTATCCTGCTGGGATTAGAGACATAAGGAGCGCAACTGTACCTTGGATCAGTGTGAGATTGATTGGGGTTCAACTACAGTTCAGACCGAAGTTAATTTGTAGTAGGATAATGTCTGTAGCGGCTTAATACAGTGTGTGTTCAATCTGGACTAGGTCCCGGGGTTTTTCTGCATTTGCGGTTTCCTCATTAACAAAATTTCTGGTGTCTATGTTATTTCTTTTCCGCATTATATTTTGTTATATAATTGAAATATCACAGGTTGTGCATTGAATCAATCAATTGGGAAATCCGACCTTTGGTTGTTGATTGAAATTGATTGATACTTGAACATTGGTCTTAGGTACCGTTCAAGTTAATTTCTCTTGTATTCAATTAGACTCGTAGATTTCTATTTTCTTGAGTAAGGATTGAATCGAGAAATTGAGATATAACTCTTTAATATACTTTTTATTAAGATTGAGTCTGACTGTCTAGTTGATTCTCTTAAAAGTATATTGGAGTTAGTCCATATAGATTGCTAAGCGAATTATTGGGTGAGGTTGTTGTACCCCCACTTTTTCAATTGGTATCAGAGCAGGCAAACATCATAAACTAATGAGTTTGTGTTTGAATGTTTCCTAAAGGTGTCTCTATGGGAAACTCCATTAGGAAACTTGCTCTTGGCATCTGTAATGCACGCCAGAATTCCCTAAAGATTGTTCAAAGATTATTTATTAGACCTCTGGTCTCTTGTGATAATCCCGCTTCATCTAAGTCCTTGGAAAGCTTAGATAATAAGGAACAATCTAAAGGAAAAACTAAAAGTTCTTCTAAGAAGGGTCTCTTGAAAAAACGCAGTCGAAGCTCAAGGATATGGAATCTCACTAGATTAACTCTTAATCTTTATGAGGAATACTATCGTATTTGATCAATTGACAAAGATCTATTTAGAGCTTTTGAAAGCGTTTTCAAATTCTTAGTAAAGCTTAATTCCTTTGAGAATAAGAATAGTTTTTATAAAAGTTCGGTACCTATCAAATCATGCATTCATGATGTACGAACTAGATCTATCTCCAACTCATGTGAAATTGATAAAAAGGTTTCTTGTGAGTTTGACATAGGTTCTTATCTTCAGAAAGAGTCTTTTCTTGGGTATAAGAAAAAGGATTCAAAACACTCTATTAATCCATAGTATCATCTTTACTGTGATACTGTTCACAAAGATCAACCGGAAAATTTGCATGAGAATTTCTCTGCGCATTTGGCCTCTTGGTAACAAGACTGGCTATACCCCATCTGTATATAACTTGATGTGGGGCAAGTAACGGTTGACAGTGTTGTCTGGGTTAATTTATTTTGTAAATCTTTTTCTTTTTCTTCCTTCCAAGGTCAACTAAAAGTTGTGTAGGCTCCCTGCTATTCTTTTATTGCACTATACTGATCTCTTCCAGTGTGCATACCTTGGATGGTAAACGTTTTAAAAATCCTATTTTTCTTTTGTGGGTCACGGTTCGTGAATGGGTCCAAGCCCATTTGAGGCTACATAAGAAGCTGGTGCGCGTACCCTTCTTCTCCCTTGCAACGTCCGCGTACGTGAACTTTTATAGGGTTCATGTATTTTCTCCATTAAAGCATTTTTGGATAACAAAAAGTGAAAGGGTTTTCAAGAGAAAAATCAAGTAAGTTCTTCCTTCACCTTGTACTCCCAATTTTTAGGTTTTATGGGAAATTTCAAGGTTTCAAAGAAGGTTTCAAAAACTTTGGATGCATCTTCTTCTAGCATGACTCTTCCTCAATCTCAAGACTCTATTAGAATTAGATTTGTCAATGATTCTAGTAGTATGATCTTTGAAAGGATTGCTTCTTGTGGTTTCATTCTTGAAAAGAAGTTGGATTTGTCTAGTGGTCATAAAGAAGAGTTGATTTGCTTTGAAAAGTTTAATCTTGGAAACATCTTTAATGGTCTTGGTGAAGGTTTTGACACTCTCACAAGGATTTTCTATGCCAACATTCATGATGTTGATCTTGAGAACATGGAATTCAAAACCATGATAAAAAAAGAGAATTTCTTGTAGATAGAGAGTTGATATCAAGGATTACCAAAATTCCTTTGGGTAATTTTCGCCTCCCTAGACCAAGTGATGAAAGACCATCATATGAAGCCATCTCTCATGGTCTTTGTGGCAAGAGTGTTAATTGGAATGAAGGAAAGTTTCCTACAAATTATCTTAGTCTTGCTTTGATGTCCTTCGGAAAGCTTGGTATCTCTAATCTTTGTCCGTCCACAATTGAAAATTCTCGATGGAGTCGCGAGTTTGCGGAATTGGTCTATTTCCTTGAATTGGGTACCCCAAGTCTCGATATTAGTGGGTTTATCATTTTTCAAATGATCTCAATGACTTCTCCCACCAAGAAGTTAGGCTTCCCTTGCTTAATTGGACAAATTTGTCAAGCACTCTCATTTGCTCCAATTGGCAACTCTCTTGGAACTCTCAAACTCGTTCGCCCATGTACCTTTAAGCGTATGAAGGAGAATGTGTGTAAAAGACAAAGATGTGATTCCCTTGACAGCACTTGTGATCCTACCACTTTGAGTCTTCTTCAACAAATTCACAAAGGTATGGTTAAGATCAATTCAAGGGTAAAGTGTGTGCAAGAACAATTGTGTTTGATTGCAACCAAGTTTCCTGAAATCAAGGAAGACATGGATATTATTCAAGGCTCTTGGATGGTTTCAGAAGATGAAGATGATGAGTAATCTCTTTTACTCTTTATGTCTAGGAAATCTTCTTATGAGAATTTTATTCTTGTGTTTTTAAGAAGAATAACTAGAGTTTGGAATAGCCATTATTGTGATTACACATAGCTATGTCCAATGTTTTCATCTTCAATGTTTTTAGATTTATTGGTTTAAATTCTAAATTATTTTTGTTTGGAAGATGATTTTTGCAGTATTAATCTTTATGGTTTTATATATCACAATTTGTTATGGGATATGTGTGTTTGCGTCCGCGAACTATGATTGTCCCATACGTTGTCAAAAGTTAAGTCCTTCGTATGTCGATATGCAAGAATTGATAAAGGAATGAATGAACTTTTGACAAAAACAGAAGTTAAGCCTTTTATGCCATTATGAAAATATTGATGGAAGAAAGGATGAGCTTTTGTTTACGAAGATTATGTCTATTGTATGTCATTGTGCAAATAATGATTGAAGATAGATTGAATCTTTGTCTATTCCGTAGTATTAATCTTCCCTGATCCATATTCTTTTATGTATATACTGTGTGGATCCGTAAGTCTTCTTATGTTGAGCATTTCCAATTAGATTAATCATGGGTTCTCTTGTGGTTAGTTTAGTTGAGTATTCCGGTTGAATTAATCATGGGTTCACTTGTGGTTAATTCAGTTGAGTTTTTTGGATACAATTTCATATTCTTATATGATTTATTGTTGTCCAAAGAAATCCTTCTTTTCTTGTGAAAGCATGGTCGCTCTTGTTGTTCCTTTGGGAATGACAATATATGGGGGAGAGTTCTTATTTGAACTTGTGCTTTATTGCCAAATCTTTGTGGGGAGTGGCTGTGGAATATTATAGGGGTTATCTTGTATCTTTATAAACTCCTTGATGAATGCATTTAGTTTCGGCTATATGATTGTATCTAAAAAGTTGATATGTGCTTTCTTTTGGTCGTGAAATGTCTCTATGGAAATTTCATTAGGATCCCACTAGTTTTCGTACATTTGCCAATTTTATTGACAAAAAGGGGGAGAATTAATGTGTAGTTCACACTACAAATACATATGGTTTTCAGATCATTATGTAAGGGGGAGTAGTTTCCATGTGAGATGGAGTATTGACTAAGGGGGAGTGATACATATCACCATAGTATTGTTGTAAAAGTTGTGATACAATTGAACTTTGATGCTGTGTAATAATACTATGACACTGTGTAACAATGATTGAGAGCTTTTGTTTTCTCATTGTTATGGCTACGGATTTTCAACAACGATGATGCTAAACTTACAACCTTTGGACTCATTGGAGTACTTGGAAGTAACGAAGATTTCGAGTAATGTTGAAGAACCAAGGAGATCAAGCATGTGGAAGACAAGCTGCAAAGTTTATTTTTTGTAATCCATATGTATTGATAGTTTTGTCACTAAAATTGACAAAGGGGGAGATTATTAGAGCACTGCTCGGTCGAACTCGCGAGCATTGATATCTCAAGCTTGTTGTCAAGTTTAGTTTCCAAAACTATAAGTCTTGATTTCTAGTCTACTTATAGCTAAGTCTCGGACTAGGATAGAAAGTGTAGTTGAGCTCTAGACTCCACGGTGTTCATCATACAAAGACGAAGAACTACTCAAGGAACTGGTGGAATTTCATCGACTAAAAAGTATGTGGAGACTTGAACTTATCTATTACTCAAAAAGTCTATCTACTCTATCTCCTATCTTGAGACAAAAGTCGTATTACTATATAGACTTCAATTATACACATTTGCTATTTCAAGTCGAGTTTATCTCGCTCTCGAAATATGTGTTGGTAAGCTTTTGCTTTGGCCAAGTTCATCTTTACTCGTGACGAAAGTCATGTTGATTATTTCAATATCTTGAAAATTGCTTTGATGAAAAATAGTGTGTGAATAACCTCTATTTAACATCCTCTAAGAATGTTTCAATGATTGAAATAAAGAGTTTAGAATATGTAACCATCTTTGGATATAAGCATATATAGTGTGTTCGCACATTAGTGTATAAGTCCAAAACCGGGAACCAAATGTATGCATACTTGTGTGTGTATACAAAATGGTTGATGGAGACTGGGTAAGTATGTGTACCCGTACACATACTGGCGGAAGTTCACGTCCGTGAATTTCTGCTGAGTTTGGATTTCAAAACCAACTCAATCTGGTTACCTAAGTACGCGTACCCGTACGCATACTGGCGAAAAGTTCACGTCAGTGAATTTCTGCTGAGTTTGAAAACCAAATCAAACTCAAAACCGGTTACTTAAGTACGCATACCCGTACGCATACTTAAGTGTGTTACTTTCTAAAATTTGTTTATTCGTGAACTTAAATTTATATAAACTAAGGAATGCATATTTACAAACCGTGGCTATAAAGTTCATGAATCGATTCGAGTGAATCAAAACCAATTTTGCTTCGATTGTGTCTTGTATACTTCTATGAGATCTAAGCAATTGAACTAGTTCATTTGAGTCATTTGAACTAGTTATGGTGAAGATGAATAAGGTTGATATGAAAGTGCTCATATGGCTAACCATTTGGTTAACTACTGTTGAACCAACGACCTGTACACGTTTAGGTACGGTTACAAAAACCTAAATAACATATAGTTCATTTGTGTATAACAAGCTAAGTTCGATCTAACGGTTGAAAGATATTAGCTTGAATATAATCAGGTTTTCATCTAACGGTAAATATTGAATGCTTTGTTACCAAGGTAACTTAGATTGCAAACCCTGATTTGGAGACTATATAAAGGAGAACTCTAGCAACTGGGAAAGGTAATCCCCACACCTCCTGTGTGATACTAGTTGTATAAGCTAGAGTAAATTCTCCTTTAACCTTAGGTTTCTACCGAGACCCTGTAGGTTAACGAATTGAAGACTTCATTGGGGTTGTGAAGCCAAACCAAACTATTTTCTTTGTAGGTGCGTGATCTGATTTTGCCCGATTCTATCGTATTGAGTACAATTGAAATAATTGACTCGAGATTAATTTCTCTGATAGGAAAGATAAAAGAAATCACAAACATCTTCGTCTCATCATTTGTGATTCCACATTGTCTAGTTTCGCCATCATACGATTTAGATTATTGTGAGGTGATTGATAATTCTAGGCTGTTCTTCGGGCATATAAGTCCGGGTTATCGATTGGTGCCTGTTTACCTTGATTTATCAAAAGACATAACAAAACTTATAGGTACTTATGTGGGAGACAGATTTATCTATTCTTGTAGAATTTTATGTGTGAGACAGATTTGTTTATTAAAGTCTTCGACTTTGGGTCGTAGCAACTCTTAGTTGTGGGTGAGATCAGCTAAGGGAATCAAGTGCGTAGTATCTTGCTGGGATCAGAGACGTAAGGAGCGCAACTCTACCTTGGATCTGTGTGAGATTGATTCAGGTTCAAATACAGTCCAGACCGAAGTTAGTTTGTAGTAGGCTAGTGTCTGTAGCGTCTTAATACAGTATGTGGTCAATCTGGACTAGGTCCCGGGGTTTTTCTGCATTTACGGTTTCCTCGTTAACAAAATTTCTGGTGTCTGTGTTATTTCTTTTCTGCATTATATTTTGTTATATAATTGAAATATCACAGGTTGTGCGTTGAATCAATCAATTGGGAATTTCGACTTTTGTTTGTAGATTGAAATTGATTGATACTTGAACATTGGTCTTTGGTACCGTTCAAGTTAATTTCTCTTGTATTCAATTAGACTCGCAGATTTCTATTTTCTTGAGTAAGGATTGAATCGAGAAATTGAGATATAACTCTTTAATATACTTTTTATTAAGATTGAGTCTGACTGTCTAGTTGATTCTCTTAAAAGTATATTGGAGTTAGTCCATATAGATTGCTAAGCGAATTATTGGGTGAGGTTGTTGTACCCCCACTTTTTCAAGATCAGCTAAGGGAATAAAGTTCGCAGAATCCGGCGTGGTTCTAAAGGCGTAAGGAACGCGACTGTACCTTAATCGGTGTGAGACTTGGTTAGGGCTCAACTACATTCCAGTCTGAAGTTAACTTGTAGTAGGCCAGTGTATGTAGCGGCAGTGTGGTGTTCAAATCTGGACTAGGTCCGGAGGTTTTTCTGCATATGCGGTTTCCTCGTTAACAAAATTTCTGGTGTTTGTGTTATTTATTTTCCGCATTATATTTGTTTATATAATTAAAATATTGCGTAGTTCAATCTGTTGATAAATCCGACCTTGATTGTTGGATAAAACTGGATTTACACTTGGGCATTGGTCTTTGGTACCGTCCAAGTTATTTCTCATACCAATCAGGCTCACGGATTTCTATCTGTTCGATTTGCTGATTTTATTTATAAAGATAGATAAAGCTATTTGATATATTTCTTGATTGAGTCTCACTTTTAAGTTGGTGCTCTCGGAATTATATTAGAGTTTAGTCCATACAGATTGCCGAACGAATTATTGGGTGTGGTTGTTATACCCCCGCTTTTTCAATTAGTATCAAAGCAGGCAAACACGCTAAGACCTCATAAGTCTATGTTTAGGGCTGTCAACGGCACTTAACGAAATGGATAGTGGCTCAGCCGCTACCGTTACGTTAAGAATTAACGGATATCCGATAACTTCCGACGGAATATTAAAAATCAATTCTGATTCCGTTACGATAAGGTTATCGGATATCCGATATTTTTCCGATCATTTCCGACATCCATGATCCAAAAATCTTCCAAAATTTTCGATAACTTCCGATAACTACTTAGGAGAGATCAAATCAAATGGCTAAAGATTAAACTTAAAGGGTATTACGTATCGGAAATTTCCGATAATTTACTGATATAGTTATACACTATCGGTATCGGATATTAACCTAACGGAAACTGGCACATCCGGTTCCGTTACGATAACACTAAAAGTTTCGATAAGTTTGCCTATCCCGGTATCCATTAACCGTTATGTCAGAAGTTAACCTAACGGAATTCAGATATTCGGAAACGGCTATCGGATATCCATTGACAAGCCTATTTGTGTTTGTAGCAATCTGACTCTATGGACAAATGTGTTATCTCCATAAACGCACCGCCAGATCCAGGGGATTCAGAATTCTCTTCCATGATTGATTTGATAAAATACGTTAAAGAGATTCTTTCTAGACCTCCTCCAGATTTAAAATTCTTTGAAGTTCTCTCAGGGATTGAAAAGCAACTTGAGAATCTCTCTCTTGATATTGAGATGTTTCTCCAGAAAGAACAAAATTCTCTTGAAAGGCTAAATAATGTGATGATGAATAATATTCATGTTGAAGTCAAAATCTATTTGTTGATAAGTGGGCGTGCTACTCCTTACCTGGGGAGCACTGAGAGTTGTAAACTGGATGTGATTCAAAAGGAGTATAAGTCTCATCTAACCGAGAAAATCCTCTTGGAACATGACTCATCTCATTGGTCAATCTCTGATATATCCAGTCTGAATAATGGTGTTTTACTGATTAGTAAAAACGTTAAGACGTCTCTCCACAAGAGAGTTACCTTACAAAATACTAAATGTCGTCCCCAAATGCTATTAGTAAAGAGATACAAAACAAGACCTCAAGAACACAAACAAAGGTATCTTTTATGTGCTCCTGAAGTCTTGTAAGGCTCTTGAAAATTCAGACTCGTGGATTTTTCACAAATCATCTTGGTATAAATGCAGCTGGAAGGAAGTTCTCTCATGGAGTCATGCTATCAAAAATTTGATTGACTATACTCTCAAATTTCTGTCAAACTTCCTATATGGAGCATTGCTTCATAAAGAGCCTTCTTTTTTATCATTCTCAATTTGCAATTTATTGACAAGGTCTCTCCTTGAGAATGTCATTTTTGTGCTCTAAATATCCCCTGGATAAATTTATTGAGCTAAAATATTTGCTTTTGAGAATTGATAATCAGTCAAAACTGTGAAGATATTGACTACACATGTGCGGTTCGCGTACGGTGAACTTGGACCCGAACCACAGCGGGTTAAATCTAGTTCCGGAACTGTAGGGTCGGGTCATATACTATTCCACCTTCACATAAAAAGAGAAAACCTTCTCTCGTTTGTATCAACGCCTTCTCATCTCAAACAGTTCGAGAGCCTAAGAAGGGAAACCTAAGGTTCGCATACCTTCATCTTCTTCTCCTTCATTTCTTAATCATTTCGTGTTCTATTTAAACCATTGGATTCAGGAGAAGCTTACCTTGGGTCAAGAACGTTTTTCATTATAATCACTATTTTGGAATTCCACCATTACCAACTGTAATACCCAGTATTTTTTGTTCGGGTTATAGTATCCTAATTATGGTCCATTTGGTATAAGATAAATATAGAAGCCCAATATACATATATTTATAACCAAATAGTTACCTCATATGATTTTTGGTGTGGTGTTTAAAATAATGTAAAACTTTTAAGTTTTGTCGATAAGGAAAATGTAATAAATAGTTAAAATGCATTTATTTACCAAAATAATGTTTTTGTAGGACATGAAAAATCAGAAATAATGAATTGTATGTATTGAATGCTAGTAATTAATTGATTTGTTAATGATGACTAATTTATTAGAAAATTAATAAATGAAATGACTTGGATTTGTTTTAGAAAATAAGAAGAAGAAAAATATAACGTTTCAATTTCTAACATAAGAAAACTTAAAAGCAAACAAAAGTGATATTTAGGGTTATTATTATTTTAATATGGATGCACTTATAGACTAATAACTATTATTATCATTATTTAATTGTATTGCATGTGCATAGAAGTAATGGTGGAAAGTGGGAGAATTTTCTAGTTTGATGCGCTATACATAGAGAATTAAGAAATATATGAGGTGAATTAATTAAGTTTTTCTTTAAAGAGAGTTAATTGAGTATGTATATAAATATATATATTTGCATCCTTGGAAAGGCAAGAGGTACCATATGTATTCTTTTCTTGTAACCCATATTCTTCTCTTCTTGCTTTCATTGTCCCTTTAATTAATATTTTTCCTAGCCAATAGAATCCGTCATAGTTTCCTATACCATATATTCTTATGTGATAATTTGGAAAACGATATTTAGAGTGGTTTATGGAATGGAAGATACATGTTTTTCTATGGATTGATTTATTGGTTTCATTAGAGTATAAACATTGAGATGATAAATTATAAAAACAAGGTAGGTTTACTAACCCATCTTCCGTTAATGTTTGTTTGTGATTTCTTTGATTGGAAATGATGTCTTCTTCTTTTATTCTATTTTGGGTTAGTTAAAATAATTACATATAATTGTTGTTTTGATATGCATGGCCTTCAAATTGGAATGAAAAGACTTTTAATGAAATTGTAAAACATGAAATACACAAGAATGAGTTCATGTTTTTCCGTTGGATGGAACTTCGTTTCATGCTAACGGCGGGTACTGATCCACGAGATTTAAATGGGTAATGATCCCTAGTAGGAACTTGTGTTTCCTGACTATCAATGGCGGCTGTTCATGTCGGATAACGAAAATGAAATGGGTAATGATCCCCGAGAGCAAATGGGTATGATCCCCATAAGAACTTTTGTTCATGACCATTGATGGAGGCTGTCCGTGCCGAGAAACGATAGGTGGATGTACGAACCAAGGACATTCGTACCATGAACTCATAAACTAAAATGAATTGAATAATAACTCAGAATTAATTCGGGTGTTGTGAAATTATAAACAAAATTGTTGAATGCATTTATTGTGTAATTAATTCCGATATTTGTATATTTTTAGAGGATGGGAAAGTATGCCTATTGAGCCGTCAACTCACCCCAATCGACATTTTTTCGCAGATATGGAATGTGGAAGTGGAAATGGAAATTAAGAAGTTAACTATCTTGTTGGTTTTGTTGTATTTATTTTATTTGTTTCAAGTGTAATTTGATTTTAAGGTTTTGTTGAAAATGTTGTTAGTAGATTTATATAATTAATTAAACTCATGTATAAAATAATTCCTCAAGCTTAGTGAAATAATTATTAATTTTTTTTAGAATTTTTGTCTCTTTCCGACCCGTAATGCTTCGAGTTCGGATCTCCATGTGGGTTTGACCCTGGTCCGAAACTCAGGGTGTTACACCAACAGTTCGGGTACTCAAAACCATTAACAACGGTTCAAGAACCCGGTAAGTTCTCTAACAACTGTTTTAGTTTCTTTTCAAATTGGAATAACGTCTAGGAAGAAAGTTAGTCGTGGTGAGAGTTCAAATACTCAAAATCGTGATGATACCTATTTCTATCCAAGCATGCAAACTGAGTTCGTCAACAGGGAGGCTTTCGACCTTTATAGGGAGTATAGTATCAAAACTCCTATTATGGAGAGAATATATGATGCATCAAAACTTAGGGTAAAACATCTTCCTGAATTTTTTGAAAATCATGTTTGGGGCATAATTCATCAACCTATGGGAACAACACATATAAAAATGACAGCTTAATTTTATGCAAATTTGCATGATCCGAATGTGGTTAACTGCACTTTCAAAACCATAGTAAAAAATGAAGTTATCCTTGTGAATCGTAAATCATTGTTAGACTCTTGAATTTGTCCCGGGTTGGTGATTTCCAATTACCACAGCCTGAAAAATTGAGGCCTTCCCCAAATGAGCTTGCAAACTTTCTTCTTGCAAAGGATGTAGCCTTAAGGGATGGTAAGATTGATGTTCATAATGATGAGTTGTTTCTTAAGGCTGCCGGAAAATTGGTTGTGGAAAACTTGATGCTTAGCACAATTGACAAGTTGTTGTGGACCAGATCTCTTGATGAACTTGTCTACTATATTTTACAAGGGAGTGATATCGATTTTCGTGGCCTTATTGTTCGTCAGATGATAAGTGTAAGACAGTCTTCGAAGAACACTCCAGGCTTTCCTTATCTCATTTCAAGGATTTGTAGTTAGTACAGCATTACTCCTTTCGGAACCAGCCTTGGAGGACCAAAAGTATTGACTATGGAAAACATCGAAAAGATGAGTAGAACTCCAGCGTCCTCAAATCCTGAGACTATCCGTCTTCAACAACAGGTTGGATGCTTACAGAAGCAAGTGGATTATGCTTTGGGAGCTCATCCAGAACTGGCTGAACTGTTTGATGAAATTGCTACAGACTTTTATATCAACTTGGATTAACTGGTTTTTCATGTTTGTTATGTGTTTATGTTATGTTCTCTTATGATGTTTCTGTTGGACTTCTTATGTCGAACTGATTAAAACTGTTATCGTGTAATGGTTGTAATAACTTTAATGGTATTTTAGCTTTGAATGATTTCATCTTTCAATTAAATTGCTAAATGTGTTAAATCCATAAGAAGTTTAGTTGAATATGCTCAAAAGTTAAGTCTGTTATGTCTTTATGCAAATATTGATACAAGATAGAATGAACTTTTGGAAAATTTCGCAGTATTGATCTTTCCCTGATCCACTTTTATGTGAAAGTACTGTATGGCTCCGTAAGTTTTTTTTTGTTAAGTGTTTCCGATTAAATTAATCTATAAGGTCTCCTTGTGGTTAATTTATTCGAGTTTACTGGATATAAATCCCATGTGATTTGTTAACGTCCAAAAAAATCATTCTTTTCTTGTATAAGTAAGGTCGCTCATGTTGTTCTCTTGGGAATGACATCAAATGGGGGAGAGTTCTTAATTGAACTTGTGCTTAATTTCCATATCTTTGTGGGGAGTGCGGCTGTGGAATATTGTAGGAATTATCTTGTATCTTTATAAACTCCTTGATGAATACACTAAGTTTCAACTATGTGAAATCATCGAAACAAATTTGATATGTTCTCTTTTAGTCATGAATTATCTCTTTGAGAATTTCATTATGATCCCGTAGTTTTCGTACCTTTGCCAATTTATATTGATAAAAAGGGGGAGAATTATTTGGTAGTTCACACTACATACATATGGTTTACGGATCATTATGTAGGGGGGATGGTTTTCATTGTAAGATGGAAGTATTGACTAAGAGGGAGTGATACATATCACCGTAGTATTATTGTCAAAGTTGTGATACAATTGAACTTTGATGCTGTGTAATAATACTATGACACTGTATAACAATAATTGAGAACATTTGTTTTCTTATTGTTATGGCTACGGATTTTGAACAACAATGATGCTGAGTTGAACACGTTCAGAATCGTTGGAGTACTTGGAGTAGCGAAGAATTCAAGGAAAATTTAAGAGCCAAGGAAATCAAGCATGATGGATGAGAAGCTACAAAGTTTATTTATTTTGTAATCCATATGTATTGATAGTTTTGTCACTAAAATTGAAAAAGGGGGAGATTGTTAGAGCACTGCTCGGTCGAATTCGCAAGCGTTGCTATCTCAAGCTTGTTTGTCAAGTTTAGTTGATCAAAACTATATACTTGATTTCTAGTCTACTTATAGCTATGTCTCGGATTATGATAAAATATGTGGTTGAGCTTTATACTTCACGACGTTCACTAATTAAAGACGAAGATCTACTGAGGAGCTTGGAGGAACTTCATCAACAAAAGGTATATGGAGACTAAAACTTATATATCACTCAAATTTCTATTATATTCTATCTTCTAATGAAACTAAGTCGTATAGCTATATTGACTTTTACAATATACACATTTGATATTTCGAGCTGAGTTTTTCTCGCTTATCCATTTCTCGAAATATGTGTTGGAAGATTTTTGCTTTAGCTATGTTCATCATATTCTTGATGAGTTTAGTTGGAGAAAATTTATTTGTTGGAAACTAAATATTAAGTCAAAAGATGATCATGTGAAAATTTCCTTGATTGTGTGAGATAGTCATTTGATGTTAGCTTGGGAAGTTTTGTATTGATCATTCGATCACTTGAAAATTACTTGAAGCTAATGGTATGTGTGAGATTACTATTTTTGTCTTCCAAGGATGTTTCAATGATTGAAATGAGAGTTTTTAACAATTACCTATGTCTGGATACAACACGGTATGCATATCCAGTATGCGAACTGTATTGTGATAGTTCAGGTCCGGAACTCTTGTTTGCATACCTAATATGTGAACGGATTTACCTGAGAAGGTCCGTAACTCTTGTTTGCGTATCTAGTATGCGAACAAGTTTACCTTAGTTGGGTCCGGAACGATTGTTCGTGAACCGGGTTTGCGAACGGATTGACCAGGCCAAGGTCCGGAGCTGCTGTTCGCTTACCTAGTTTGCGAACACAGTGGTTAAGTTCTAAAATCGGTAATGTATGATTATCATACTCGTGAACTAAAATATTTATGATTTTAGAAATGCAAATTAAATTTGCAAACCGTGGCTTAATGTTCATGAACTGATTCTTGTATAAGTACTTTGTACGATTACGAATCAATTCGATTTTGTTTCAATTTGTTTATATATATTTCTATGAGATAGTGAACAATTGAACATCTCTATTTGAAACACAATTAGATTCATTTGATTATCTTTCATGATTGATTGATCATCATATTTGATCTAGAAGTGTTAGATGAATATGGTCAAGTTAAAAGTGTTCAGGCTAACTTCGGTTAACTGTTATTGAGCCAACCCAATATACACATTTAGGTACGGTTACCCATATCTAAATATAAGTATATTTTATTTGTGCGTAACAAGCTAAGACCATCTAACAGTGGAGATTGATTGCTTAATTTCTAAGAAGACTTAGCTTGAATCTTAAATCAGAAGTTCATCTAACGGTGAATATTGGACGCTTTGTTACTAAGCTATCTTAGCTTTGATTGTAAGCAACCCTGATTTGAAAGGCTATATAAGGGAGAAATCTAGCAACTGTAAAACCTAATCCCGACACTTTCTTGTGTCCTAGTTGCAAACTAGAGTCGATTCTCCTTTAACCCATGTTTTTCCAAAATCATTATTAGGTTAACGACTTGAAGACTTCATTTTGGATTCATGAAGCCAGATCCAACTATTTGCTCTGTATTTGCGTATTCTGATCTTACTTGTTTCATCGTATTGAGTTTTATCTTCTCTAAGATTTACTCGAGATTTATCTTCTATAGGTAAGATATAAAAAGTAATCACAACAGTTCTTCGTCTCATACTCTTGTGATTCCGCAATATCTTCTTCTGTTAATCAGTTGGGTTATTGTGAGGTGACTGATATTTCTAGGCTGCTCTTCGGGAGTATAAGACCAGATTATTAGTTGGTTCATGTTCACCTTGATCTTTGTATCAAAAGACGGAACAAAAACTGAATAAAGAATAGACATATCTGTGGGAGACAGATTTGTTTATAAGTCTTCGACTTATGGTCGTAGCAACTCTTAGTTGTGGGTAAGATCAGCTAAGGTAATCAAGTGCGCAGAATCCGGTATGATCTAGAGGCGTAAGGAATGTGATTGTACCTTAATCGGTGTGAGACTTGGTCAGGGCTCAACTATATTCTAGTCCGAAGTTAACTTGTAGTAGGCTAGTGTCTGTAACGGCTTAATACATTGTTGTGTTCAAATCTGGACTAGGTCCGACGGTTTTTCTTCATTTGCGGTTTCCTTGTTAACAAAATTTATGGTGTCTGTGTTATTTATTTTCCGCATTATATTTGTTTATATAATTGAAATATCACAGGTTGTGCGTAGTTCAATCAGTTGATAAATCCAACCTTGATTATTGGATAGAACTTGATTGACACTTAGGCATTGGTCTTTTGTACCGTCCAAGTTATTTCTCATACCAATCAGGCTCACGGGTTTCTATCTGTTCGATTTGCAGATTGTATTGAGAAAGAGAGATAAAGCTCTTTGATATATTTCTTAATTGAGTCTCACTATTAAGTTGGTGCTCTCGGAATTATATTGGAGTTTAGCCTATACAGATTGCCGAACGAATTATTAGGTGTGGTTGTTATACCCCCGCTTTTTCATATTTGTTTGCTATCATGCTTCATATTTGTGTATTTGTATTTGTTAGGTATCATACTTCAATTTTTCTTGAAAAAATTAAGAATTTGTATCCTAATTAGTTAACTCGGTCAACACAACAACTATTTGATGAGATTTTGATCTTTTTCATAACCTTATTAACTAAGTTAGATATATATTTTTGATCGATTTATTAGGGATTTTGTTTTATTTGATTGATATTATTGTCCTTATAGATTCTTGAGTACTTTAATTTCAAAAGTTAACATTCGACCAACCACTGCCAAATATTGGGTTCTACAAAGAATCTTTCCGTATCAACACATTTTCAAAAACTTTTTAGAGAAGTATAGATGAGTTTAGAGGAGCATGTCAACATATTAACTTAGAAAGAATATTAAATTTCAACAATTTACCGGAAAAACTTTACCTGACGCTCAAGCTATTTTAAATCTAAAAATCCAGGTTGGAAAATAACTGAGTCATCGAAAGAAAGAAAGTTTTTTTTGGTGGATTGGTGAAATTTATTAGTGTTATAAACTAATAAGTTAAGTGACTCCTCTGAACTTATTTTCTTATCTGAAGAGTATTTTAAAACATGTTATACTGAAGGACTCTTCGCATAGCCAAACCACGGGGTCAAGAATCTGAGAGTTAATTACTGTAGATACATAAATTTGCATGAAAGGGTAGAACTGATATTTAAGGTTTTAAGTGTGAGTTATGAGAGGTTGAGCATAAACAGTTGTCGCCTAAACCAAGAGAAATGGTCATTCGAAGACTGCTTCACTCATAGGAGAAAATGATTAGGGCTGGTCTTAATGAGGGAATCTGATGAAAAAGGGAGATCAAA
Organism: Papaver atlanticum; assembly: GCA_023531105.1. Taxonomy (NCBI): domain Eukaryota; kingdom Viridiplantae; phylum Streptophyta; class Magnoliopsida; order Ranunculales; family Papaveraceae; genus Papaver; species Papaver atlanticum. Next base: position 1,045,107 of record JAJJMB010008334.1, read on the forward strand.
GTAATTCTAAGTTTGCAGAAGAATGCTTTGAGAGATGTGTTTTGTCGAATCAAATAATAAAATATTTATAGCTGAAATCTCTGATCACAAGGCAGTGAGAAAATGATTGTTTGCCGTGAGGAACACTCCTTTCGTAATTCGTGTTGAGCTTTATCCTTAAATTTCTATAATTCATCGACTGACTATTCTCTTTAGCGGTGAGAAATACATATTTATATTTTCCACAATTGTCGTAGACCGCCTGACCAAAACCCTAATTATTATCCCCGCATTTGTGTTACCGGGTCAGCCTTCGTGATGATGTGTTAGCTGAGTAGCTATACTCTTTGTAGCAACTTTAACTGAGATTTCAGTTCTCTGTCCTACAGGTGTTGCGACAACTTTTCTAAAGTCCGCACGATTTTCGACCACCAGATTCGCTGGTTTGCTAAAAGGAATATTCTCTGATTTATAAGATATTACGAGGATGAGTCACGTGAAGATCGAGGAATACCTCAGAAAATCGTGTGTCGAGCATGAGATGAGATGAGAAGCTTTGCCTGGTGGCCATATATTGCTTGCAGAAACCGTATTCTTTCTTGTGGGTTCCTCTGATGAATGTATGGAGCTCCGGGAGGCTCGCTTGTCCACATTTTTTGGATAAGTATGTACGACTCAGACTCAATTTGTTAGCCGTGAGCATGCCTTGGAGGTTGAGAAGGTGGAAAATATTTTAGGTGAGACTTGTTCCTCAATCTCTTGTCTTGTACGAGTTTTAAGATGAGCAAGTAGATCTTAGATCATATGAGGCAAGTGGGGGCATGCTCATGGAGTTAAAGTATCATAGAGTCCGTCGGGACGTGTTCGGGAGACTGAGAGTGAGACTTATGCGCCTAAAAATGTATCTTTCCATGTGGAACACTTGACCTAACCAACATATCTCGTAGGGATATGCTAGGAGCTAGTCGCAAATCATGTTCATGTATGGAGCAGATATGACCAGCGTATCTTGTGTGGATGTGTTAGGAGTCAGTCACGAGGCTCTTTGGCAGACATGACCATTGTATCTCGCGAGGATGTATTAGGAATCAGTCACAAGGCCCAAGTAAACTTGAGTCATGCTCGTGAGGACGAGGCGTTATTCATGCTTACTGGAGACTTAAATGTCGGTTATTATCATGGAATCGTTTGTCTAATGGATGTGTCATAAGAACTGTTAGAGCACTGCTCGGTCGAACTCGCAAGCGTTGCTATCTCAAGTTTGTTTGTCAAGTTTAGTTGCCAAAACTATAAGTCTTGATTTCTAGTCTACTTATAGCTAAGTCTCGGACTAGGATAGTAAGTGTAGTTGAACTCTAAACTCCACGACGTTCATCATGCAAAGACGAAGAACTACTCAAGGAACTGGTGGATCTTCATCGACAAAAAGGTATGTGGAGACTTGAACTTATCTATTATTCAAAATTCTATCTATTCTATCTCCTATCTTGAGATAAAAGTCATATTTCTATATAGACTTTGATTATACACATTTGTTATTTCGAGCCGAGTTTATTTCGCTTATCTATTTCTCGAAATATGTATTGGTAAGCTTTCGCTTTGGCCAAGTTCATATTTACTCGTGACGACAGTCATGTTGATTGTTTCAATCTCTTGAAAATCGCTTTGATGAAAAATAGTTTGTGAATAACCGCTATATAACATCCTCTAAGAATGTTTCAATGATTGAAATGAGAGTTTAGAATATATAACCTTGAATGGATATAAACATTGTATGTTAACTCTTACTTGTGTAAGTCCAAAATCCTTGAACCAAAGTATGCGTATTTACTGGTTTAGGATGTCCGGAGCTAAGTTTGCGTACCCGTATGCGTACTGCAAGAAGTTCAGATCCCGTGAATTTCTGCTGGAATTTGTGAACCGTTATACGTACTTGAGTGGGTTATTTTCTAAAAACGGTTTGTTCATGAACTAAGACATTTATAAATTAAGGAATGCAATCTTTGAAAACCGTGGCTATAATGTTCATGAATCGATTCGAGTGAACCAAAATCATTTTTACTTCGATTGTGTCTTATATACTTCTATGAGATCTAAGTAATTGAACAACTCTCTAACTAGTTCTTTTGAGTCATTTTAACCAGTTATGGTGAAGATGAATAAGGTTGATATGAAAGTGCTCATATGGCTAGCCATTGGTTAACTATTGTTGAACCAACTAGGTGTACACGTTTAGGTACGGTTACTCAAACCTAAAAGAAGTTACATTTCATTTGTGTATAACAAGCTAAGTTCGATCTAACGGTTGAAAGATATTAGCTTGAATCTAATCAGGTTTTCATCTAACGATGAATATTGAATGCCTTGTTACCAAGGTAACTTAGATTGCAAACCCTGATTTGGAGACTATATAAAGGAGAACTCTATCAACTGGGAAACCTAATCCCCACACCTCCTGTGTGATACTAGTTGTATAAGCTAGAGTCGATTCTCCTTTAACCTTAGGTTTCTATTAAGACCCTGTAGGTTAACGACTTGAAGACTTCATTGGGGTTGTGAAGCCAGACCCAACTATTTTTTCTGTAGTTGCGTGATCTGATCTTGCTGTTTCTATCGTATTTGAGTACAATCGTAAGATTGGCTTGAGAATAATTTCTCCGATAGGCAAGATAGAAAAGTAGTCACAAACACATTCGTTTAATCGTTTGTGATTCCACAATATCATATTTCTCTAGTCAATTAAGATTATTATGAGGTGATTGATAATTCTAGGATGTTCTTCAAGAATATAAGTCCTGGTTATCGATTGGTTCCTGTTCACCTTGATTTATCTAAAGACGGAACAAAACTCGTAGGTTTATCTGTGGGAGACAGATTTATCTATTCAATAGACTTTTCTGTGTGATACAAATTTGTTTATTAAAGTCTTCGACTTTGGGTCGTAGCAACTCTTAGTTGTGGGTGAGATCATCTAAGGGAATCAAGTGCATAGTATCCTGCTGGGATCAAAGACGTAAGGAGCGCAACTGTACCTTTGATCAGTGTGAGATTGATTTGGGTTCAACTACAGTCCAGACCGAAGTTAGTTTGTAGTAGGCTAGTGTCTGTAGCGGCTTAATACAGTGTGTGTTCAATCTGGACTAGGTCTCGGGGTTTTTTCTGCATTTACGATTTCCTCGTTAACAAAACTTCTGGTGTCTGTGTTATTTATTTTCCGCATTATATTTTGTTATATAATTGAAATATCACAGGTTGTGCGTTGTATCACTCAATTGGTAAATCCAACCTTTGGTTGTTGATCGAAATTGATTGATTTTTGAACATTGGTCTTTGGTACCGTTCAAGTTATTTCTCTTGTATTCAATCAGACTCACAGATTTCTATTTGTTTGAGTTAGGATTGAATCAAGAAATTGAGATATAACTCTTTGATATACTTTTTATTAAGATTGAGTCTGACTGTCTAGTTGATTCTCTTAAAAGTATATTGGAGTTAGTCCATACAGATTGCTAAGCAAAATATTGGGTGAGGTTGTTAGACCTCCGCTTTTTCAATTGGTACCAGAGAAGGCAAACATGTTTAAAGACCTTATAAGTCTGTGTTTGTAGCGATCTGACTATATGGACGACAGTAATCTCTCTGATAACGCAACATCAGTTCAGAGTTCCTCTGAGGTGTTTCAAAATCCTGAGACATCTAAAAAATCTCATGTTTCTGCCTCTGTGTATGAATCTGTCTTCAACTGGGAAAAGTGTCTTGATGAACAGTTGGATGATCTTTCAGATGAGAGTGATTCATAATAAGGACAAGGTATTGATGAGGAAGTCTCTCAATATATCAAGCTCTTTTACCATGCTTTGAAAGAAAAGAAGTCAACAACTTGCTTGGGTAAATATTTGGCACATCTCTGTCAAGAAAACAGAAAGATGAGAAAACTCTTTAAAGGTTATGATTGTGGGTACAAACTACTACAATACACCGTTAAAGATCTAGAAGAAGATTTACGCTCAAAAAGGTCTGAATGTGATAATCTTCTTCGAAATCTGTTTGTGTTGAAAGAAAGACTTGCAGAATCTAAAGCAAGATATGACTCTCAGCAAAAATGTTTTAATGACATAAAACTCGGTCTTCTCGCCAGAGAAAAAACTTTGGAGACTGATCTCGTTGCTGCCCTTGATAAGGTAAAATCACTAAGGGGAAGTCACATACCATATGATATGTAGTTATTAGGAACGACATGAAAATAACAAAGACGTGCGGATTGAAAATCTACCTATCTTACCTTTAGGGGGAGTATTAGCTTTGTTATTATAATGTCAGCAGCGGCATTTAAGGATTAAATTTAATGCAGGTTTTTGTGCTGTTGAACTTGGAATAAGGCGTATGTGTATAATGAATTTTTGTAATTTGTTTATCCATATGATGTAAGAGTTTTGTATCTAAAATTGACAAAGGGGGAGATTGTTAGAGCATAGATCGGTTGAACCCACCAAGCGTTAGTATGTCAAGTTTGGTTGTCATATTTTAGTGAATCAAAACTCATTTAAAGAGTCGCTTGATTATATACTAGAGTCAACTTCGTATAGGTTAGCTTGAAAGTATTAGGATATGAGACTTACAAGTATTACATGAAGACTTGAAGAATGTGAAGAAGTACGGAGCTACAACGACAACATCATCCTTCCTCTTGAGGTTAGTAATATTTGACTTGAACTGTTTGATTCCCTAACGTATCTTTCAAGTTGTGCATATTGAAAACATAACTGCGAAGCTGTGTATGATACTCTAGTTAGACATAGTATTAAGGAATACAATACGAGGTTTATTGCTTAACCATTAAACTTTGTATATAAGACATCGACATGATCATATGAATGCTATTGTGATTATGTATGGGTATGAGTGAAGATTTCATCCTAGGAAACAATATTTTACATTCGTTTAAAGGAAGTAAGTTCATAAACTTTTTTTGTGAATCGAAAGGGAAATCGCTAGGCTTATTGGTATTGTTATTCATTGCAAATCTATTTTGAATTACCAATATGTGTGTTTAGTATAACCGCTCATAAACTTGTTTATGTATCTTGGTAAAACTATTCAAAGGCCTGACTTATGTATTGGTATGACTTTTATTAGTGAAACCGATCTTAAGTAATCACTCAAGATGGTATGATCGATGCCTTGTAAATAACTACTTTTATCTTGTCATTGGGGAACCGATCCTAGTAAGAGGTGCAACAAATTTACAAGAGAGAGTCGATCCTTGTAAGAGGTGCAACACGTTTTTAGTAGATGGGGGAACCGATCCTATGATCATGTGCAACAAGTTTGTAGTTTTTGGGGAACCGATCCTATGGACATGTGCAACCGAATACAGGTAGTAACCATAAGTTGTGGGGAACCGATCCTAGTACCTAGTCAACCGAATTTTGGTAACTAGTGTAACTATGCACAGTACCCACATGGAGGTAGAACCGAAACTTGTTTTGGTAGAACTGTTAAACCCATGATTGGTGATTTGATAGGATAATCAATCATATAGTTCTTGGAATTCAGACGAACCAATTCTAAATTCGTTTGGAAGTGTGGAAAATCGTTTCAAAGATTGTAAGTATGAAAAAAGACTTGCAAAGTAAATATGTCCACATACTTTGAACATGTGCAGTAACTCTTATCATTAATTGTTCAAAGATATTCCTTAATAGCTAAAGGAGAATCCCAGGATCGATATAAATTGAGAATCCTTTATTTAAGGTTTCTTAGTTTTTATATGCTATTTAATCTCCAGCAATTAAATGCATATCTTTAGAAAATAATAATTAGTAATGTGCATTTACTGATTATAGATTTTCTATTGGGATTTCGGTCAATATTTGGACAGTGCATTTCCAGGAGTTATGAAAACCGATTTTGTGTTTATTGCATATCTTTGAGAATATTCGATTTTGGAAATTCCTTGGTATCCAAACTTCCTTGTCTATAAATATTAAAGTTTGCATTTTCTAGCAAACTAATCCTCAGAGCCAGCAAAACTACCTCAGTTGTGTTGTTACTGGTGGAGCCGCCCATCGGAGAGGAAAGTACCTTAATTAGGAGAAATCTCTTACGACCGCTCAGTTTAATGACTTCTTTGGGATTGCGAAGCTCTATTAGTACCATTGGTGGGAAACTAGATAATTGCATTTTATTTTAGTTTTCGATTGATTTGATTGACCAACGGTGGTTGAACTTTGATTGCACCTAGTTTGTTTATGCTTGAGAATCTTCTCTTCTGATATAAGATTCACTCAAACTAGATCGAAGTTTCGACGGGGATCTTTAGACTATTTGTAGATCTAAAGAAATATTGTGATAATCCAATGTTAACAGACTCCGTTCTGTGTGTGATTGAACACAAGAGATTCAAGTTGATTGTGTGCAGGTGCTGATTGAAGATTAAAGAAGATTTGAAGACAATAAGACTTTTTGGGTTCATAATCTTTGGTGTGCACAATAACTTGTTTCGGCTGGAAAGGGATCCAACTATAATCGGTTTATCTTTGTGATATATTGGATTGATCAGTTGAGTAGATCGACATCAATACACTTCTTTGTGATTAATAGTATTGATTGCATAGTCTAACAATTACTTCGGTAGTTGTTGAGAGATTGATCTAAGGAACAAAGGAGTTTATTGGTTAAAAGGAAGAGCCTTTGTCAAACTCATATCACGTTATTTGAAAAGAGTTGTTACCGAACAGATTTGTTGTTCCTTTACGGTTTGGAATACGAACCAAAGGAATTGTTCCAAGTACGTGACTTATTACAAGTTGGAGGCGTAGGAATACTGAGGGAACTAGGTGAACTATAGGTTTAGTTGCTTGGTCTCAACTATACGAGGTTGGTTTGATTTTGTATAACGGCTTAATTCTAAGAGTATTCAATTCTGGACTAGGTCCCGGGGTTTTTCTGCATTTGCGGTTTCCTCGTTAACAAAATCTTGATGAGTCATTTACTTTTATTTTTTGCAATTATAATTGTGCTTATTATAATTTAAAGTAAATTACACAAACGTTAATTCCTATTTTACCTGATAGACAATCCCTAGAGTTTGGTTAATTCAAAACCTATTATCAAGTAAACATACTTCGTTATTATATTGTCTCGATCTTGTATCCATAGACTATCACACGAAGTGTGAACCGATTAGTTGTATTGTCTCGACTCAGTCCATAGACAATCACTTTCGGAAAATGACTTATAGGTGGAAAAGTTTTAGATTGAGGTATATTTGGGTACCCTCGTCTTTTCAACCCTGATTTATCAAAAGACGGAACAAAACTCGTAGGTTTATCTGTGGGAGACAGATTTATCTATTCAATAGACTTTTCTGTGTGATACAGATTTGTTTATTAAAGTCTTCGACTTTGGGTTGTAGCAACTCTTAGTTGTAGGTGAGATCAGCTAAGGGAATCAAGTGTGTAGTATCCTGTTGGGATCAGAGACGTAAGGAGCGCAACTGTACCTTGGATCAGTGTGAGATTGATTAGGGTTCAACTACAGTCCAGACCGAAGTTAGTTTGTAGTAGGCTAGTGTCTGTAGCGGCTTAATACAGTGTGTGTTCAATCTGGACTAGGTCCCTGGGGTTTTCTGCATTTGCGGTTTCCTCGTTAACAAAACTTCTGCTGTCTGTGTTATTTCTTTTCTGCATTAGATTTTTTTATATAATTGAAATATCACAGGTTGTGCGTTGTATCGATCAATTGGTAAATCCAACCTTTGGTTGTTGATTGATCCTTGAATATTGGTCTTTGGTACCGTTCAAGTTATTTCTTTTGTATTCAATCATACTCAAAGATTATTAAGATTAAGTCTGACTGTCTAGTTGATTCTCTTAAAAGTATATTGGAGTTAGTCCATACAGATTGCTAAGCAAAATATTGGGTGAGGTTGTTAGACCCCCGCTTTTTCAAGAACATTGAGTAAGCACAACATATCACGTGGGTGTCTATATGCCCTTGGGTTAGGATCAAGAATCGAGAGGTCGTCAGTTGATTCTTGTTCATAAGAAATGGAGCGGCACCTCGCTCATATGTGGCTGAGCGAAGTCTCTCTAATGAGGAGGCGAGTGGAACCTCGCTCATATGAGGTGAAGTGGAGCCTCTCTCATATGAGGCGAAGTGGAGCCTCGCTCATAATGCTGAGACCTTGGGATGGACCGGACAAAGGCTTGGGCAAGGGTCGATTCTTATTCTCATGCTGAGGTCTGAGCCTTCGTGGTTCTAATTTTTTTCGTAAATCTTGGACCTAACCTCGTCCAAAATTCACCATCTACATTAATTCCCCTACTCAGAATAAAACCTTGATTATTTCATGCTGAGTATATATATATATATGGTGTATATATACTCGCTTGCTAAATGCTCGACCTTTTCTTACTGAATTGTCTTAGGCATATGTACTTGAGGCTAGATTTTCACTTTGTTGACCTTGCAAGTTCGTCTGAGAGAGCGTGATCTCGTAGCAACCTTGGTCTTGCGTGAGAACTTTTAAAATGTGGAGGTATCAAAATACACCACCAACTTTTTATTAGGCAACCTGTATGGACTAAACTCAACTATAATTTTGAAAGTTACAACTTAATGAGTCTCAATCAGGAATTATAAGAATAGCTTATATCTCTTTCTCTCACAATCAGAATGTATTCAGAGACAAGTCCGTGGACTTGATTATTCCATGAGAGTACTTGGACGATTCCAAAGATCAATATCCAAGATCAATTAAGTTGTATCCAGCACACAAGGATGGATATTTCTACTCTGATTGATTTACGTACAACCTGTAGTATTTCAATTATAAAGATAAACGATATAATGCAGAAAAAGAAATAACGCAGACACCATTTTTTTTGTTAACAAGGAAACTGCAAATGCAGAAAAACCCCGGGACCTTGTCCAGATTTGAACACCAAACTGTATTAATCCGCTATAGACTCTAGTCTACTATCAGAACTTCAAACTGGAATGTAGTTGAGACCGAATTAAACCATCACAAAAATTCAGTTAAGGTCTCGCTCCTTACTCCCCAGAAGGACTCCGTGCAATTGATTCCCTTAGCTGACGTCCTTTACATCCTAAGAGTAACTTCAACTCAATTGAAGACTTTAAACCAATCTGCCTCCCACATATAAGCCTATATGTGATTTCCGTTCTGATCAAAGATCAAGGTGAGGTAGGAAATCGATTGCAATAGACAAAGTCTAGCAAACCTCAAAATCCGGTCTTATGACTCCCGAAGAGAAACCTAGATTATTATTCACATCACAAGTAGAAACTTGTGGAATCACAAAGTCTAATACACGAATCAAAAGATAAAAATATTACATTACATAACAGATTTTTAACTAATTCTCCATACGCTTGATTCCAAGTTTCAACTTTCAACAACACAATAACCTGCACGTATTCAAAAATAAATACATCTGTTGATGCATTTGAAATACAAAAGATTACTCCCCCTAAAGGAAAGCGGGGTAGATATTCAATCAGAACATCTTTGTTATTCCCTTTTGTAGTATGTAATACTACAATACATGATGATATGTTCCTCCCCCTTAGTCTATTCTTTACTCTTTTCGTTAGATATATACTTTTCAGCATATATATAATTTCTCAGTGATTGTATATCACCGGTATACTCCATATATTTCTCCCCCTTTTTGTTACAAAATGACAAAGAAACGAAAAAATACATAAGCAAACCGAAAGGATCGATCTTACAACTTCTAAGAACTCATATAACCTATGTAGGTTAGGTACAAAGGTTTAACATACCATTTTAGAAGCAATACAAAAAATGAAACTACCTAAGTAATTTATTTTAGCCTCTTATCAAGGAAACAATTGCCCGAAACAATTTTCCCTTTGATTTGATAAGTCAGACTAAGATCAGAATCATCTTAGTTACTTATTAGGATTCAATAATTCATAAATAATTGTACCTCATTTAGACAAGACAAAACTAGCTTGGATACCTAGTTTTCTTATCAAGGAACCGATTAGACTTGAATAATTGTACCTCGTTTTGATAAGTCGAAACTAAGATTATAGTTAACTTAGTTTTTCTTATCAAGAATCATTTGGACTAAAGCAATCGAACCTCCTTTTTTAAGCAAAAACAAAAATCCGATTTGACTTAGTTTTCTTAATCGGGACCAATTGTAACAAAGCAAGACAATTATACCATATTTCGTTAAGCAAAAGCAAGAATAGACAATTAAATCAGATTTTATTAACAGGAAAACGATTAACAAAACACAAATATATCCTTACCTCACTTTTCGATATGACAAACCAAGATCCGAACTGATCAAGTTTTCATATCAGGAAAAAGATTAACAAAATTCTTCCCACGGTTTCCAGAATTACTCACCCCACAAAGATATGACGTTTAGGCACCAGTTTAATATAGAACTCTCCCCCTGTGTGTTGTTATTCCCTGCAAGGCAAAAGAATAAAAAACGAGACAACCTTTACCTAGAGAAAGGTCGACAGGGTCTTAGCTATTACATGCCAAAGTAAAAAGCTAAAACCGAAACTCATATGAATACTAAGTAAAAAAAATTATGAAACATAAATTGATAATAGTATAATTGTGAAGAGTTTAATCTACTTATGATTATTTGATAAAGCAACCCAATAGGTTAGATCTGAAACCTGTTATATCAAAAAGTCACACAATCATAAGAGATAACAATATTATGAGATCGGAACATTAGGGTTTGGTGAAAACCGAAACTGAATGTCATAAACCGAGAGCAAAGCAAAAAGATAACCAATCATATCAAGCAATGCAATCGTAACTATCAAAAGAATGACACAAAAGGATTTAAAATAAAACTTAATCATTCATATTATTGATAGTTTAAATAAACTTTAGACAAATATTGATATGAATCAACAATTGATTAGTTAATCTATGAAAAACACAAAGAACTGCCTAAAATCTTTAGATTTTTTCATTTTGCTTTGGAGCAAGATCCATGGAACCTAAGGGATTCCAATCTTCTTTAATAACTACCAATCTTGATTTAAGACTTACAAGGTTGTAAGTTATAACTTCCTTTAGTTCCCTTAGCAAATCTTTTTCCATGTTCCGGACCTCACATAAAATTGTGTCTAACTTTAGTGAGAGATTCTTGAGATGATTATCAGTAAGAGATGACAAATCACCACAAGAAATATCATTGCTTAGATATGCGGCAGGATTTGAATCACCATTAGACGATTCTAGACGCAGTTTCTTATTAGGAAACAATATAGTCCAAACATTTTCAAGTTTGGGAGAATTACACTAGAGGTAGACATTTTGTCAACACTCTGTGAAAAATGGTACTTTCACTCCCCTATTTAAGTAATAGAGTTGTCTTAGATTCCTAGGAACAGAATATATTTTTATTAATGCAATAAAATTACACTAATCGAAAATAGTTATTAAAAGAAATTTCAAAAATTCTTTGCATATTTACACAAACATCCTTATCACTCACCGAAAACAAATGATAAGGCTATATCATCATAATAAATAGGTTAAGTTATTATGAGACTAGATTTTCGGTTGTAGAATATATTCTCTTTAGAAACCATTACTTTCTCACAGATTTCCTCAATCCGAGAATTTATTCTTGAAATGTTGAGTTTTTTTTAGTAGATTGGAGACAAGATCTTAATATCCCGAAATCAAGTTATCCATGTACCCCATTTGGTTCCTCTTTCATAATTTGAAGAAATCTTTGATTTAGTTTTGCCGGATGAGCGATGTAAGCTTCTTTATGAATTGTGTCTGCAATGCTGTGACTTGTTGAGGCACTGTGTATTATGGTGTCCCCATTGTTTATATTGGAAACAAGGTGCATACATATTCTGATTAAAAAACTTAGTTTTGATAAAGTTATCCAACCTTTTCCTTGAGTGTCTCTTTGGCTTTCTAGAGACATATTAGGTTGATCTAAAGGAGTAGTCATGATTATTCCTCAGCTTAGAATTTTATACTTTTAGTAACCTGATTTCATCATGACAACTATCAACGTTACTGATAATTTTAGACACACGTTCATTTTCAGATTCTAGAGAGAGTTCGGATTTCACAAGTCTGTTATTCAACTCTTCCTTGTCACTAAGATAGCTTATGCTTATTTGATCGAGCAAAGATTTTATTCTTTCGATCTCATATTCCAGGGACTGAATCTTCTTATTTTAACACAATTTTTTTTTGTGAAATACCCTTAGGTATGAACCCATCTTGTGTATCTAATGTTGACCACAAATCAGGATCATAGATTTCTGCAATGGTTGCAACATATTTTGTCTTATATTCTTGATCATTCTCATCATGAGAGTAGTCAGGAGTTGCAGTATATGCATTTTTCTTCCACCGAATATCCTTAGTAGGAAAGTCTGGAGAGATATGGCTAAAGCCTTGATATTTGTAACATTAAGGAATATTGTAATCATCATTGCATATATCTTTATCTTTGGTGGCTGGAGTTTGATCCTTTGATGATACATGACGACTTTTCTTTCGTTATCTCAATAATCTTTTAAACTGTTGAGTAACTAGATAAATAATGGTTTAATTCAGCTTCCTCTTCATCTAAAGCCACTTAATTTTTTGAGTTTTCAAGACTTGAAGTTAATAGACTTGAAATGGTTTTGAATGTCTTTCCTGTTTCTTTTTCCCTATTAGACATAAACTCCTGATCAAAGATTTTTAATTTCCCTACAAGTGCGCTTCTTGATAAGGAAGAAATATCATTAGCTTAAATAATAACATGTTTTTAAGACTCGTACCTGGATGGTAACGATATATGAGAATCTTGCTTACTATATCCTTTTCAGAAATAGTTTTTTCCAAGAGAGAAAGAGGCATTTACATTCTTAGAGAGCTTAACAAGAAACTCTTCAAGAGTATCGTTATCATCCAAATGAAGGTTTTCCCAATTAGAAGTGAGGATTTGAAGTCTAGCTTCCTTTTCTGATGTGTTACCTCCAAATACAGTATGAAAATTATTCCAACCTTCCTGGGAAGTTTGGCATGTATACACATGATGCTGAAGATTTCTTCATACTACATTATAATGGCATTCAAACGATCTGGATTCTGCTTTGCAAGAGCCTTTTCTTCACTAAAGTAATTAGATAAGCGTTTTTTTGGGGTAAAAACTGATTCTGCTGGTTTTGGTAAATTTGGGTGTGCCTCCGAGAAACGAATCTAAACCCTAAACAAATGCACTGCACGGGAATACTTTAGATTCGAGAGATCAATCTGTATAATCCTGGCCTAAACAAATAAATGGTCATTCCAGTCTTGCTTCGGTCACAAAGTGAAGGAGAAGGGTTGATCTTAGGGAGGGAAGCGAAGAAGGTGTTGAGATCAGAATGGTCAACTCTGAAGGTGTGGCTATTTTATGACTTGTATCAGAATATGGAACTGGCTTGCAGAATGTAAGCTATCAGTTCTTGGTGTTTTCTGGATACTTGTGTTAATAACACTTGTGTCTTTGTCGAAATAGGTTGAAAACCTATTTATACAAGTCATGATTGAGCACACCCTAATCTCGTAGGAAGTTGAGACAGTTAAGTAATGGAGAAGTGGGGTTGTGTAAAAGGTGGTGACCATCATGTTTCCGTTATGATGGAAAACTGGTCAGCCTTACACCCACTACTCTTTTACTGCTGTTAACCGTCCACCCTTTCCTGACACTTTCTTTGTAATGGGCGCATTGCGCGCCACACGCTGTAAACCGCCAGACCAATACCCTGATTAACATCCCCCAGGTTGTGACATGTTTGATGCCTCAAGTATTTCATAGAAAATATATAAAAAGTTATTGAGTGGGTCTTGCTTAATTATTCTGACCAATCACGAGCAAACTAAGTGGCGGGTAGTCATGTGTGACGAGCCAAGTCATGAGACCTGCCGCAAAGAATAGCATGTGACGCTATTAGGTCAAATAACTAAGTTATTTGTGAAGCCGATACTCATAGAATATCGTATGTATTCGATGTATGTAGAGCATCGCTTTTAAGCAAGCAGCTAAAAATAATTGATGCATGTGAAGCATCGTTGTATTCGATCCTGTCTTGGTTGGTCGCGGAAACTAATGTCTTAAAAAGAACATGACCGGCCATTTTCAGGAAGCTGCTGGGAGCTATTTATACATGCCAAAGGTTGACCGGTCGGTCCCTATAGGAGAGTCATGGCTGGCGACTATGATGACATCCTATTGGTCGCCTAAGGTTTAATCTAGGCCGGTCAATTCGGCTGGCGAAGTTGGACGACCGAGATGATTTGCGGCAGTTAATGGCTGCCTTAAAATTCATGTAAACAGCGCGACCAACCCCTTTTGGATGATCGTTTGGGAGCCATATGGGCAAGCAATAGCTTGGCCGATTGTAGTTTATGGAAGGGGAGTGGCCGTTGATCATGGCCACTTCTTGTTGACTGTTTAAAATAGGAGTTAGGCCGGCCAATTCGTCTGGCAAAGGTGGACGGCCGAGATGATTTGCGGTAGTTAATGGCTGCCGTTGATTCAATTTAGGTTTTAAAAACCGTGTGACCAACCTATTTTGGGCCAGTGTTTTTTGGTGTTGGCGCACGCTGGGAGATGTTCGTCCGGCCAACACTATAGTCGAGCCAAGGGTGAGCGTATCTGCACCTTGCCTGTTGATTGAGATTGAATTTAGGCCAGTCAATTCGGCTAGCGAAGTTGAGCGTCCAAGATCGTTTTGCGGCATAAATATGCTGCTGCTAACATAATTTAGGGCTTTTTTACTCGCGCAGGAAACCTACTTTGGGTAAGCATTTGGTGGCTCTGCTTGCGAGTTGGAAGAATTCGATTGGCCAAGGCATTAGTAGGCCCGCCAGTGTGCATGGTGATGCTTGTCCGGTCACGTTAGGGAGAGGCTAAGCTCGATAAATCGAGTGGCCAAAACGTACGGCCGTGATCGTTTTAAGACTGTCATGGGCAGTCTATATTAAATTCCTTAAGGAATTTAGGCGTGTCCACCATCAAACTTCCGGCTTTATTTAAAAGTACGTGTGGCGCATTTAATGAATTCTGATTGGTCGATTGGAAAGGGGGCCGGCCAGTGGCAAAATGGATTGTGGCTGATCGGCCACGAGTGGCGCCTGCTGGAGCAGATCGGCCATCCAAGTGGCGTGGCCACGCCTCCCTTTGCTGCTGCTTTTACTTGCCGCAATTCCTCTTTATTTCTTGTTCTTTCTACTTTTGGTAGGGTTTTGCTCCTACTAGTCCATGGCGGATCGATTTCCTAGCTTACCTAGGTTTGGTCTCGACCAATAGGGCTCGAGATATTGCGCAGGGCGCAAAAACTTAATTTTTGCAAATTAATTAGGTTAAAATTTGAATTTTGCGAGCTGTCACAAAATTGGTCAAATTTGGTGAATTCTGTGTGTTGACACAAAATTCTTAATTTTATTCTCAGAGAGTAGTCAACGCGTCTTCTGATTGAGTACTTTCATGCAGACCTTAATCTTGATACTTCGGGAAATTCATGCTACTCAGCTGCGAGTGAACACTAATTGTCATGTCATATCAATATTAAGAGTTCAGCCGGGGAACATAGCATTGGAAAATACTCAGCAGGCTCCGGCATTAGTGAGTAATGCAGCTAGGAGCTTAAATACTCATTAGGTTCTATACTAGTGAACAATTTATCTAGGAGCTTGAGTTTCAATATAATATGAAGAGAGACATAGGCACTCATCATATTTTGATATATTCTTCAAATTCCTTGCGGAATATAGACATATCAAGGTCTATTACTTCTGATGCCGGGTCAGGTAGACAGACTTTTACAGTTTTCGCCCTATACTAAAAACCACCATCAACAGCGTTTCAACTTAGTTTCTGATTTTTTCAGTTTTGGACGATCATACTCATTAACGACTAATAACCAAGTGTTAAAGTCGCGTGACTGAAGAAAAGATCTCATAGCATATTTCCACCACAGGTAGTTGGTACCATCAAATCTTAGCAGTACGTTAACTGAAATTGATTCATGAGAACTCGAATTTATATCTTATAGGTTGGATCGCACCAAACATAGATTGTTTGATTTTTTTTTCCGTGTTTGCTTACTCTGATACCAATTGAAATGACGAGGGTACCATGTACACTACAATATTTTCGATATCCACCTATAAATCTGATACCGTATGTGATCTAATATATATTTTCAAGAATATGACAACAACAAGGTATACACTTGGTATATATTACAAATTCGAAACCAAACCTTAAACAATAGGGATCAACCCAAGTATTTGGATTAACGTATAAGTGTAATTACTTTATTATAACTAAAGCATAATTATAATGCGGAAAGTAAAGCAAAAGCATACAACAAGATTTTGTTAATGAGGAACCCCCAAATGCGGAAATACCCGGGACCTAGTCCAGTTTTGAATACTCTCAGAATTAAGCCGTGATAGACGCATTTATGTGTCTATTTTCATCTCTATTGTGTATAATGTTAGTACCCATTTTTGTACTTATTTTGGTATTTTATCTCTTTGTAGGTGTTTTTGGAGAAATAAGCTTTTGTGGCGAAATTGGCTCGAAAAGTAGATGAATGCAACCCAAGGGACGAGTGTTATGCGGACTCCAGCAACGGATAAGGGGCGACCATCGGATAAGGGGTAACCTTTCCCCTTCACATTCAAATTCTGAAAATTGGCGGGAAACCAAAAACGTACGGCATGTTTTTGTGGCTGTTTTTGTGGTAGTGATTTGGAGGAGTTTGAGGTCGATTAAACTTCTGATTTTCATAGGGTAGACTCCTTATGGGTCTATGAATCTAACATGGGTGTTTAAATCGATTAAACTGGGCTCAATCGACGGGTTTTGATCTCAACAGCAAAATATGGAAAGTCACGTGTGTGACTTGTTTTAGGAAATTTTAGAGAGATTAAAGGCAAGATTTTCTTCCCAAAGCTTAATATATATCTAAGGAAGAGTTTAGAATCAAAAGGAAAGCCCAGATATGCGTGGAAATTCTAAAACAAGAAATTGCCGCAACTTTGCCGTGAAGAGAAAGAAAGAGATTTCGCAAGATTTTGGAGAGATTTAATCGCTCTTTTTGATATAAATAGATTGGTTGGGTCATATATAAGGGGTGTCGAGAGTTTGGGGGGCTGAGAAGGGCTGAGGAGTGAGAAATCAAGACGAACAGAAAGTTACCTGCTGCTGTTTTCTGCTGGTGCGGAGCTGAAGAACACGAAGAACATAAGACGCACACTGAACAGTCGCGAAGAACACGAAGAACATCGACCCACAAGAAACCGTCGCAGAAGCAGTCTTATATTCTTGTTTATTAACAGCACTTCAGTTGTATCGGTGATTCTGTAACGCCATAAAAACGTTGCAGATTCGCTGTATTATTATTTCTCTTCAATAAAAACACCTTTTGAGCCATGTTTCTATCTTTTGAGCATGTTTTTACCATGAGGAGCTAAACCCAAACACTGGGATGACGGAGGAAGACGAATATCATACTTGGGGTAATTTTATTAATTCTTTTTAAGACTTTTGCATTAATTTTAATTGAAAATATGATTTGAATTAATTGGTTGTCATTTAATTTGATGATGTATGCTTAGCTTAGGTGTTTTGATACATCATGCTTAGGATTTACAATCAATGTTTTGAGAATCTACCTTGGCAAAAATAGAGTCCTTGTCTTTCTTGAGCTAAAATTGTCAAAGAATTAATAATTGAACCTTATGTTTTGAATTCGGTGGAATCCCGAATCCCAGTACCTCTCACCGTTGTTTAATATTTTTGTATATATTTTTATTAAATTTAAAAACTCGAATCTTCACAAGTCCGAGTGAACGACAACCTTACTTACCACTTTAAAATTACATCAAGCCGCTATACAAAAACTATTACCAACTTCGTACAGTTGAGACCAAGTAAACTATCCCTAGTTACCTAGTTTCCTCAATATCCCTGTGCCTACAACCAATCTCGCCAACGCATGCGAATCCTAAGACAAAGTCTATTATTTAAAGTTGCTTCAGCCGCTGTGAAGACTTCAAGCACCCAACTCCCTTGGATCATCTTCCGAAATAGTAAAGGACTTATTTGTTCGGTAAGCACTATTCCAATCTCAAGAAGTAAATCAGATATTATTGTTGAGTTCAATAAAAGATCTTCCATGTAATCTAATAAACTCCTTTATTGGGTAAGATCTACTAAGATATAGATTATCGAAATAACCAAACTAGGTATACATAATATCATATTCAGATACTAAAAAATACCACCAAATAGTAGCTTGTCGATCTAATATGACTAGTTAATCAATCGTCTATCGAAAAGTTATACAAGATCTAGTTTGATCCTACCCGATTAAGTTTGTGCACGAAGTTAAATCACAAAGATACAAACCTGATAAGAAATATTCTTGTCTTCAAATATTCAATGTATTTTTTTGTACCTGCATAACCAATCTTGATTCCAACTTATGATCGATCACGCATAGAACGGTATCTGGTGACAATAGATGATCACAAGTCAATGTCATATCTAAAAACATATCTGAACCACCGCTAATCCTTTGATCTAGTTTGAGTGACCTTACGTAGAAGAGAAGGCTCTCAGAATAATCAAACTAGGTAAATCAATGTTTAACAACCGTTAGTCAATCAAATCAATAATCGAAAACTAAAATAATAATGCAGGTTCTAGCTTCCCACCAACGGTACTATCTAGACGTTTCTTTATCTGAAAGAAGTCTTTAAACTAGCGGACGTAAGAGATTTTGCCTAATTAGGTTACTCTCTTCTCCAAGATAGTATTATAAGTAACACTATTAGTCGGCTGCATCAGTGACTACAAAATGAAGTGCTCGCCTCAGGATAAGTTTGTCAGAAGAACAAACTTCATTATTTACAGACCAAGGTAGTTTGGGCACCAAGGAATTTCCAAAACCGAAAATATTCTAAAGATATGAAATAAGCACCTAAATTCGGTTTTGTCTAATTCCGACCAATATCCAACTGTCTTACCGAAATCCCTCTTGGATTACAACTCAATATTAGCTAGCATACAAGATACTTTACTAATATATCTTCTAGAGATATGTTTTGCATGCTAGAAAAACAAAACATATATATTTGAAAATCTTAATACAAAGATTCTCAAACATTTAAGTTTGGGATACCTTGGGTATCAAGAAATATTTTTGAACACTAAAATATAAAATTTGTGCACATGTTTGAATTACTCACTATGTCAACATCTTGAACTTTCCTATTTTGCGAACCCAATTTCCAAAATCACACAAACCCTAAAGTATACGTGACAAGAGAAATCGACTTTGCTTATGGGGATCGGTTCTACCTTAGTTCCCAATGTAGGTAGGGATTGGTTCTACCTTAGTTCCCCATATAGGTAAGGATCAGATCTACCATGGTTCCCAACACAAGTAGGAACCGGTTCTGCCTTAGATCTGTAATGAAAACCGGACCATCAATCCATCTGATTTCTTTCAACTACGAAACAAGTTCTTATGTCTACTTCCTTAAACTCATGTAATCAAACATAGTTTTCTAGGCATGAAATCAAGCCTAAGTTCATTACACAAGTTACTATGCAATTACAAAGTTCAAAAGATAAATGTTATACTTCGTAAATATACTAAGGCTGTAAAACAACTTATGTATTCTTCCTTGACACTTTGATCATAATAAGATGATCAAGTCTCTAATACTAGAGTTTCATGTATATAAATTCGCATGTTATGTTTTCAATCTAAATGAAAGTAACAATATAGAAATGAAAACAAGTCAAATCTTGCATTACTAACCCGAAGTAGAAGGATGGTGTCTACATCCTTGAACTCTGGTATTACTAACCTGAATTCACCCTTCAAGCGATTCATCTACATGCGTACTCCTTATGTCTCTTGAACCTCGCAAGGCTCTACGCAATTGATTCCTTTAGCTGACATCCTTTACTGCAGCCTAAGAGTTGCTTCAACCTTAGTGAAGACTTTTGTTACCAATCTTCTTCTAACATATAAGTCTATTTGATTTCCCTTTTAGATCAAAGATCAAGGATTGGAAATCTGTTTGCAATAGACAAAGCTAGCAAACCTAAAAAATTCGGAACACTTATATTCAGTTAGATGAGAAGCCTGGATTTTTAACCACCTCTCAAGAACAATTGTGAACTGATCAATTAAGAATAGTTTTCATATATCTATCTCGAGGAATCACAAAGTCTGAGACGGAGAGAACTTTGTGATTTCTATCGATCTTGCCTGAAAGAGATTACAAGAACCTCGATAACATAAAATCAAGATTGGGATACACGAACTATCAAGGTAAAGACATTCGTACCTGGATTCACGAATCCCAAGCTAGATGTTCAAGACTGAGGGTTGCTTAGAATTCAAGCTAGGATAACTTGTGATTAAAGCAAACACTTTCTCTTTTTAAATGAAACTCTAATTAGGGTTTCAAGTAAGCATGTGAGGAGTTCGGCTTGAAATCACATAGAAGAATATACACAGTGCTCCGGTTATAGACTCGTGTATAATGACCGTTATATGGCAAATATGCTTTATGGACTATTAAGCAATACAATGTTCATTTAATCACTTAAGAGTTAATCATGATCTACATACACAAGGTGTTTTACTAATCAATGATGTCTTAGAAGTGTTTATGAGAGTCATGGAAATGCTAAACATATTTTAAAAAAATAAGTCTTTGGGCATCTGCTAACCATTTACTAGCATTATTGGTGAATGGTTCGTGAATCCTACGGAAGTTCATGATTCATGAGCGCTACAACTTGTGAATCGGGTTCGCCAACCTTCCTATATTCCATAAACTCAGATATCTAAGGTTTGCGAGATGGTATGCCAACCTACCCTGAGCTCTCTTTGATGTTTGAAACCTTTCCAAATGATAAAAATCATTGCTTGGGCAATTTTCAAATTATCCACAAAATTAATTCTTGAACAATAAATTGTTTCAAACTAATATTTTTAAGGACCTATGAACATCCAATGCTTGAATCATATTTCGATATGTTTAACAAGACAAGCTTGACTCGAAATTTCTTCTTTGCAATAAACCTACTAGAAATCATACGACATAGTCTTAAATAGATATAAAGGTAAAGCTTGTGAGTAAATAAAATGATTTAGTGTTCACATACCATGTTAATGAAGCTCTCCAAATATCTTCGTCGTCCTTCAATCTTCGAGGGTGTTGTCTGATAATCAACTACCAACTTCTATTACCTAGTCTGAGACTTGACTTGATATGATAGAAATCAAGATATAGTTTTATTCAACTAACATTGAAAACAAGCTTGATATAGCAAAACTTGTGGGTTACACCGAGCAGTGCTCTAACAGAATCCTTGTGATACAGTTAATGCTTGGTGTGCTTGAGTTTAATTCTTGATCTCCGAATTTTAGTTGTTATATAAACATTTTAGAGTAACGACGTCCTCTTCTCTTTAGATGATTCGCCTGATTCTTCTTCGAAGTGAAGCCATCTCTTTAATTGATGCTACAAAAGGCCACTGAAGTAGTGAGGGCCTTGAACTTGTTGCTCTCTAGTTGTTGATACATCACTGGTAAGCCTTCTTTATTTTCTTGTTATCATCCTTGCATACATATACTCATTGTAAGGACGAATAGATAGAAACATGAACCAAGATATGAAAACTTTTAGCATAATTCCCGTCATTTTTTTATATGGGTCGTTCCACGAGAAACGCTATAGAATCTTCATACGATATTCGTATTGAATGGTTGATCCTAATTCTTGAAGCTAAGAGGACCAAATATCTTGTCTCAATATTTAACTAGATTTAGAGCTTGTTAGCTCGGTCAAACATGCACGCACATTAGTTTTTAGTAGTCTCGCAAAAAAATTCAGATTGTGCGTACTTCAGTGTGATGGCCATATCTCTTAGCCTAATTATCTAATTAATGCGCCCTTTTAGCATGTTGTAATGGACATATAGACGTCCAATGTTTGTGTAGACTGCATCATGTTATTATTCACCCGTTGGTGCAAGTTTTCGATTTTGTAGACCACGGTGCATAGTTGTCTGAAACATGATAAAATCTTGAACTTGTTTAGGCTTCTCGTGAACCCTAGCCTTCCAAGTACGTGAGTTTGAGATAAAGTGGGCCAATTAGACCATACTGACCTGTCGCGATCCATAGCCTTTCACACCCATAGTAGATGAACTCTTTTCCTTACATGAAACCCCAACTTTCACGTATCATGTGTTTTGGTGGAAAACAAACCTTAAGTTAAGTTTTTATTATCATGAGTGTTAGAGTGAACTCGTAGGCACCTCTCGCATGCGTGTGGGCCCTGGATAAAGTTACACTTGTATCATAGTCTTATGTCTGGTGCCCGGGTTGCATGCATGAGTCATAGGCTCGAGTCATGCACATTTGGAAGAGGATGTTGATCATAAGAAATCCTCGTGTCTTGATCATATAGACTAGGCTTGCATCATATTCATAGGAGTCTTGGTTTGTGTCATATGCATACTTCTAATCCTTGTATATTCTGGACTTTGCACCTTTTTTTCTTCTTCTTTTGTGAACTCACTTGTCCAATTATTTACTTATAGACTCGGGCCGTGTATGGACCAATGAATGGATAATAATGTTGTTAGAGCATTTCTCGGTCGAACTCGCAAGCGTTGCTATCTTAATCTTGTTTGTAAAGTTTAGTTTCCAAAACTATAAGGTTTGATTTCTAGTCTATCTACAGTTAAGTCTCGGATTAGGATAGATTGTGTAGTTGAGCTTTAGACTTCACGACGTTAATCAGTTGAAGACGAAGAACTACTAAGGCAAGCTTCTGGAACTTCATCAACAAAAAGGTATGTGAAGACTTAAACTCATCTATCACTCAGAAAGTCTATTTCTACTCTATCTCCTTCTTGAGACAAAAGTCGTATAACGATATAGTTTCCAGTTTATACATTTTTGATATTTCGAGCTGAGTTTAACTCGCTTACATATTTCTCAAAATATGTGTTGGTAAGCTTTTTCTTTAACCAAGTTCATCTTATGTTCTTGACGTAAGTCAAAAGATGATCATGTGGAAATCGCCTTGTAACATCTCACATGATTTGTGTGAGACAGTCATTTGATGTAGACTCAGAATGTTTCGTATTGATCATTCGATCACTTGAAAATTGCTTTGAAGCTAATAGTTTGTGTGAGACAGCTATTCCTGTCTTCCGAGAATGTTTCAATGATTGAAAATGGAGTTTAGAACGATTAACCATGATTGGATATCACATAGTTGCGTACTTGCATATATGTTGTCCATATCCGAAACGATGGTATGCATACCCGTATGCGTACTGCTTGGTTTGGTGAAAGTCCGGGAACCATGGTATACATACCTGTAAGCGTACTACTTGGTTTTGTGAAAATCCGGGAACTTAAGTATGCATACCGGTATGCGTACTATCGTAAGTTTCAAGTTCCGAAATTTCAACTGAGGTTGGTGGTATGCGTACCGATATGCGTACTGGCGAACTCAAACTCAGTCCGGCTACTAAGGTATGCGTACCTGAGTAGGTTAAGTTCTAAAATCGGTTTGTTCATGAAGTAATACATTTATATATTAAGGAATGCAATCTTTTGCAAACCGTGGATATAATGTTCATGAATTGATTCAAGTGAATAAAAATCGATTATGCTTCGATTGTGTCTTGTATACTTACGAGAATATAAACAATTGAACAACTCCATAACTAGTTTAATTTCAGTCATTTGAACTAGTTGTGATTGAGATGAACAAGGTTAATAAGAAAGTATTCATATGGATAACTTCGGTTAACTATTGTTGAACCAACCGTTTGCACATGTTTAGGTACGGTTACCCTTATCTAAATGAAAGCACATTTCATTTGTGTATAACAAGCTAAGTTCGATCTAACGGTTGAAAGATATTAGATTGAATCTAATCAGGTTTTCATCTAACGGTGAATATTGAATGCTTTGTTACCAAGGTAACTTAGATTGCAAACCCTGATTTGAAAACTATATAAAGGAGAACTCTAGCAACTGGGAAACCTAGTCCCCACACCTCTTGTGTGATACTAGTTTCGACTAGAGTCGATTCTCCTTTAACCTTAGGTTTTTCACGAAACCCTATAGGTTAACGACTTGAAGACTTCATTGGGATTGTGAAGCCAGACCCAACTATTTCTCTGTAGTTGCATGTTATGATCTTGTTGTTTTCTATCGTGATTGAGTACTATCTTCTCTAAGATTTGCTCGAGATTTATTCTCCGATAGGCAAGATAAAAAGTAGTCACAAACATCTTCGTCTCATCGTTTGTGATTCCACAATATCTTGTTTCGCTATAATATGATTAAGATTATTGTGAGGTGATTGATATTACTAGGCTGTTCTTTGGGAATATAAGTCCGGTGTATCAATTGGTTCCTGTTCACCCTGATTTATCAAAAGACGGAAAAAAAACTCATATGTTTATCTATGGGAGACAGATTTATCTATTCAATGGACTTTTCTGTGTGAGAGAGATTTGTTTATTAGAATCTTATACTTTGGGTCGTAGATACTCTTAGTTATGGGTGAGATTAGCTAAGGGAATCAAGTGCGTAGAGTCCTGCTGGGATTCAGAGACGTAAGGAGCGCAACTGTACCTTGATCAGTGTGAGATTGGTTAGGGCCCAACTACATTCCAGTCCGAAGTTAACTTGGAGTAGGCTAGTGTCTGTAGCGGCTTAATACAATGTGGTGTTCAAATCTGGACTAGGTCCGGGGGTTTTTCTGCATTTGCGGTTTCCTCGTTAACAAAAATTCTTGTGTCTGTGTTATTTCTTTTCCGCATTATATTTGTTTATATGATTGAAATATCACAGGTTGTGCATAGTTCAATTAATTAGATAATCCAACCTTTGGTTGTTGATATAAATTGATTGACACTTGAAAATTGGTCTTTGGTACCGTTCAAGTTATTTCTCAATATTCAATAGGGCTCGCAAATTCATATTTGTTTGATTGCGAATTGAATTGAGAAATTGAGATACAACTCTTGGATATACTTTTCTTAAGATTGAGTCTGACTGTCTAGTTGATTCTCATGAAAGTATATTGGAGTTTGTCCATACAGATTGCTAAACGAATTATTGAGTGTGGTTGTTAGACCCACGCTTTTTCAAATGTAAATTCGAGTGTCCGCCACACTGGGTTGATCTTTGATGGTGTCTTGAGTGTAGAGCAGTGCGTAGATAGTAACGGTTTGCGTAACATGACTTTTGAAGAAAACGAGGTTTAGCATGCAATGACCGACTATATGCATACTGGCAACCCCAAACTCAGTCCGGCTACTTAGGTATGCATACCGGTATGCATACCCGAGTAGGTTAAGTTCTAAAATCGGTTTGTTCATGAACCAATACATTTATATATTAAAGAATGCAATCTTTTGCAAACCGTGGCTATAGTGTTCATAAATTGATTCAAGTGAATCAAAATCGATTTTGCTTCGATTGTGTCTTGTATACTTCTACGAGAATATAAACAATTGAAAAACTCTATAACTAGTTTCGTTTGAGTCATTTGAACTAGTTGTGATTGATATGAACAAGGTTAATAAGAAAGTATTCATATGGCTAACTTTGGTTAACTATTGTTGAACCAACCGTTTGCACATGTTTAGGTACGGTTTCCCTTATCTAAATGAAAGCACATTTCATTTGTGTATAACAAGCTAAGTTCGATCTAACGGTTGAAAGATATTAGCTTGAATCTAATCAGGTTTTCATCTAATGGTAAATAATTGAATGCTTTATTACCAAGGTAACTAAATTCCCTAGATTTTGATTTAAATGATGGTATGCATACCTTGTATGTGTACCATGAATTCCAAACATCTCGAACTACTATTTTCAAACCTAAACATTTAAGAACCTTAAACACAGATCAAGTTAGGTATAAATGAACGATAAGCAAGGTACATGGATCATTATAAGTACTATAAGCAAATAAAAACACAAATATTGCTCAAGTTTATAGACATACCTTTTTAGAAGAATCCAATCAAATTCTACAGCCTTACCGAACATAATCTGTGTGCCCCAATTCTCATGCTTCCCTCACCGTATACATAACAGGGCATTCCTTAGTGGGGATGCACTTACAACACAATCAAGTTGTGTTGAGGTGAACAATGTCTTGCTCACCACAAGTGACTGAAACAAACTTTTCCGTAACTATGGAATTTTCACCATTTATAGTTTTTGGCTTATTATGTTTCATTTTTGGATTATCATGAAAGAGATCGCATTTAGAACCTTTCACATCAAAACCCATCTTTCTAAAGAACTTTGTAAGTTCCAACATCATGGATACTGCCTTCTCCATAGTCATGGAATTTTCTGGGAGATCATTCCTTTTCACACTCAAAGTATCATAGGCTTTCTTTGGTACCCACTTCTGAGTGCGTTTAGGAACAATATGAACCTTCTTCCATTACTCTCTTCTAGATTTCTCGAAAGAGAATTGGATTGACTATTCTTTTGCAAGTTAGTCTTTCTCCAATTGGGAGCATCGGATCTTGTCTTCGTCTTTACGAAGTTATCCTTTTGATAACCATTACGATTGTGAAAAGGATTCGTATGACGTTTATAGGTAAAACTAGGTTTATCACAACACTGATTCCTTTGCCTAAAGGTTGGATATTTACAACCTGTAATGTTAAGAGGATTAGCCTTAACATAAGATCTCGGTTTTACAACTTCTTGCGATACCCAAACAAGAACATCATGAAGTTTCTCATTCCTTATACGAAAATGACATTTCCTTTCTAGGTGACCTTTGTTTCCACAATAATGACAAATATAAGGAAGGTTCTTACCTCGATCCATGTGTGATGACTTTGGAGGTTGATATACTTTGCATTTTTGATCCTTAACTGCCGGTAAAGGTATTTCACTTTTGCCATCAGTGGAAACCTTTTGTTGAGAAGAATCACTAGCCTTGACAAATTTTACCTCTTTGCTAATACTTGGAGCATCTATTCCCTTATAGCCCAATCCTCGTGTATCACAATGATTTTTACTTTGAAAAGACGAGGGTACCCAATTATACTTCAATCTAAAACTTTTCCACCTATAAGTCCTTTTCCAAAAGTGATTGTCTATGGACTGAGTCGAGAAAATACAACTAATCGGTTCACACTTCGTGTGATCGTCTATGGATACAAGATCGAGACAATACAACAACGAAGTATGTTTACTTGATAATAGGTTCGGACTTAACCAAACTCTAGGGATTGTCTATCAAGTAAAATAGGAATTAACGTTTGTGTAATTTACTTTAAATTATAATAAGCACAATTATAATTGCGGAAAATAAAAGTAAATGACACAACAAGATTTTGTTAATGAGGAAACCGCAAATGCAGAAAAACCCCGGGACCTAGTCCAGAATTGAATACTCTCAGAACTAAGCCGCTATACAAAATCAAACCAACTTCGTATAGTTGAGACCAAGCAACTAAACCTATAGTTCACCTGGTTCCCTCAGTATCCCTACGCCTCCAACTTGTAATAAGTCACGTACTTGGAACAATTCCTTTGGTTCGTATTCCAAACAGTAAAGGAACAAAAAAACTATTCGGTAACAACTCTTTTCAACCAACGTGATATGAGTTTGACAAAGGCTCTTCCGTTTAACCAATAAACTCCTTTGTCGGGTCCTTAGATCAATCTCTCAACAACTACCGAAGTAATTGTTAGACTATGCAATCAATACTATTAATCACAAAGAAGTGTATTGATCCCGATCTACTCAACTAATCAATCTAATCTATCAAAAAGATAAACCGATTATAGTTGGATCCCTTTCCAGCCGAAACAAGTTATTGTGCACACCAAAGATTATGAACCCAAAAAATCTTCTTGTCTTCAAATCTTCTTTAATCTTCAATCAGCACCTGCACACAATCAACTTGAATCTCTTGTGATCAATCACACACAGAACGGAGTCTGTTAACGTTGGATTATCACAAGATGTCTTTAGATTTACAAACAGTCTAAAGATCCCCGTCGAAACTTCGATCTAGTTTGAGTGAATCTTATATCAGAAGAGAAGATTCTCAAGCATAAACAAACTAGGTGCAATCAAAGTTCAACCACCGTTAGTCAATCAAATCAATCGAAAACTAAAATAAACTGCAATTATCTAGTTTCCCACCAACGGTACTAATAGAGCTTCTCAATCCCAAAGAATTCTTTAAACTGAGCGGCCGTAAGAGATTTTTCCTAATTAGGGTACTTTCCTCTCCGATAGGCGGCTCCACCAGTAACAACACAACTGAGATAGTTTTTCTGGCTCTGAGGATTAGTTTGCTAGAAAATGCAAACTTCAATATTTATAGACAAGGAAGTTTGGACACCAAGGAATTTCCAAAACCGAATATTCTCAAAGATATGCAATAAACACAAAATCGGGTTTCATAACTCCTGGAAATGCACTGTCCAAATATTGACCGAAATCCCAATAGAAAAATCTATAATCAGTAAATGCACATTACTAATTATTATTTTCTATAGATATGCATTTAATTGCTGGAGATTAAATAACATATAAAAACTAAGAAACCTTAAATAAAAGATTCTCAATTTATTTCGATCCTGGGATTCTCCTTTAGCTATTAAGGAATATCTTTGAACAATTAATGATAAGAGTTACTGCACATGTTCAAAATATGTCGACATCTTTACTTTGCAAGTCCTTTTTCATACTTACAATCTTGGAAACGATTTGCCACACTTCCAAACGAATTTAGAATTGGTTCGTCTGAATTCCAAGAACTATGTGATTGATTATCCTATCAAATCACCAATCATGGGTTTAACGGTTCTACCAAAACAAGTTTCGGTTCTACCTCCATGTGAGTACTGTGCATAGTCACACTAGTTACCAAAATTCGGTTGACTAGGTACTAGGATCGGTTCCCCACAACTTATGGTAACTACCTGTATTCGGTTGCACATGTCCATAGGATCGGTACCCCCAAAACTACAAATTTGTTGCACATGTTCATAGGATCGGTTCCCCCATCTACTAAAAACGTGTTGCACCTCTTACAAGGATCGTTTCCCTCTTGTAAATTTGTTGCATGTGACGGATCAAAGAAATTTTTGCTCTAAATGGGTCGGGTTACAACCCGCATGGCAAGCCCTAACTTCCCGATACGTCACTCGAGAAGTAGAGCTTTCATTTATTTATTTATTTTGGTTTCTTTGAGCATATGTCCCATACCATATACTCAGAAATCCCACAAGATTACCCAACTTCATAAGGGTTATCGAATTGGATAAATGATTTCCATCTTTCTACTGTGAGGATACATTGTATCTCTTGCCAGAGTAGTAGGATACCAGCCACCGTTACAGCTAACGGTCTTCCGGGTTGCCACCCGTAGGTGGGTGGCCAATTAAGTCCTGACAATTGGCCAGTTGCCAATGTCAGGGTAGTAGGATACCAGCTACCGTTACAGCTAACGGTCTTCCGGGATGCCACCCTTAGGTGGGGGGCCCAGTGGGCCTGGAAAACTCACAGTGTTCGGTCAAGCTCAACAGAACATCCTTTAGA
This sequence comes from Papaver atlanticum, assembly GCA_023531105.1. Taxonomy (NCBI): domain Eukaryota; kingdom Viridiplantae; phylum Streptophyta; class Magnoliopsida; order Ranunculales; family Papaveraceae; genus Papaver; species Papaver atlanticum. Next base: position 1,074,784 of record JAJJMB010008334.1, read on the forward strand.
AATGATATGAACAGGAAAACAACAATCATCTGCTCCCTAGGTAGTATGAACAGCCAGTACTGTAAATACCTCTTACCAACGATATACACTGTCAAATTGCAACCGTCTCTGAATAAATGGTATGAACTGCCAAGCAGTAACCAAATCTTTTCAAACAATATGAACAATCTTGTAAATTTGTGTTGAACCGCGTTGCGGCTGCCTACGTACCTTCTCCGTTGCTCGAAGGGATCAAGCACGACCGTAGTTCGTCACTGTTGTTTAAATAGTATGAACTACCCGTATTAGCAACTACCTCTTATTAGCTATCAAGTAAATTGATTTCCATTTGCAGTGTATACAATGAATTTCGACTAGAGCAAAGCCAAAGGTATCCAAAAATACTAAACGGCGCAGAAAAAGGATAACTTGTATGGAATCATCCAAGACTTGAAGCTTGTTCCCGTCCACATTTAATACACTAAATTCTAAATTTATGACAAGCATCTAACCATGTAGGGGATTCGGACATAATACACCCATCCATATAAACACAAATACCAGTGACAAAATACCAAACATTCCAGCAAGGTTATATGCATATCCACTACACAGAACACAACACACTCGAGTATGTCACTTACCACCATGAGATAGATAACCCTACCCATCATCAATCCCTTTTACTGTTGGTATAAATGAAGTCTAGCCAAATGAAAACACCCTATAGGATTTACTAAATAAAATTAAAATGTGTAGTTCACAATGATACTACAAAATTATGACACTTTATACATACTACTGGCAAAATAACAGTATCATAAATGGGTGAATATTCATAAATGAGTGAAATATGATCATTCCCACAAAGAAACTCTAAGAATTATAAACGGTATAGAAAGATTCCACAGAATTATGACATAGTGAAATCCACAAATTAAAACCACGTCAAAAGTCAAGTAAATAGCGAACCTTCTGTCACACAATTAACAGACATGTTGCAGTCTCTTCTCGACTACATAGATATATTTAGGGGTCAAAACAAAGCCTAAAAGGAGAAGACACATTCAAGCTTCTATTGTGTTTCTAACCAGTCCGATACTTGAAAAAGTTCACAAACATATGACGTCATTGCATTATGGATCGAAACGGCATAACTTCATAACATTCAGTCTATTTATGGATTGAAACTGTGTTGAGAGAAGGTAGTATACTTACTTTAAGTCGCCCAGATGTAAAGTATTGCACATCGCTGTGTACTATCGGATACTCGAAACTGAATATGATAACATTTCACAGTACAAAATGATAAACAAAAATAGAGCAAATGACAACGGTAATATCTCCATAAGCCATTGGCCAGTGTATTCAATAATTTATATAAAATTGATCTCGGCATGATAAGCTGGCCGCATAAAGGCCATTCAACAAGGTAGACCTTAAACATTAGTTGAAGTAACCAAATTAATATAAAATTCAAGTACACATATATTGCTCATGACTTTGTAATATCGAACTCCAATTTCTGTAAGTTTAACATTTGACGTACAATACTCCGCATGATACATTGTCCAACATAGCTACCATTTACGAGTTTTATTCAGAAAAAAACTGTGATACCACTTAATACCATAAAGTGAACAACACATTTAGAATTTCAAGATCAGTCAATATGAAGGAATTTGAATGCCATACTGCCCTATTATAAAATGTAGATAACATACACCTATGCTAAATAGGAATGCCAACTCTAGTTATCGCTAAACGTAAGAAATGTAAGACGGAGATAGGTTCCAGTGTCTCAATATACCAGCAAGACCAGAGTATATTTTCCTACTGTCATACAGGTACGGAAGAAACAAAACTCCATGCGCTGCAAGTCTATCGGGACTGAACGACGGTTCTAAAATTCGCAGCGTCATAGAAACCCACCCAAAGCAATTTTACTTAACTTTCGGGTCAGAAATCCCCAAAGTGAAAACGGGTCTCAACTCTTATTATACCGCGTACTAGATAATTGTCAGCGCGCTCCAAATGCAATCATTTACATTATTTATTACTAGGAACACAATGATACTTTTCATAACAATCCACAATAGAAAATACTAAAAGAATATCATGCAAAACATTTTAAGCTTGCTATCAGTAAGATGATTCTTTGATGCTAACAGCCACAGGTAATAATTCATTTTAGGATGTTGGTCTAGCACAAGAAGTTGTTTCTTGTTGATGATTCACTATCCAAATATCTAGCTTAAATGAAAAGCCTTAGCCATAATGATTACTTCTCATGCCTATGAAGTGGCATGCAATTAAATCAACAAGTATAGCTTCTAGTAGTCAACTCATTTGTCATAAATAAAATAACTATTATGAACTGCATGTGTAAGAATCTTAAGAAATCTACACACAAAATAAATCATGAAATCATCATCATATCCACTGTGATTTACCATTTCATTTCCATTAATTTCAAACTTATCAGAACAACCATATATGCACTAGCTAGTTAATATTAACATAAGATTTCAAATGAGTTAAGTACAGAATTGTACCTTTAAGTTTGACTGAAAAAAGAGCCCTCTATATCCAAATGAAATCACATAGAAGGAAGAGTATTCAATAAAATTTCCTTTGGGACTTTTGTCAAACAGCTGTGGGCGTCTCCTGTTGGAAGGAAGTGTCTACCGGCTATATAGATTTGAAATCCTTTCCTCAATCTCCACTGCAAAATCTCAGTTTTGGGATACAACGCATTAATTCTGATTAATTCCAAATACTAAAAAACCCTCTTTCATTTCCATTCAGTACATCATAAATCATTGGCCATAGCTCCCTCCCTCAACTGTTTTGCAGCTTGAAACATCACCCAAAACCATCTCAAACTCTAACAATTTATTATCAATTGTACAGAGTCCTTCTTGGTTTTAAATCCATGTTCTGACCATCAAAAGCACCCACAAAACCCATGGCAGCAACTGATTTCCTCGAATGTATTGTTGATGATTTTTGCAACCCTAATTTACCGAAAAATCTCTACAAACAAGTTATAAGTTAATTCCCTAAAAACTAAAGATATTCTTTTAAAAATAATATCTTAAACACCATCCCTGACACTCTAAAGTTTTCGGCCGCAGAATATAAGCGGAGAAGGGAAGAGACGAAACAAAGAGGGAGCCCCCCTCTCTTTCTCCCTGCCTATTTTTATTTTCGCTTATTTTCAATTCCGTTCAAAACTAGGAAAAGAGTAACACGTGGATATCTTGCATAGAGGCATATTAACGCACCAAGGTTTCAGATTAAAACAGCCACCAGTTTATAAACACACCATATGTAGTGTTTTTTTAGTACTTCTAAATGCAAATATATGACTAATGGGGTTGGTTAAACCCGAGAAAAAGATTCGTACTGTTACATTGCACCTCTTACTAGGATCGGTTCCCCAATGACTAGATAAAAGTTGTTATTTACGAGGCATCGATCATACCATCTTGAGTGATTACTTAAGATCGGTTTCACTAAAAAAAAAAGTCATACCAATACATAAGTCAGGCCTTGTGAATAGTTTTACCAAGATACATAAACAAGTTTATGAGCGGTTATACTAAACACACATATTGGTAATTCAAAATAGATTTGCAATGAATAACAATACCAATAAGCCTAGCGATTTCCCTTTCGATTCACAAAACAAGTTTATGAATTTACTTTCTTTAAACGAATGTAAAACATTGTTTCCTATGATGAAATCTTCACTAATACCCATACATAATCACAATAGCATTCATATGATCATGTCGATGTCTTCTATACAAAGTTTAATGGTTAAGCAATAAACCTCGTATTGTATTCCTTAATACTATGTCTAACTAGAGTATCATACACAGCTTCGCAGTTATGTTTTCAATATGCACGACTTGAAAGATACGTTAGGGAATGAAACAGTTCAAGTCAAATATTACTAACCTCAAGAGAAAGGATGATGTTTTCGTTGTATCTCCATACTTCTTCACATTCTTCAAGTCTTCATGTAAACTTGTAAGTCTCATATCCTAATACTTTCAAGCTAACCTATACGAAGTTGACTCTAGTATATAATCAAGCTACTCTTTAAATGAGTTTTGATTCACTAAAATATGACAACCAAACTTGACAAACCAACGCTTGGTGGGTTCAACCGAGCTATGTTCTAACAATCTCCCCCTTTGTCAATTTTAGTGACAAAACTCTTACATCATATGGATAAACAAATTACAAAAATTCATTATACACATACGCTTGATTCCAAGTTCAACAGCACAAAACCTGCATTAAATTCAATCCTTAAATGCCGCTGCTGACATTATAATAACAAAGCTAATACTCCCCCTAAAGGTAAGATAGGTAGATTTTCAATCCGCACGTCTTTGTTATTTTCATGTAGTTCCTCATAACTACATATCATATGGTATATGACTCCCCCTTAGTCTATATTTTCACTCTTTTCGTTAGAATAAACATTTTAGCACAAATGTCCTTTCCCTTAGTGATACCAACTCACAACAAGTCAATATCACTTGTTTACTCCATATATTTCTCCCCCTTTTTGTCACAAAATGACAAAGAAACGAAAAAATAAAGGACAAACCGAAAGGATCTTACAAATCTCACAAAGAGAATTTGCAAACCTATAAGAGTTGAGCATGAGGGTTTTACACACCATTTTAGATAACCAATATCAAAACCGAAACTACAAATAATTTGGTTTTAACATGTTATCTAGGAAACAATTTCCCGAAGAAATTTTCCCTAATAGTTTAGCACATCAAAAATCGACTAAGCACCTTAGTTCTTTTGCTAAAACGATTGTACAAATACAATCGCTTGTTCGATAAGACCAAAATAAAGATCAGAATTAACTTTATTTCTCTCATCAGGCTCTAATTATTCTCAAAAATAACTTAGACCTTTCACTTTTAAACAAGACAAATACTAGGTTAGTTAACTAGTAATTCTTGTTAAGGCATTCGGTTAGACTTGAATAACCGAAACCTTCACATTTGATAAGTCTAACTAAGATCCGAAAAACTTAGTTTCTCTTATCCGGAAATCACTTGGACTAAACAAATGATCCCGAAACACTTTTGTTAAGCCATAAACAATCCATACAGACCAAATAAATCAACTTGCATAATCATTTATCTTAACCGGAAGCAATTGAAACAAACATAGACATTATAGTACTGCAATTGCACTGAAATTTTGTAAGCCTAAACAATTGATACCAAACAGTAACGAAAGATAACAATGGTTTTTCTTAAACGGAAACAATTGAATTACAAACAAACATCCATACACAAATAATGGAATCAACATCAATTGCACCGAAATTTTGTTAAGCAAAAGCAATAAAGATATGAAATAAAATCATGCATTTCTTAAATAGGAAAACAATTAACTAACAAGATTGTTACCTCAAATTCCGCTTCCTCTTCTCCCCTTAAGATATGACATTAAGCGCAAGTTCACTTAGAACTCTCCCCCATTGAAGTTGTCATCCTCCCGCCAAAACAAAAGAACAACAACAAAGAGCAACCTTTACCAAAGAAAGGTTAAAAACGGTTTTAACTATGCGACGCAAAAGTTGAAACCTCGAAACACATATGCTTTTATGCTAAGCCAAAAGATTCAACATATTGTGACTTTTTCACATATTGTTTCTACCAGAACCCCTCATGATCCTTTGATAAAGCCTACCAACATGGGAAAGAACTTAATCCCGCTAAATCAAAAAGTCACCCAAACCATAAGGGTTCACACATTATGAGATCGAATATCAAGGTAATAAAACCGAAATCAAACATCCCATAAACATACATAGCAATAAAATAAAGCATTCAAGCACAGGCTATGTAATCAAAAATTATCACAGGAAATATTATAAAATAATAATTTTATTCATAATAATAAGATAGTTTTATTCATAATAGACTTTACAATTATCAAAAACTAAAGTCTATTTTTCCCTTGATTTAATCCTTCAAGGTTGAAGCCGGATCTGATGATTTCACAGGATTCCAATCATCTTCTATGATTACTAGTCTTGATTCAAGACTAATAACATTGTCATTGGCTTCCTTTACTTCCTTTCACGGATGTTTTTCCATATTCCTTACTTCACATAGGATTAGATCTAGTTTTAATGACAGATTCTTGATAAGATTGTCATTCAGAGATGAAATCTCTTCATTTGGAACATCTTGAAGAAGTTCTGGAGATGAATCCAAATCACCAACGGAGGATTTGAGACGAAGCTTCTTGTTAGGAAACATAATGGTCCATACTTTTTCAGTCTTGCAAGAGTTGCAGCTAGAGGAAGACATTCTGTTAAAACTTTTATAAAATGAAGTAAGAGGTCTTTCCTCTTATAGGTTCAAGAACTTTTTCTCAAATTTTTTGAGAATGTTATTCAATTAATTTCTTAACCGAAAATCCATTTAGAAATATTTTTATTCAAATATTTACAATTGCATCCTTACTGTGTGTTTTGTAAGTACAAGTAAGGATTCATGATAACCGATTAGGTTTTCATATTTCGCTGTTAAATTTTCTTCCTTTGAAGATTTCAACATTCATAATAAATTGAGAAGTACTTGTGTTTGAACTTTTAGGTTCAACTCTCAATCTCGAAGTAAGATCTTGATGTTCGACAATCATATTCACTTTCTTAGGAGTGATTTTTGATCTAGACTTAGATCTTGGTTTTTTGGGTTTGTAAACTCTTCCCTTTTTAATATCATGGCATTGTCGTTGATAATGCCCCTTTTGTTTGCATTGAAAACAAACGCCAGAAGACTTCTAGTTGCAGGATTTGGGTTTCACAGATTTGTTTGACCTTGTATCCTTGCCTTTCGATATATCAATATCAGGTGACGGTTTTCTGAAGCAGTTGAGCTCGTCTCTCAGTTTCTGATTTTAAGCTTTTAACTTCCTAATCTCATCTCGACAATGTTTAATCTCAAGAATGAGTTCAGATACTTGAACCTTTTCGGAACATTGAGAGATCTCAATTTTCTCTAATCGCTTGTTGAATTTTTCTTTATCACTAAGAAAACTTCATTTGAGTTGATCAAGCGATGAAATTATTCCATTTATGTTAGATTCAAGAACCTGAGTTCTATTATCTTTATATAGAAATGGTTCTTTGAAAATCGAAGGTGTATCCTCTTCTTGTGTATCTACTGTTGAGGATGTTTCAGAGTAAGAGACTTCTGCAATGGTTGCCATATTGTCGACAATATAGTCTTGATTATCCTCGTCGGGGGAATAATCAAGTTTTGCAGTATATGCATTTCTTTTCCATTGATTATCCTTGGTTGGGAAATCTGGAGAAATATGACCAAATCCTCTACATTTGTAGCATTGAGGAATATTGTCATCATCGTCCCAAGTGTCTTTACTACTATGTGTAGAGGTGTGTTTTCCTTTTGACATAGGAGATTCTCTTTTCCGAGATCTCAACAATTTTTGAGTTGTTGAGTAATTAGATATAAATGATGATTTCTTTCTGCTTCATTTTCAGCACTTTGATCTTCCTGATCTTTGGAGTTTTCCAGACATTGAGTCGGAATTTTTCTACTAGCATTATAGGCTAGATTGTCCTTTTGTTTAGACAAATACTCCTGATCGAATATCTTTAGTTTTCCAACAAGGGAACTTCTTGATAACATGGAAAGATCATTAGCTTCAATAATTGCATGATTTTTAGATTCGTATCTAGATGGTAACGATCTGAGAATTTTGCATACTATGTCTTTTTCAGAGATAGTCTTTCCAAGAGAGAAAGAAGCATTAATTATCTCAGAGATTTTAAGGTAAAACTGTGACGGACCGGAAAGTTACACCTGGCGCGGCTGGGCGCGCATGCCATAACTCCCCCGGTGCGCCATGATGAAGCTACGATCCGGTCCTTAAAGATAGGCAAATGCACGTTCATTTTCCCTTGCAAGCATGCTCGTGGAGCATGGTGCATCTAACTCAGCTTCCACACCATTCCAACTTACCCTTGTTCTGCGAAGGGTTCAAGCCATAGAGGCTATGACTGATGCATCTTTCGTGCATTACTGGCTTCCGAGTGTTGTCCATGCATATGGAATGCATGGACTTGCACATAGGCCATTGACGGCCTAATTTCATATCCCTTAGGCTCATGCAGGCTCTACTACTTGCATACCGATATGAGTTACTTTCCTGGCCATGTCCAATGCACAATTGGTACATGCCTATGTCGATCGCCTTGATAGGAAGTATGAGCATCCATGGAATAGAATACAACTAGCCTCATCAAGTATGGCCACAATCATCTCTTGCGTCGAGCTACCGAGCCAGATGATATGAGAGGCCAAAGTGTCGCAATCATCTCTAAATTAGATGATATGAGCGACAACGTGATGGACCGACAATGCTGCAACTCATTGCGGCTGCCTACGTACCCTTCCCTACTCTAAAGGGATCAAGCACAGACCGTAGTTCATCGTCGAAGGGACAAGCAACTTAATCCAACTCTTTTGCGAGGTCGTGGCCAAGCAATAATGGTAATGGCGTAGTCCGTATAGGCCGTTCCGTCAAAATGCATCCAACTGATGAATACTTGGTCTGCGGCATGGCATAGTGATGCCCATGCTTAATACGCTCCATTGGCAAAGCTACGTAACTATAAATGAGGCTTAGCATCATTTATACTCTTCCGGCTAAGCTATGAAGCTTACTTGGTGCATAGTCCGCATATGCACCTTTAATCCAACTACCCCTCCATATATATGTTAATTTGACATTTTTACAACTTAAATTGGGGGACCAAAAATCATTCATCAACTCCCACTTTTACTATTCATGGCCGTTGCCACATACTTCCTGAATAACCGGCCAAGATGGATGTACATTCAGTTCTGGCTCACAGGCCAGTTCCAATGTTCAGCCATGATGGTTGTTCACTGCCAACCCGATGTTCAGCCGTGATGGTTGTACACTGCCAACCCGATGTTCAGCCGTGAAGGATGTACACTGCCAACCCGATGTTCAGCCGTGATGGCTGTACACTGCCAACCCGATGTTCAGTCGTGATGGCTTTACACTGCCAACGTAGAGCCCTAATCAATCTCATACTGATCAAGGTACAGTTGCGCTCCTTACGTCTCTGAACCCCAGCAGGATTCTACGCACTTGATTCCCTTAGTTGATCTCACCCACAACCAAGAGTTGCTACGACCCAAAGTCGAAGACTTGATAAATAAATCTATCTCACACAGAAAAGTCAATTGGAATAGATAAATCTGTCTCCCACAGAAATACCTATAAGTTTTGTTCTGTATTTTGATAAAACAAGGTGCACAAGAACCAATTGATAAACCAAACTTATATTCTCGAAGAACAGCCTAGTATTATAGATCATCTCACAATAATCTTAATCGTATGGTAGCAAAACAAGATATTGTGGAATCACAAACGATGAGACGAAGATGTTTGTGACTACTTTTTATCTTGCCTATCGGAGAATCAATCCCGAGCAAATCTTAGAGAAGATAGTACTCAATACGATAGAACAGGGAAAGATCAGAACACGCAACTACAGAGAAAATAGTTGGCTTTGGCTTCACAATCCCAATGAAGTCTTTAAGTTGTTAACCTATAGGGTTTCGTGAAAAACCTAAGGTTAAAGGAGAATCGACTCTAGTCGCAACTAGTATCACACATGAGGTGTGGGGATTAGGTTTCCCAGTTGCTAGAGTTCTCCTTTATATAGTTTTCAAATCAGGGTATGCAATCTAAGTTACCTTGGTAACAAAGCATTCAATATTCATCATTAGATAAAAACCTGATTAGATTAATGCTAATATCTTTCAACCGTTAGATCGAACTTAGCTTATTATACACAAATGAAATGTACCTTCATTTAGGTTTGAGTAACCGTACCTAAACGTGGACACTCGGTTGGCTCAACAGTAGTTAACCGAGGTTAGCTATATGAACACTCTCATATCAACCTTATTCATCTTAACCTCAACTAGTTCAAATGACTCAAATGAAACTAGTTAAAGAGTTGTTCAATTGCTATATTCTCATAGAAGTATACAAGAACACAATTGAAGCAAAATCGGTTTGATTCACTCGAATCAATTCATGGACATTATAGCCACGGTTTGCAAAGAATGCATTCCTTATTATATAAATGTATTAGTTCATGAACAAACCGATTTTAGAAGTTTAACCACTCAAGTATGCAAATGGGTACGCATACTTAAAGTAGCTGGTCTGAGTTTGGGTTCGCCAGTATGCAAACGGGTACGTATACTTCCAAATACAGCAGAAATTTTCGGACCAAAACCCTTCGCCAGTATGCGTATGGGTATGTGTACTTAGGTACTCGGAATTTCATAACTAACAGGTACGTATACGGGTATGCAAACTATAGTTCCTGTCATGGATCACATACATGCAAGAATGCATACTATGTTTATAATCCAATGAAGGTTAAGTGTTCTAAACTCTATTTCAATCATTGAAACTTTCTTAGAGGATGACAATAGCCGTTTTTCACACACTATTAGCATCAAAGCAATTTTCAAGTTATTGAAATAATCATAACGAAACATTCCAAGTCTACATCAAATGATTGTATCACACAAACCATGTAAGATGTTACTCGGCAATTTTCACATGATCATCTTTTGACTTTTATCAAGAATATAAGATGGTTGAAGCGAAAGCTTACCAACACATATTTCGAGAAATATGTAAGCGAGTTAAACTCAGCTCGAAATCTCAAATGTGTATAATCAAATACTATATAGTAATACGACTTTTGTCTCAATATAGAAGATAGAGTAGAAATAGACTTTCCAAGTGATAGATGAGTTTTAGTCTCCACATACCTTTTGTTGATGAAGTTCCACAAGCTCTCCTTAGTAGTTCTTCATCTTCCATTGATGAACGCCGTGAAGTCTAATGCTCAATTACAAAATCTATCCTAGTCCGAGACATCACTATAAGTAAACTAGAAATCAAGACTTATAGTTTTGATTACTAACATTAACAAACAAGCTTGAGATAGCAACGCTTCCAAGTTCGACCGAGCAGTGCTCTAACAAAGACTATATAAAGGAGAACTCTAGCAACTGGGAAACCTAATCCCCACACCTCCTGTGTGATACTAGTTGCGACTAGAGTTGATTCTCCTTTAACCTGAGGTTTTTCACGAAACACTGTAGGTTAACGAATTGAAGACTTCATTGGGATTGTGAAGCCATACCCAACTATTTCTCTGTAGTTGCATGTTCTGATCTTGCTGTTTTCTATCGTGATTGAGTATTATCTTCTCTAAGATTTGCTCGAGATTTATTCTCCGATAGGCAAGATAAAAAGTAGTCACAAACATCTTTGTCTCATCGTTTGTGATTCCACAATATCTTGTTTCGCTACTATACAATTAAGATTATTGTGAGGCGATTGATATTACTAGGATACTCTTCGGGAATATAATTCCGGTGTATCAATTGGTCCCTGTTCACCTTGATTTATCAAAAGACGGAAAAAAAAACTCATAGGTTTATTTATGGGAGACAGATTTATATATTCAATAGACTTTTCTGTGTGAGACAGATTTGTTTATTAAAGTCTTCGACTTTGAGTCGTAGCAACTCTTAGTTGTGGGTGAGATCAGCTAAGGGAATCAAGTGCGTACAGTCCTTCTGGGATTCAGAGATGTAAGGAGCGAAACTTTACCTTTATCAGTGTGAGATTGGTTAGGGCCCAACTACATTCCAGTCCGAAGTTAACTTGGAGTAGACTAGTGTCTGTAGCGGCTTAATACAGTGTGGCGTTCAAATCTGGACTAGGTCCCGGGGGTTTTCTGCATTTGCGGTTTCCTCATTAACAAAATTTCTGGTGTCTGTGTTATTTCTTTTCCGCATTATATTTGTTTATATAATTAAAATATCACAGGTTGTGCGTAGTTCAATCAATTAGATAATCCAACCTTTGGTTGTTGATATAAATTGATTAACACTTGAACATTGGTCTTTGGTACCATTCAAGTTATTTCTCAATATTCAACCGGGCTCGCAAATTCATATTTGTTTGATTGCGGATTGAATTGAGAAATTGAGATACAACTCTTGGATGTACTTTTCTTAAGATTGAGTCTGACTATCTAGTTGATTCTCTTGAAAGTATATTGGAGTTTGTCCATACAGATTGCTAAACGAATTATTGGGTGTGGTTGTTAGACCCCCGATTTTTCAATTGGTATCAGAGCAGGCAAACACTTTAAGCCTAATAAGTTTGTTTGACTGATCCCTAAAGTCCGTTCCTTTGGGAAATTTCTTTGGGAAACTTACTCTTGGCATCTGTAACGCATGCCCGAATTCCTTAAAGATTGTTTAGAGTTTATTATCCAGTAGACCTCTAGTCTCTCATGATAATCTCGTTCCATCTAAGACTTTGGAAAACTTTACAGTCTAAAGGAAAATATAAAAGTTCTTCTAAGAAAGGACGTTTGAGAAAACGTGGTAAACGCTCAAAGATATGGAATCTCACTAGATTAACTCTTAATGTTGTTGAGGAATATTATCGTGATGGATCAATTGACAAAGATCTATTTAGAGCTTTTGAAAGCGTTTTTAAATTCTTAGAAAAACTTAATTCGATTAAGATTAAGAATTGTTCTGATAAAAGTTCTGTACTTGTCAAATCATGTATTCATGATGTACGAACTAGGCTTACTACCAACTCATGTGAAATTGATAAAAAGATGTCTGGTGAGTTTGGTGTAGGTTCTAATTGTCGGAAAAAGTCTTTTCTTGGTCATAAGAAAAGGGATTCAAAAAATTCTATTAACCATGAGTATCATCATTACTATGATTATACTTTTAGTACATTTCACAAATATCAACCAGAAATGTTGCATGAGAATCTCTCTGCACATCTCGCCTCTTAGTAACAAGCTTGGCTCTACCCCATTTGTATATATCTTGAGATGGGCCAAGTAACGGGGTTTTTTTGGGTGTGTTTGGGTTAATTTTTTTTTTTTCTTTTTTTTTTTCCTCTCTATCCAAGGTTAATTGTGGTGATGAAGTTTCTTCCTTCTATCCCTATACTGCACGGTATTGATCATTTCAGTGTGCGAACCTTGGCGGTTGAATGCTTTAAGAAATCCTTCCATCCTTTTGCGGGCCGCGGTTCATGAACGGGTCCAAGCCCATTATTGGGTATATAAGAAGTATGGTACGCGTACCCTTCTTCTTCCCTCTCTAGTCCGCGTACGTGAACTATTTTAGGGTTCATGTATTATCTCCATTAAAATTTCTTTGGAGATTCAAAAGAGACTAAGCATTTTCCTCATCTTCAAGGAGCATACCAAATAAGTTTTTCCTTCTTCTTGTACGTACTCTCAATTTCTAGATCTCATAGGAAATTTCAAGGTTTCAAAGAAGGTTTCAAAAAAATTGGATTCATCATCTTCTAGCTTGGCTATGCCTCAAAATCAAGATTCTATTAGAATTAGATTTATCAATGATTCTAGTAGTAAGATCTTTGAAAGGATTTCTTCTAGTGGGTTCATTCTAGAAAAAAAATTAGATATGGTTAGTGGTCATAAAGGAGATTTGGTTTGTTTTGAAAAATTTAATCTTGGAAACATCTTTAATGATCTTGGTGAAGGTTTTGACACTCTAACAAGAATTTTCTATGCTAACATCCATGATGTTGATCTTGTTGACATATATGGAATTCAAGACCATGATAAATAGAGAAAGGATTCTTGTTAATAGAGAGTTGATTTCAAGGATTACCAAAATCCCCTTTGGTAATTTTCATCTTCCTAGACCAAGAGAAGAAAGATCATCCTGTGAAACCATTTCTAATGGTCTTTGTGGTAAAAGTGTTGATTGGATTAATGGAAAATTTCCTACTAACTATCTTAGTCTTACCTTGATGGCCTTTGGAAAACTTGGTATATCTAATCTTTGTCCCTCCACAATTGAGAATTCTTGGTGGAGTCGTGAGTTTGCGGAGTTGGTCTATTTCCTTGAATTGGGTACTCAATGTCTCGACATTTGTGGATTTATCCTTCTTCAAATGGTTTCGATGACGTCTTCCAACAATAAGTTAGGATTTCCATGTTTGATTGAGCAAATTTGTCGCTCTTACTCCATTGTTCTTATTGGAAACTCTATTGGAACTCCCAAGCTTGTTCGTCTTTAGAGAATGCTTGCAAGAGACAAAGATGTGTTTCCCTTAATGGTTCTTGTGATTCTTCCACCTTGAGTTTTCTTTATCAAATCCACAAGGATGTGTGTAAGATCAATTACAAGGTAAAATGTGTGCAAGAACAATTATGTGTAATTGCCACCAAGTTTCCCGAAATCAAGGAAGACATGGATAAGATTCAAGCTACTTTGATGGTTTCCGATGATGCCTAAAGTTCTCTTATATTATCTAATTTTGTCTAGGAGACTTCTTATGAGAATTTTATTCTTGTGTTTTTAAGAAGGATAACTAGGGTTTGGAATAGCAATTATTGTGAGTACACATAGCTATTTCCAACGATTTTCATCTTGCAATGTTTTTAGATTTATTTATTTAAATCTAAAGTTTATTTGGAAGATATTTCTGCAGTATTAATCTTTATGGTTTCATATATTGCAACTTGTTATGGGATATGTGTGTTTGCATCCATGAACAATGATTGTCTCATATATGCTCAAAAGTTAAGTCTATCATATGTCTTTATGCAAATATTGATAAAAGATAGAATGCACTTTTGACAACAAAAGTTAAGCCTATTGTGTCATTATGCAAATATTGATGGAAGATAGAATGAACTTTTGTTTACAAAGATTAAGTCTATGAAATCATTATGCATATATTGATGAAAAATAGAATGAACCGTTGTATATTCCACAGTATTGGTCCTTCCCAGATCCACTTTTTATGATATACTGTGTGGCTCTGTAAGTTATCTTATGTTGAGCATTTCCGATTAAATTAATCATGGGTTCTCTTGTGGTTAATTTAATTGAGTATTTTGGATTACAAATTCATGTTTTAATGTTATTTGTTAAGTCTTCTTTTCTTGCGAAAGTAAGTCGAGAAAGACATTATATGGGGGAGAGTTCTTAATTGAACTTGTGCTTAATTGCCAAATATTTGTGGGGGTGCGGCTGCGGAATACAGTAGGGGTTATCCTGTATCTTTATAAACTCCTTGATGAAAGTATTTAGTTTCGGCTATATGATTGCATCTACACAAATTTGATATATTCTCTTTTGGTCATGAAGTATCTCTATGAAAATTTCATTAGGATCCCACTAGTTTTCGTACCTTTGCCAATTTTTATTGACAAAAAGGGGGAGAATTAATGTGTAGTTCACACTACAAATACATATGGTTTACGGATCATTATGTAAGGGGGGGTGGTTTTCATGTGAGATGAAGTGTTGACTAAGGGGGAGTGATACATATCACCATAGTGTTATTGTCAAAGTTGTGATACAATTGAACTTTTATTCTGTGTAATAATACTATGACACTGTATAACAATACGAAAACATCTTGTTTTTATATATTGTTATAGCTACGGATCTTCAACAACTATGATGCTGAGTTGAACATCTTTAGAATCATGGAGTACTTGGAAGTGACGAAGATTTCGAGTAATGTTGAAGAACCAAGGAGATCAAGCATTTGGATGAGAAGCTACAAAGTTTCCATATGTATTGATAGTTTTGTCACTAAAATTGATAAATGGGGAGATTGTTAGAGCATTGCTTGGTCGAACTCGCAAGCCTTGCTATCTCAAGCTTGTTTGTCAAGTTTAGTTGCCAAAACTATAAGTCTTGATTTCTAGTCTATCTACGGTTAAGTCTCGGATTAGGATAGATTGTGTAGTTGAGCTTTAGACTTCACGGCGTTCATCGATTGAAGACGAAGAACAACTAAGGAGAGCTTGTGGAACTTCATCAACAAAAAGGTATGTGAAGACTTTAACTCATCTATCACTCAGAAAGTCTATTTCTACTCTATCTTCTTCTTGAGACAAAAGTCGTATAACGATATAGTTTTCAGTTTATATACTTTTGATATTTCGAGCTGAGTTTAACTCGCTTACATATTTCTCGAAATATGTGTTGGTAAGCTTTTGCTTTAACCAAGTTCATCTTATGTTCTTGACGAAAGTCAAAAGATGATTATGTGGAAATCGCCTTGTAACATCTCACATGATTTGTGTGAGACAGTCATTTGATGTAGACTCGGAATGTTTCGTATTGATCATTCGATCACTTGAAAATTGCTTTGAAGCTAATAGTTTGTGTGAGACAGCTATTCCTGTCTTCCGAGAATGTTTCAATGATTGAATATGGAGTTTAGAACGATTAACCATGATTGGATATAACATAGTGTGCGTACTTGCATATATGTTGTCCATATCCGAAACCATGGTATGCATACCCGTATGCGTACTGCTTGGTTTGGTGAAAGTCCGGGAACCATGGTATGCATACCTGTATGCGTACTATTTGGTTTTGTGAAAATCCGGGAACTTAAGTATGCATACCGGTATGCGTACTATCGTAAGTTTCAAGTTCCGAAATTTTAACTGAGGTTGGTGGTATGCGTACTGGTGAACTCAAACTCAGTCCGGCTACTTAGGTATGCGTACCTGAGTAGGTTAAGTTCTAAAATCGGTTTGTTCATGAAGTAATACATTTATATATTAAGGAATGCAATCTTTTGCAAACCGTGGCTATAATGTTCATGAATTGATTCAAGTGAATCAAAATCGATTTTTCTTCGATTGTGTCTTGTATACTTACGAGAATATAAACAATTGATCAACTCCATAACTAGTTTAATTTCAGTCATTTGAACTAGTTGTGATTGAGGTGAACAAGGTTAATAAGAAAGTATTCATATGGCTAACTTCGGTTAACTATTGTTGAACCAACCGTTTGCACATGTTTATGTACGGTTACCCCTATCTAAATAAAAGAATATTTCATTTGTGTATAACAAGCTAAGTTCGATCTAACGGTTGAAAGATATTAGCTTGAATCTAATCAGGTTTTCATCTAACGGTGAATATTGAATGCTTTGTTACCAAGGAAACTTAGATTGCAAACCCTGATTTGAAAACTATATAAAGGAGAACTCTAGCAACTGGAAACCTAATCCCCACACCTCTTGTGTGATACTAGTTGTGACTAGATTCGATTCTCCTTTAACCTTAGGTTTTTCACGAAACCCTGTAGGTTAACGACTTGAAGACTTAATTGGGATTGTGAAGCCAGACCCAACTATTTCTCTGTAGTTGCATGTTATGATCTTGCTGTTTTCTATCGTGATTGAGTACTATCTTCTCTAAGATTTGCTCGAGATTTTTTCTCCGATAGGCAAGATAAAAAGTAGTCACAAACATCTTTGTCTCATCGTTTAAGATTCCATAATATCTTGTTTCGCTATAATACGATTAAGATTATTGTGAGGTGATTGATATTACTAAGTTGTTCTTCGTGAATATAAGTTCGGTGTATCAATTGGTTCCTGTTCACCCTGATTTATCAAAAGACGGAAAAAAAACTCATATGTTTATCTATGGGAGACAGATTTATCTATTCAATGGACTTTTCTGTATGAGACAGATTTGTTTATTAAAGTCTTCTACTTTGGGTCGTAGCAACTCTTAGTTATGGGTGAGATTAGCTAAGGGAATCAAGTGCGTAAAGTCCTTCTGGGATTCAGAGACGTAAGGAGCGCAACTGTACCTTGATCAGTGTGAGATTGGTTAGGGCCCAACTACATTCCAGTCCGAAGTTAACTTGGAGTAGGCTAGTGTCTGTAGCGGCTTAATACAATGTGGTGTTCAAATATGGACTAGGTCCGGGGGGTTTTCTGCATTTGCGGTTTCCTCGTTAACAAAAATTCTGGTGTCTGTGTTATTTGTTTTCCGCATTATATTTGTTTATATGATTTAAATATCACAGGTTGTTCGTAGTTCAATTAATTAGATAATCCAACCTTTGGTTGTTGATATAAATTGATTGACACTTGAAGATTGGTCTTTGGTACCGTTCAAGTTATTTTTCAATATTCAATAGGGCTCGCAAATTCATATTGAATTGAATTGAGAAATTGAGATACAACTCTTGGATATACTTTTCTTAAGATTGAGTCTGACTGTCTAGTTGATTCTCATGAAAGTATATTGGAGTTTGTCCATACAGATTGCTAACCCAATTATTGGGTGTGGTTTTTAGACCCACGCTTTTTTAAATGTAAATTCGAGTGTCCACCACACTGGGTTGATCTTTGATGGTGTCTTGAGTGTAGAGCAGTGCGTAGATAGTAACGGTTTGCGCAAAATGACTTTTGAAGAAAACGAGGTTGAGTATGCAATGACCGACTATATGCAGGTATTGACTTCGTAGGTCCCGCTCCAGAATGAACTTTGAGAATGTACTCGTGTGCTCTAAACTCAAGCCATGCTCATATGGACGAAGATCGAGTCGTGTCCATAAGATGCGACTCACGCCTTATTTGTGAGGCTGAGGGGGGACTCACTCCTAAGTAGGCACTAGTTGTGCCATTTGTTGTAGGCTCGCTTTTATCTCATATATTTTATGATTTTGTGTTCCTTATTCCTTCCGAACATGGTAGACTTATGTAGCCCTTTCTTCACTTGTAGACGTGTAAAATAGATACGACGTAAGGGACATATGCTGTTGCAGATCCGAATGCTTCTCATATTGATCACGAGTTGAACTTCGACAATGGTTTGGACAGGAGATATTGCCCAATTAGCAATGGTTTGCATATTGAAGATCTTTAAGGAAAATGGGACAAGCATAGAGGAGTGATTGATGCAAACTTCACAGAGCTCATACCAATCTTGACTTCCGAGAACATACTTGTTGGATGATAACGTTCTTGCCAAGTTCATTATCTGAATAAGACGATATGATAGAGATACGGGCGCGTCGCTATCATGGAGATTGTAACTTGTAATATTCATCCACTGGTGCAGTGAAGAATATGAGCCTCAATACTATTATTGACGAGAATTTCGCAAATCTTGAGATATTAGTGTCCACCTATGAGAATCTATACTTTAACGGGAGATGGCTGCGAGAGTGGTTCTTCATGAATGCTAAGCAGGATGCATTGAACTAAGGTCCACGCTTCTCGCTTGGCACCCTCATATTATGGGAGAACGTGGTAGTTGAATAGATAGATCGGGTCGGCAGCTAGTTTGAGACGTGGAGGCAAGGATGTGAGAAAATTTTGGATGGGGGCGTGAGGGACTAGTAGAAAACTGCCACTTGTAATCTTTAATTAACTGATTTCAACCAATTAACTTTCTAAGCAAGGGTATTGTAGGAATTTATCACCGTTTAATCTTTCTCCCACAGTCATCAGAAAAATTAGGATAAGAAAAGTATTAATCTTAAATTTGTGATTCTTGAGTAGTGAAATTTTTTTGATCGGGAAAGGATCAAGGATTTACAAATTTGATTAGTGATACATCACAGAACTTGACAAAATGAAGAAGATGAAAAACCACCTGCACTTATTGCTACTGCCGTTACTACATCATTGAGATGATAATCACTATTGATGAAGAAGTAAAATGGAAAAATATTTCAATTTCTTTAGAAAGTAAAGACGATCAAAATTAATGATTGTTGGGATTTTGTTAGTATTAAAAGATTTGTAAAGATACAACACCCATGAAACTGATCTTTTAATTTTACGTTGCATTTTCCCTAACTCAAACAAGATCCAAAAAAAAATTATCAAAAAAAATAAAAGAAACAAGATCCAAAATCAATAAACAAAATCCAAAACAGACCCAAAATTTTAGTCTTAGTGTTCATTTACATCCAACAAATTTTTTTTGACCCTCTTTGAAGTTTGAACTTCTACGCCTGTTGTCTGTTAGGACTCCATTAAGATGACAAGGGTTTTTCGTTCTTCAGAAAAACAAGGAAACTAAGACGGATTATATTTCCCTAAACATCCTTGTTGTCAAAAATAGAAGATTAATTAGTTAGAAAATTTATGACAAATGGTAGTCTTCTACAGGTCCCTCATGGCCCATCCAAAATCGTCCCCATCAAAAAAAAATTTGTTGAGCAAGAAGAAAGAGGTGTTCCCTGCTGGATCATTTTCTCCAGAGTAGTTGATATTTGTTTTTTTTTGCCCTTGCTTGTATGCATCGAGTAGAGGAAGAGCACCATCAGAAGTTTCTACTTGATGCGAGCCCTAGCTTACTCTAATGCGTATGTGAGTGGATGCAAACCCTTAATTAAATTCGTAATAGAAAATCTTGTCTTGCGCGAGCTTTACTTGGGATGCTGTATAAACTTCGTTCGACGTTCGATTTCGTCATTTGACTCTAATTTTCAAACATAAAAGACCCTCCGTTCATGCACGTGGTGACAAGTACATGTGAAGTCGAATTCGGAAATCCAAATATTTTCAGCAACAACACATTCTAGGACCATATCTCTTAGATCGTGTCTTGGAACATTGAGCCCTTTTAACACATTGTAGCAGAGACATAGACGAACATTTTTCATCAAGGGCACATTTTCTAATTCTCTACCACTAGTCCCGGTTTTTCAAGTTAGCAGGATGAAGTGTAAATACACTACAAACTTTCATTTACATTCCCTTGTTCAGCTGAAAGAAAAAGTCCAAGCGAAAAGAAACCAGTAGAAACTCTAGCACGAAAAATTACGAGAAACAAAACTTAGACGCAATCAACTCTCCTCACCTCGGTCACCTGTGATCGGGACCTTTTCTTGGGATACCAGCACCAATCTGAATATGCCTGGCCTGCTCATTGATCCTTCTTTATGCTCCGAATAACCTTGACCAAACCGTAGTTTTCCTTTTATTTAACTAGAACTTATTATGTTCATGCTACCGATTTATGGAGTATCTCGGGGGCGGAGCCACTAATGGAGTGGGTGGGACACCGGACCCATCCAAATTCTCATAAAATTTCTAGTAGTATTAATGTTTTGAAAATGAGAGGGAGAAATGCATTGTTCGTTAAATCCGTTTTTTTTTTTGGGTTTTATCTATTGGGTTGAGGTACCCCTTTTAAGTACTTTTTTTTAAGACTGTGGGAGAATAAAAAGAAAGGATTAAAAAAGTTTTTCTCTTTCCTAAATTTCGGGCCGTATTTCATTGACTAAAGTCAAGTTCCATATATCGCAAATCACTTGAGAAGGTTATGTTCCTAAGAATTAGGTTAATCAAGAAGAACCCAAACTCTTCCGCAACCAAATTCATAATAATCAATAAGGAAATACCTACAAGGCTGATCAATTGGGTTATGGATGCTTTACACCTAGACTAGTCATTTAATCTGCTCTCACTCTTCCATCTTCATCCAATGGCGACAGCTTTACCGTCCTCCACCTCCAATGCATGTTCGAAGAATCCAGCCAACCTTCATTCAACAATTAACCCTGCTGCTCAGACGCATGATATGCTTTCACAACAATCTAAACCAAAAGAAAATCACAATGATTACTTCCAACCCATCTCCCAAAACTTCATCCACAGAATTTTTTATTCACTCTCTAACTTCGATATCATCTACACTTTCGTCTTCATTCTCCTCTGCCTCTACTTTCTCACATAAGAATATTCAGAACTTTTCACCACCATCACCTTACCACCCCAGAGAAGAAAGAGAGAATCTATCGCAGAAGCAAAAACCAAAAAATCAATCACCTTTAAAGAAAGGAAATCATCAGAATTTTTTCACAAAAAACTCTAAAGCTCTAACCCAAAAATATCCTTTCTAGGATACTCATATTTTTCAACTAACATAGAGGATGAAGGACCTCATGCATGCACACAACAACAAAGGCTTAGCCCTCCATGAACTGGAACCAGAATGCCGTATGAAAACTTGAAAGATGTTATCAAGAAAAGCTGGCATCCACTTAACTTCGAGCACATCCAAACGGTAACAAAAACGCCTGAATATAAAGTCTTCATGTTCCATGAAAGCGACAAACAGGTGATTCTTGAACAAAAAACCAGAATTATCGAAAACCAGGTAATACTTTTTGAGGATTATGGTAAGTACCAAGATAACCCTTCTGCTTGTTTTAAGAAAGTTATTTTATGGGCACAACTGTTATTTCTCCCTGTTTATCTAGAAGATGATACTGCAATAAGAGAACTAATGGCAGAAACTGGTTCAGTCCTTGAAATAGACCACTGTGGTAAACCTGTTAGAGCAAAAATGGAGATGGACTTACCAAACCTTTTTTACCAGGAATTTTACTGAATATTAGAGGACCTTGCTGGGTTCAGATTTCTTATGAATATCTACCAACTCTTTGTTATAGATGCGGGTTTGTAGGACATGTAGCAAAAGAGTGCACTTCTTTTTTGAGTTACGAACATGCTTTACAGGATACCAGGTTTCCACTGTTTCCTTACCATAAACTCAACAGCAAGATGAGAGCTCAATATCCATAACCCAAGCAAGTCGGTCAAGGATCTTCTTCATCCTCTAATCCTATTTTTGAGGCACATCATCCACACCATCAGCTGATTCAAACCTGCTTCACCATCAGCAAACCCATGGAGATGCGCAGCAAGAACCTGAACAGTACGCACGTGCCAACACCATATCACATGATCAAGCACCAAAGATACCGAGTCAACCAGTGACTCAGTCGAGTCAGACAGCGGTCCCGTCACGGTTATCATCTATCATGAATCATCTTGGACTTAAGTGGACCCCAATTCCACAAAACCAGCTGCATCAAAGCACTGATAATGCCTCCACATCAAATCAGTCTTCTAAAGTTGCCTTGACAGTTCATGCTACTGTGGCAGTACCGGCGGTGGCAGAAAAGAAGAATGATGAAAAGCTTGGTCCCAAGAATGTTCCTTCTAACAATATCCCAGGAATCGGCGGAAATGAAGGACATAGCAGCAGCTTTCACATACGAATTTTTTTTGGTGGACCCATTCACTTTTGGGTACTCGTAAAACAGGTTGTGATACCTGATGCTGTCAGATCAAGACTATTTCCACAAAAGAAAACTGTTGCACCAACCTCATCACCAGGCCTATCCCAATCCCCTAACCATTAGCAATCTTCATTGGCTCAACACCTATTTTCGATCATTCCTCAACAAAGCCCAACTCTCACTTCAACATTTTTTTAACCCAAACTACATCAGGTTGATTGAGGCCTTCTTAGAAGATAAGCATGCTCAAGTGAACATAGTCGTGACCAATAAAGATGGTGAACCTCATGTCAAAGTCACACATAACCACTTCTTAGCTCCTACATCTGAACCCCCAACACCTCTCAAAACCTATACAAGAAAATTCAATCAATCTAGGAAGAGCATCCCTCAACACCTCAACTTACCACCAACTCCAGACTTTACAGGTTCCCCTCCTCCAGCCAAAGCTAGAAAATATGTATCTTTTGCATCACTTATTCCTCAATCTACCAGAGAAACCTCTCCACTTTTTGAAGTCCCAACCAGCAGAATCCACAAAACAAGATCTACTAGATTCCTACACCCAGATAATACCCACCCATTCAAACCAAATCCTTCTGGTTCAAGTTCACAACCCAAATGAACCAAACCAGCTTGGAATCTATCCTTGGATGAAGAGACTGAACCAGCTGAAGAACAGAGAGACGGGGGCAAGAGAGTTGTTGGCAAGGACCAACACTCGCATCAATCATGAATCATCTAGCTTGGAACTGTCAAGGCTTGAACAACTCCTTGACAGTTCAAAAACTATGTGAGTATACACGTAGTTATCAGCCATCTTTACTGTTTTTATCTGGAACTTTAGCTAGTAATGTAAAAATGCATAATCTGTGTTCTTTACTTGGTTATCATGACTGTTTTGTTATCCCTTGTATTGGAAGACAAGGAGGGCTATGCCTGATGTGGAAAGCTCATCTGAAAATCCAAGTCCTGCTAGCAAATCAAAACATCATCCATGTTTCTGTTTTGTATTCTTCTTCTCCCAACCCTTGGATGTTTTCTGGAATTTATGGACCACCACAACAACCAACAAGGAAGATCTTTTGGGAAAACTTTGACAGCTTCTTTACCTCAATCAACCTTCCATGGCTTTTAATGGGAGATTTCAATGACATCACATGTCAAGAAGAGAAAAAAGGAGGCCAACAAGTGACTTCAACCCAAAGGCGGCATTTCTTCGACATGATCAATAGGAACGGACTGATTGACTTAGGATTTTAAGGTGATCCTTTTACTTGGACCAACAAACAAGTTGGAGAAGCTTTCATCATGGAGAGACTGGACCGTGGGATGTACAACCAATTGTGGATCAATACACACCAAGGTGCAGTAATTAATCACCTACCTCGTATCGCCTCCGACCATGCTCCGATAGTTTTCATCCAAAAGTCTCTAACTTTGGAAATATCTTCAACGTTCAGAATAGAACATATGTGGTTCTTACACCCACATTTCAAACAAATGGTGGAAGAAGCATGGAATCAACAACATCATTCAAATCATGCACAAAACTTCCTATGCAAGCAATCCTGTACGGCAACAACAATGCAACAATGGGCCAAAGATACTTTTGGGCATCTCCCATCACTCATTAAAGCAGCTGAAATAACAACTAAGCAAGCACAACACCTATGTGCGATCTCCACTGGTTATTCATTGCTTTATTGGCTCCAAAAAGGGAAGGAAAGTCGAAACACACATCTCGCTCTAACTCACTGTCAAGAGGTCTTTTGAAAAAAATGATCTCGAGTTCTTTGGCTACAACAAGGATATCTCAATACAACTTACTTCCACACCCAGGACTCAATCCACAGGCGACACAACAATATCCATCAATTACTGACGGACCAAGGTACTTGGACTCAAACTCCTCAACAAGTTACTGATCTGATTATTGGTTTTTTTGATAATCAATATAGAGCTCCCCTAACAACAATAGATTAGAGTCTATTTGATGACTTCCATCCAAGATTAACACCAATCCAATGTAGCAACCTTACATCACCAGTTACCTATAAGGAATTCGAATTCGCCCTTAAATCAATTGGGTCGGAGCAGGCACCGGGTCCGGATGGGTACACGGGTAAATTCTACAAAGACTTACTCAGTATTATTGGAAAGTACTTATGGGCCATGATAGACAATTTCTTCACCCACCACCACCTTCAATGCCCAATAAACCATACAAACATCACTCTCATACCCAAAAAACAAAACCCTACCACCCATGCACATTTTAGACCAATTAGTTTGTGTAATGTGGCTTATAAAGTAATAGCCAAAATCTTGGTGAATAGATTGCGACCTTTACTTCAATTCATCATAAGCCCATTCCAAAGTGCTTTCGTCCCAAACCGAGCAATCCATGACAACATATCCATAGCCGCTGAACTCTTTCATAATAATTGAGGATCCTCTAAGTTCAGTTGTTAGAAACCCATCCTCTGGTTGATGTGGTTTACCCAGGCTATGATATTCCGGTCGACTTTGTTTTCCCACCAAATATTTTTCTTCCAAATGTGGGAACATATAGATTTCAAATGTGTCACCTATTAGGTTCTGAGACTAAGCCTAAGTACTTTAGGTTAATAAAATCGACATATTTGCTTAAGAATGACCACTACTCTCACTGTGGTCAATTATGTAGGTTAAACCTGATTGACTTAGAGGATCCTCAATTATTTAGGTTATTATTATGTGCTTCTAAGTTCTTATTTGAGTTTCTACAGACTCTAGAACCTAATAATTTGGATCTCACTTATGAGGAAATGCATCCAATGAAAATATCTTATCTAGACCCTTTCATAGAACCTGAACCTGAACAACAATTAGATATAGGTATCTTAATCAGGAAACTAGATAAGGGCATGCTATTCTCTTTCACTTTCTTGGTTTATTGCTGTTTCCTTTGGTCAACTCAATTTAGTTTTGAGGACCCACAGTTATTCCGACTATTACTTTATGATTCGAGTGACTAATTATTTCCTAGTCTGGCTGAAGACTTTAAACTTAGCACTTCTTGGGAGGTAACCCATGGTTCATGCAACACGGTAATATCTTTCCTTAACTCTTTTTATTCAAATGGTAACAGTTTCTCCTTGTTCATGCTTTTAATTTTATCTTTAGAACATTGAGGACAATGTTAGGTTTAAGTTTGGGGGTATGGGAGAAACTTTTTAGTTGCATTATAAACTCTAGAGCCTAGAAATTTATGCCTATTAAGGATAGCACTAACCAATCTAAGTGGATGGAAGCATCTTGATTGTAGGAGTTGAGGAACCAATCTGATTAGATGGAAACATCTAAAGAGTCTATTCATAAAAGCACAGAGCTCAGGTGTTAGAAATAACATGATAGTTTCATCGTATCTCGGAATCATCTTATTACTTCTGTTTTTGTTTTTGCAAATTTTTATGTTGATGTCTGCTGGGTTGAAATAGAGTGATTGAGTTACTAAAAAAAAAAAAAAAAAACCCCAGACCAATTAGACCAATCGGAATAAATATTAACACT
The DNA here is from genome assembly GCA_023531105.1 of Papaver atlanticum. Lineage (NCBI taxonomy): Eukaryota > Viridiplantae > Streptophyta > Magnoliopsida > Ranunculales > Papaveraceae > Papaver > Papaver atlanticum. The sequence goes on from JAJJMB010008334.1 coordinate 1,101,357, forward strand.
TGGATAACAATATGTGTGTGTTCACCCTGTCTCTGTCGCCTAAACAAGCGTGGAACGCAGGATCCACGGGAATTACCATGTAATCTGCTGACAAAAAGCATGCGCTTGGATCCAAAAGATCTAATCATGTCGTTAAACAAATAAATAAATAAATAATAATAAAGATTTATTATAAAGTCGACCACTGGTTCCCTTGTATATGCCAGCTGAGTTGATGTAGATTTAGGATTATCGACCACTGGTTCCCTTGTATATTCCAGTTGTGTTGATATTAGTCCAGACTAGTATCTCAATCCACTAGGTCATAGGTTCATCTTGGCATTGAAGTCCATTCGCAACCATCTATTTCTATATCCATCTTCTTAATCTATTCATGTGATTTGTTTGATTCCGGATATTGATGTCCATAGTGCGACTATCTGAGTAGAGCTTTGTCACTTATATATGAATTTTAGTATGCTTGAGTGCAAACTCGTTTACAGCAATTGGAATTTCGCATCAGGGTACTTCCTCCCGTAATCAATAAGTATGCCAACCAAGGAGGTTCTTTAGTGCATTCCAAGGTTCTGCGTAGATAGCTAGGGTCTGGAGTAAAGGTTTTGTAGGTATATCTCTAGTAAACCCTCCCGAGACTATAACTCGGCCACTAGGGCCACCTAGGGGTTTAAAGGCTTGTTGCACATGCTAAGTGCAATCGACGATGCCTGCGACAGTGAGTTAGGATTTTATTTTGTAGTTTTGATTTTCTCGGGACTAGCAAATAATAAGTTTGGGGGTATTTGATAGACGCATTTATGTGTCTATTTTCATCTCTATTGTGTATATTGTTAGTACCCATTTTTGTACTTATTTTGGTATTTTATCTCTTTGTAGGTGTTTTTGGAGAAATAAGCTTTTGCGGCGAAATTGGCTCGAAAAGTTGATAAACGCTACCCAAGGGATGAGTGTTATGCGAACTCCAGCAACGGATAAGGGGTAACCCATTTCCAAGCAGCTACTAAACACATACCGGGACTGGATAGGGGGAGGTCACTTTCTTCTCAAAATTATGTTTTTTGCGGGAAAATAAACACATTTCTGGCAGTTTTGGTGATCGTGATTTGGTGGAGTTTGAGGTCGACTAAACCTATGATTTTCATTAGATAGACTCCTTATGGGTCTAGGAATCTAATATGGGTGTTAAAATTTATTAAACTGGGCTCAATCGATGGATTTTCATCACAACAGCAAAAAAAGGAAAGTCACGTGTGTGATCTTTTTTAGGAAATTTTAGAGAGATTAAAGTGTTATAAACCTTCCCAAAGATTGGTATCTATCTAAGGAAGAGTTTAGAATAAAAAGGAAAGCTCAGAAACGCGTAGAAATTCTAAAACAAGAAATTGCCGCAACTTTGCCGTGAAGAGAAAGGAAGAGATTTTGGAGAGATTTAATCGCTCTTTTTGATATAAATAGATTGGTTGGGTCATATAGAAGGGGTGTCGAAAGTTTGGGGACTGGAGGAGGGCTGAGGAGTGAGAAATCAAGACGAACAGCAAGCTTCTTGCTGCTGTTTTCTGCTGGTGCAGGGAAGAAGGAGACGAAGAACATTGACCCACACGGAACAGTCGCAAAGAAGTATCGTTCTTCAACAGCAGAAAACAGTTATCGTTTATAAACAACACTTCATTGTAACGGTGATTTCTGTAACGCCACAAAAGCGTTGCAGATTCGCTGTATTATTATTTTCCTTCAATAAAAACACCTTTTGAGCCTTGTTTTTATCTTTTGAGCATGTTTTCACCATGAGGAGCTAAACCCCAACACTGGGATGACATAGGAAGCCTTATTTCACGCATGTGGTAATTCTAATAATTCTTTTATGACTATTTGCATTGATTTTTAATTGATTTATGATTTTTATTGAATGGGTGTGATATTGTTTGATGATGTATGCTTGGTCAATGTATTTTTGATACATCATGCTTTTTATTTACAGTCATTGCTTTTCAAAAATCTACTTTTGGCAAAGAATAAGAGTCCATATTTTTAATATTTGAGCTATAATTGATTGGAATTATTATTTGAATCACATGAATGGAATTTGGTGGAATCCTGAGTCTCAGTGCTTTTTATAATCTCGACCAAAACATTATTTTGATTTTTCTAGTTTTCTTAATTAAGTCTAAAAATTATTCTTCACAAGTCCGAGTTGAACGAATCTTATTACCACTTTTTCTACAACAATTAAAATTACATCAGTTACGTCAGGAGGATCCATTGTCGCCATATATCTTCATCATATGTGCTGAGATACTGTCAACCAATCTAGGCACGCTCGAAATGATAGGAAAACTGGAAGGTATGAAAATATCCAAAAAAGGTCAAGCAATTATACATTTACTATATGCGGATGATCTTCTCATAACTTGCACGGCCAAGCCCAACACATGCTCTGCATTAAAACAAATTCTACACTCCTGCTCAACTTCGGCAGGTCAAGAAATCAATAAAGAAAAGTCAACTCTGATCCATCATCCTAAACTTTGGCCACCACAAATCCAAGATTTGGAAGCAACTTTTCAGATCACAGCTACATCAGAACCACCAAAATATTTGGGAATTAAATTCAAAAAAGGGTGATATTCATCACATATTCATGTGAATCTACTGGAAAGACTACAAAGTAAAGCCCACGGTTGGATTACAAAGTGCGTGAACCAAGCCGGCAGGTTGGTATTGATTAACACTTCACTCACACCAACGGCAAACCATGTCATGCAGACTCAAATGCTCCCAGATCATGTACACAAAAAGATGGACAAAATTACCAATAATTTTTTTTGGGGACACAACAACCAGAGCCATAAGATGCATCTGATTGGCTGGGATAAAATTGCTAGAACAAAAAAGGAAGGTGGTATCGGCATCAGAAAGGGCAAACAACATAACCAGGCATTACTGCTCAAAAGAATTTGGCACATACAGTCTGACAGACAATCAATTTGGAAGAAAATGTGTGATGATAAATACCTCCATCTTGAACCAATCTTGGAGCAGACAGGCACCAGGCAAATGCCTCCAAGTGCAATCCCTTACTGGAAAAGTTTAACTAACATGGTTTCTATTTTGCAGGATAACAGTTTCAAAATCATTGGTAATGGCCACTCAACGAAAATTCATAGCAATTGGATCCCAAAAAAAATTTCTCTAATCAATACAACCTTACCAGCTGATACACTGGTAGCTTCACTCATCAACCCAGATTCAAACTCATGGAACCACCAGCTCATATTCAAATCATTCAACCTTCATACGGCCCAAAATATCAACAACATACACCTACCAAACCAACCTGTTAGAGCACTACTCGGTCGAACTCGCAAGCGTTGCTATCTCAAGCTTGTTTGTCAATGTTAGTGATAAAAACTATAATTCTTGATTTCTAGTCAACTTAAAGTAATATCTCGGACTAGGATAGAATGTGTAGTTGAGCATTAGACTTCACGGCGTTCATCAATTGAAGATGAAGAACTACTAAGGTGAGCTTGTGGAATTTCATCAACAAAAGGTATATGGAGATTGAAACTCATCTATCACTTGGAAAGTCTATTTCTACTCTATCTCCTATATTGAGACAAAATTCGTATTACGATAGTTTTCGATTATACACATTTGAGATTTCTAGCTGAGATTTACTCTCTTACATATTTCTCGGAATATGTGCTGGTAAGCTTTTGCTATAACCAAGTTAATCTTATATTCTTGACGAAAGTCAAAAGATGATTATGTGAAAACCTCCGAGTAACATCTTACATGGTTTGTGTGATACAATCATTTGATGTAGACTTGGAATGTTTCGTTATGATTATTTCAATAACTTGAAAATTGCTTTGATGCTAATAGTGTGTGAAAACGGCTATTGTCATCCTCTAAGAAAGTTTCAATTATTGAAATAGAGTTTAGAACTATTGGATTATAAACATAGTGTGCATTCTTGCATGTATGTGATCCAGGACCGGAACTAAAGTATGCATACCCGTATGCGTACTTGTAGTTGTAAAATTATGTGTACCAATTACACATACCGGTACGCGTACTTGCGTAAGTTATAGGTCCGGGAATTTCTGCTGGGTTTTGGAAGTGTACTAAGTATGCGTACCCATTCGCATACTGGCAAACCCAAACTCAGACCGGCTACTTAAGTATGCGTATCCGTTTGCATACTTGAGTAACTAAAGTTCTAAAATCGGTTTGTTCATGAACTAATACATTTATATATTAAGGAATGCATTCTTTGCAAACCGTGGCTATAATGTTCATAAATTGATTCGAGTGAATCAAACCGATTTTTCTTCAATTGTGTTCTTGTATACTTCTATGAGAATATAGCAATTGAACAACTCTTTAACTAGTTTCATTTGAGTCATTTGAACTAGTTATGGTTAAGATGAATAAAGTTGATATGAGAGTGTTCATATAGCTAACCTCGGTTAACTACTGTTGAGCCAACATGGTGTACACGTTTAGGTACGGTTACATAAACCTAAATGAGGGTACATTTCATTT